>JAMAKC010000053.1:0-218966 GCA_023628735.1 Trichoderma sp. PF4103 | reverse complement strand
AGAAGAAGAAGAAGAAGAAGAAGAAGAAGAAGAAGAAGAAGAAGAAGAAGAAGAAGAAGAAGAAGAAGAAGAAGAAGCAAGGGGCGAAGAGTGCATCAGTCAGCAAGCATTTTGTTTCTATGAGCTGAGCATCGTGTGTTTGGTGGAGAAGCGCGTTTGTTAGGCAGATGCGCATCTCGGCAGCGATTCGCGGTGGGGCTTGGACACGCGAGATCACGTGGCTGGCTGAGACCTTGATAGAGCCACTTCCGTTCTCCCGCCTGTTGTTCGAGCAAAGTACCGGGGCACTGACCGTTGTGCGAGGGTGTACCTAGTAGGTACCTTAGTACCTTATCTGCCAAGCACATCCAGGTTGTCACTGATGGAAAGCACTGCAGGCAGGAGCAGATGTGGAAGCTGCCCTGTCGCAGCAGAACCACAATCTTCCTCCATTTGAGCTTGACTTCTGTTCTTCCTCCTTCTCCCAGCACGTCTTCTTCGTCCACATGCGCTCCAATCCTGCAACTCGTGGCCCGTCACTTCAGGTTGGCGTGTCTAAACTGACGGCGTTACCGCTACCTTACCTTGCCAGGTACGAAGTACTATGTACGAACAGCGCGAGTGCGACAAACAAAGCCCGATTTGCAGTGCCCCGCGGCCTGTCATTGGTCAGCCCGATTCCCCCTTCCAGAATCCATCCGGCGTTATTACTTCGCACAACAAACCTGCATGAATCGACAGAAGGGGCATCGATGCCTGGAAACTGCACTGCTTTCGATCGCTCGGCCAAAAAGCCACCGCCCAACATCTAGGGCTTTTGACGCCGGTATATCCCGCTTGTCTTCGGTGCGCGGTAACGCGATTTGGGTGACGCATCTGCAGAGGGAGAGTCCTGCCTTGTTCCGGCTCTCCCTTGTGAGACTCACCAGACAGCAGCCGCTTTGGCTGTTGGATGAGCGCAACCTCGAATTGACGCTGACGAAGAGCAGAAACATGACCTGTTACTCCTCTGCGTCCTCGCGCCGATTCCCACAGGCCAAAACTTGGCTCTGACATTAGCATTTGACGCCATCACGCCTGGAAACTCTCTGCCCCGGGCTTCTGTCCATGGTGGCGCTCTGCAGCCCCACAAAGCCGATCCGGCGGGCTCTTTGTTGTGTTAGAGCCTTGAGCCCGACCGATTGAAAAAAATCACATCACCTTTCATTCGTCTTATCCGACCGACCGACCCTGTGACGTCGTGGCCACAACGTTCCGGATGCGCTACTGAACGGACAAGGCAGATGCGGCAAATCGCCAAAACAGCTACTCTACCCCGGCAGAAGATGTTTTCTGACCTCACTTACTGCTGGCTACTTCTCATTGCTGCACGCAATTGCCGGCACGACTGAAAATCACAGACACAGATGCAGATGCAGAGAGTAGGTACTCAGGTACTCTGCACTAACTCGCGCTCTTGTAGAAAACGGAGCCCTCGATCGGAGGCGCATGTACCTGGCGCATGTACCTCCTGCGCTTGTATGTACATACATACTCTCGTGTACCCCCCCAAGCATCCTACCGGCATGGCGCGCATGCCAACTGCAAGGGCTCCCTCTTGTCCTGTCGAACACGCCGCCAATTTCCCGCCGCGGCTGCGATGCTGGCCGTCCTGACTCTGTTTTGCCTTGATGCCATGGTCTTGTGCTTCAGTCGTCGCCGTCTTACAAGCATCTTACTTGCGGTGTCTAGGTGCCCAACACGACAGCAAACAACGGCCTGCGAGAGTAACACATGCATGGTCGAGTGCGTCATTTGGAGAAAAACGAGCAGAGAGTGAAGGGGGCGGTCGAGGGCGCCAAAGAATGCTGCTGCTGCTGGGTGCTGCTGGGTGCTGCTGGGACGTCCGAGGAGGCGGTTGGATGCCCACATCATCCTCACGTTATGCCCGGAGATCCTATAGTATGAGGGGGGCGACTGAACGGGGGAGTGACAGACTTGTCGGTGTCGATTTGAACAGACCGCGATTCGACTTCCCGACAACTCCAGGAACGTGCTGGACACCAAAGAAACCGCAGGTAAAACACTCCACCATGACCTGTTTCATGTACCTCTCGCCTGGACACCCACCCTTTGACAGCTGGATAAGGTAGAGCGGCTATTAATCCGGGCATCTTCCCCAAAATCAATCCAAAAGCGAAAGCGCAGCAGATACACGTCGATGAGGCGTGCTTACACACTTCCATCGCCCCTCATAGCGCAGAGCAGTCTTACTGCCTCCAGACTGGAGATTACACGCCTTCGTACCTAGTGAGGAGGTAGTAGGTTGTATAAGGTAGAGAGTTACGGATCGCTCAAAGGGACAGCAAGGTTTAATACCGTGACCACCTTGGAGCGCCACCGAGCGACTGACTGGATCCCGCCTCGCAATGACTGTAGAGCACCGGCCATCAGACGCAGCGTACAGTAACGGAGGCCTGGGCGGCGGCTGCAATTGAATGCCACCGCCCCGATGCGCTCAGCTTGGTTCTCCTGGCCGTGTGCGACGTGCTTCGTACCCGCGCAGGTACCGAGAGGAAAGGCAGAGAATCAGTGTGTCGTCGGTGGAGGAATTTCTGATGAACCTCTGTGGAAAAACAGATGCGGGACTTGCTCATGGGTGGCCCAAGTACCCCGGAGTAGATATAAAGTTGCTGCCATCGGCAATCAGCCTCAGCCAGCCCACTGCGCGCGGCAAGCCTCGCCCCCGGCTGTTAGGGGCTACCGCCGCGCGACCTTGGCCGGTACAGCCCACCTGGACCTAGCAGGGACACAATCCACTTGGTGTGCGGCCCCCCCCTGTTAACTTGAACGGCGGCGCCCATATGTAGGTACTGGATTCTTCACTCTCAACTGGCACTACTCACTCTTTTTTCCTCCTCAATCTCATCCAACCTTGCCCGGCCGTCGTCTTCACGTCGTTTCCTCTTCCCTATCGCGTATTTCAGTGTCCCGACTCGTCGGCCCGTTGCCTCTCTGCAGTGTCGAGCCCTTTACGAATTACCATCGCCCTCGACCCTCGACTTTTGCTGAGCCGTTGCTCATCGCTCTCCGTTCGACTCCCACCCGGTCTGGACACTCACATCAGACGGGCATGCCTTCACCACCTTGATTTGCCTCGTTTCACGGCCACGCTGCTAATCTGCCGCCAATATGGTGCAACCAAATGTGAGTTGTTCTGTTACAACATGCCCGATGCTCTTACACGCCTGCATCTGGCACGTCGGTTTTTTTCCCTCTTGCTTTTTTACTCCCAGTAGTTCTCTGGTGTATACCTTATGTTGAAGCATCCATTTTTTCGACTCGTCGTCCGCCTGTTGCTCTGACACCCACGACAGGACTCCAAGTCTGCCGAGCCTGAAGCAAGCGCGGCGTCGGAGCCAATGGCCAAGACGTCGCCCAGCTCAGGCGCAGCAGAAAAAGAAGCCGTCATTGACGTGGCCATGCCGTACGGGACTCGCTCTCGTAACCGGACAGCCGGTTCTCGCCCCAACTATGCCGAGGACAAGGACATTGAGATGGACATGTATGATCACTACCCTGACAAGAAAGACAGCGACGCCGGCAAGAAGTCGTCGCGGCAGGTGAACGGCGCCAGCAACGGCGAGGCGCCTCGCACCAACGGCAGCTCACGAAAAAACGCCAGTGCTGCTGCTTCTGCTGCTGCCGCTGCCGCGGACGACTCCAAGGCCACCGGCTCCAGCCAGAACGGCGCCCAGGACGCAAAGTCCGGCGGCACCATCCACGCATCGCAGGCCACATCAGGCGCGGGCACGTCGCAGGCCTCACGGAAACGCAAGGCGGCGGCAAGCCAGAACGGTGGCGGCACCGCAGCAGCGTCGACTGCCACCTCGGCGGCCGCAACGCCGCCGGCCACGTCTTTGGCGGCCAAGAAGAACGCCCTCGCGGCTCAGAACCAGCTCCAAGGCCTGACGTGGGCCGAGTCCAACATGCTCACGTTCGAGACGTGCAAGGGCATGCCGGACAATGGTCGAATGGTGGCCGACGACGGCACGGTGCTGGAGGCGAATGGTAGGTAGCACGGCCGGGGGCTGCTCCACCTCGAGCCTATGCGAAGCCAATTTCCAAACCCTCGCGGCGAGGCCGGGCTAACAGACACTCTGGCAGATCACGTCTATCTCGTGTGCGAGCCTCCGGGAGAGCCCTACTACCTGGGGCGCATCATGGAGTTCATGCACGCGGGCAACGACGCCGCCCGGCCGGTGGACGCGGTGCGCATCAATTGGTTCTATCGCCCCAAGGACATTGGGCGCAAGGCCAGCGACACGCGGATGGTCTTTGCCAGCATGCACTCGGACATCAGCCCCTTGACGGCCCTGCGCGGCAAGTGCCAGATCAGGCACCGGCTGGAGATTGAGAACATGGACGACTACCGACGACAGCCCGACAGCTTCTGGTTCGAGAAGCTGTACGACCGGTACATCCAGAAGAACTACGATCTGATTCCCACCCGGCTCATTGTCAACGTGCCCGAAAAGGTCAAGAAGGTGCTGGACGAGCGCTGGAAATACGTGCTAGTCGAGCAGGGGCGTGGCAAGGAGCTGACTAGCGCCGTTAAGCTCTGCAAGAGATGCAGTGGCTACTGTGCAAGGTACGTACTGTCGACACGACCCTACATGGCGCTTCATGTGGTCTAGGGCCGGTTTATTTCTCTCGTCTTTTCTCTCTATTTTCCCTTTTCTTTCTGGGGGCATTCCCTTTTTTTTTTGCTTTGTTCGGCATGTTCCTGTCCTGTCCCTGCCCTGCCCTGTCTCTGCCCTGTCTCTGCCTGACGGATGCCTCTCTTGCTCTTTGTGTCTCCGGCTGCGGGCCTGGCAGCCAGCACGTACTACGTACCGGCCTGTACCGGCGTGTCCCTGGTCCCGTCGATTGGTACCTGGGGAGCCGGGCCCCTATTGGCACGACGGCCAAGTACTTACCCGACCAGGGCAGAGCAGACGATGGGTGCAGCGCAGGCTCGGGGTACACGGTACACGGTACATGATCACCAACACCCCTTCCCTAGCCCTCTTTGAGGGAGCAGCCCTTTTCTGGCGTCGTCTACCGGCAGGTACTCGGTACCTCGTGCCTCCACCCAGGGCCAACTGACACCCACCCCCCTCCCATTCCATCGTCTCCGCCTTTCTGCCCCCCTCCCTGTCTTTGCCGTGCGTGCATGCGCATGCAATTTGCTGGCCTTGGTCGGACCACTGGCGGCCGTCTTGTCTGCTCAGGCGCTGCGCTGTGCCAGCCAGCCAGCCAGCCAGCGAGGCGAATGGATGGATGGCTGTCCTGGTCCTGGCCCTGCGCCCAAGAGTCGTCCGTCAAGTGGCATCGGTGGCAGCAGCAGAAACGACGGGAGACAGCACAGGCAGCAGCAGCAGAGCCGTGTTCCGGTAGCCGTTTAGGCTCTGCCGGATGTCACTGCTCCAGGCATCGTGCATCGCGTATCGGCTCCAGAGCTGGCCACATCGGCCGTCTACCTACGCACTATTCCCGCTTACAGCACCCATCACACGACGACACACAACACAATGGCATGATGAAGATTCGCATCAACCATCATTCATTTCATTTCATTCTATTTCCCTTCCATCGGGTTCCTCGATCATGTTCTGCCCGTTGCTTTTGGAAATTTCCTTCTTTCGTACCAAATGAACCTTGAGCCCCCCTTACTAACACTTTTCCGTTCAGCAATGACTCGGTTGACTGCGCAGTGTGTCTGCACACATACCACATGAACTGCGTCAAGCCGCCGCTCCTGAAAAAGCCCTCGCGTGGTTTCGCTTGGTCCTGCGCTGCGTGCAGTCGTGCGCAGGAGCGCAAGCTGGAGGCCCGTCACACCCCTAACACGGTTGATACCGCGGATCTCGACGACGAGCCTCTGGACGAGGACGAAGACGATGTCCATGGCTGCCAAACCGACAGGACCAGCCCCGCCGACGATGATGCGCCTCACCAGGGTACCGCGGAGCAGATTTACCAGGCTAGCCTCTGGCCGTGGCGTTATCTCGGCATGCATTGCAAGCCGGAGGATGCGCTGGACTACGATGACCGCATTTACCCGCGCGCAGGCACCCGCATCGGGCCCAGGAATCAGGCATCTGTTGGGCCTTGGCCTGGCCAGCCCGTGCAGTATGTCAAGCCTCTCGAGTTCAAAAAGGGCAGCAAGAAGGACCAGAAGCTGCTCAAGGAGCAACAGGAGGCCGAAAGGGCTCGTCGTGTCCAGCGGCCGAAGTGGGTCCAGGATCAGCCACCCGGATACGTCGCTCGCGGCGAAGACCTGGACGAGAACGATCCCAACTGCACGGCCGTGCCGCTGTGGAAGCCGCCGCCAGCGGGCGAGCCGCCCGTCGAGACGATCAACGACTATGTCGCCGACGCCATGAGCAAGGCCAAACAGCTGGACCTCCCCGAGCGCTCGACGAACCTGCGCGATGTGGCGGTGGAAACTCTCTTCCGCGAGGATTACGATCCGTCCAAGGCCCTCTCTGCGCTTGTTAAAAAGCCCAGGGCCGAGTTCAAGGAGCCCAGCTTCACTCCCGCCGAGGCTAAGAAGTTTGAGGAGGGTGTCTCAAAGTTTGGCTCCGAATTGCATCTTGTCATGAAGCACGTCAAAACAAAGTCGCCGGGAGAGATTGTCCGGCATTACTATGTCTGGAAGAAGACGGAGCGAGGAGCGCAAGTCTGGGGCAGCTTCCCTGGCAGAAAGGGAAAGAAACAGGCCAAGCGCGAAGACGCCGCCGCTCACAAGCTCGCCGACGATGTGGCGCACGACGACGACGACTCGGCATTCGACGCGGACAAGGCGGCACAAAAGAAGCGGAGCTTTATCTGCCAGTTCTGCAATACTACAAACGACCGACAATGGAGGCGAGCGCCAAATCCCCTGCCTGGGCTGGTCAATGAGCAGGGCCTCAAGGGCTCCGGCAAGGACAAGGCCGGCAATCAGTACGTTGTTGCCCTGTGTCGGCGCTGCGCCGAGCTGTGGCGCCGTTATGCCATTCGATACGAGATGATCGAGGAGGTGGCCAAGAAGGTTGCACAGGCCGGTGGCCGCGCGTGGAAGCGCAAGCAGGACGAAGAGCTTCTCAAGGAGCTACAGCTCGCACAGGAACTAGGCTACATGACGCCTGAACGAGCCCCGACGCCTTCCAAGGCCGCGCCCCAGCCCAGCGAAACACAGGAGCCTCCCCGAAAGAAGCTCAAGTCTGCCGCCGATAAGGAGGCGGAAGCAACCCCGTCCGAAAGTGGCAGCACTCCCAGCGCTGTTCCAACTAAGAAGAAGGAAAAGGCGGCTGTGGAGCCGCCCGCTGTCCCCGAGATGCCAAAGCCGCGGACGCTTCCGTGCGCCATCTGCGATCAGATGGAGCCGATGGGAGATCAGCACCTATCGTGTCGAGAGTGCCGCCTAACTGTTCACCGCAACTGCTATGGTGTTATTGATCACAAGGTGCAGGGCAAATGGATATGCGACATGTGTGCGAATGATAAGAGCCCACAAGTCTCTATTGTAAGTCACCTCAACACCCGCTGTCCCCTTTCTAGCCTTTACCAGCGCCTCCCCAAACCCCTCTTCCTTGACTCCTGGGCATCCCCTACCTCGCGGGCATCGGCCAATGACTGACTTGTGAACAGCAATACAAATGTGTCTTGTGCCCTGTTGAGCACACCGAGCATGATTTTGTGGAGCTGCCAAAGCTCACGCATCATAAGAAGAAGATGTCGGAGAAGGACCGGGAGCGAGAAAAGCTCGAAGTTCAGCAGGCGCGCAAGGCTGCCGAGTTCTACCGCAAGAAGCAAGAAGACATGAATCGCCCCGTGAACCCTCGCGAGCCGCTCAAGCGCACCGCGGACAACAATTGGGTCCATGTCACTTGCGCTGTGTGGACTCCAGAAGTCAAGTTTGGCAACGCCAAGGCACTGGAACCCTCTGAGGGCATCCCTTCCATCCCGAGGTCCAGATATGACGAGATCTGCCAGGCCTGTAACCAGCAGGGCGGAGCCTGTGTGCCCTGCCATCACTGCCGTGCGCCTTGTAAGTTTGCCCAACCCCGTTCTGTCAACTCTCCTCCCCGAGAGAAGCTGTATGCAGGCGTGAGCTCGGAGACTGACTGCTCTAGACCACGTCGAATGTGCCCGGCAGAAAGGTCATGTCCTCGGCTTTGACATTGCCCCCGTCAAAAGCTCGCGGAGGGATCAGTTCAACATTGTCACGGTCAATGGCGAGAGCGGAACCATGTCTGCGCTGCTTTGGTGCAAAGACCACCTGCCCACCAAGACCATCGTCCACCGGATCCACGATGTGGTTAACGAGTCGGGGCTGAATGCCCTTCAGCTCTACGTCCAGAACTTCAAGCAAGCCGACCTCACCCTGACAGGAACCGTTCGCAAGGCCACCTTGATGGCGGCAGCGGCGAGGCTGTCCGGGGCTCCGATCCAGACAGGAAATCGCAGAGCATCCACGACGACGGCGCCCAACGGCACCTGGACTCAACCGCGCAACACCGAGGTGGTGGACGCTGGATCCAACGCGCAGCACCCAGGAGAGAAGGTGTGCATCACGTGCGGCATAGACGTCACTCTGAGATGGTGGCCGATAGACACGTCGCAAGAGCGGAAGCTCACCAATGGCCACCACGGGACGATTGGGTTGGAAGCGCAGAAATTTGTCGAGCAGCGGAGGTTCCAGTGTCACAAATGTCATAAGCTGCGAAAGGCTCCTCGCAGCCCGCGCCTGACTTTGCTACCGGGGCCGTCGCCTCCGCCTGCCGCGCCGCCCGAACTCCCGCGTCCTCAGCCGATGGAGACGATCATGACGCCGGTGCCTCCGCTGAGAGGTGCAACGCCGCCGGCTCCCCCCGTCGACTACCGCGACGGACGGCATGCCAGCCACCCCCTTTCGTGGCCTCAGCCGCCAAGCTCGCACGCCATGCCGCCCGTATCGACTCCTCCGGCCATACCGGCGCCGGTGCATGCGCCTGCCCAAGTGGCACCACATCGCCCGCCTCCGGTGACGCATGCCTATCCGCCGGCGCCATTGCCGCCAACTCGTCCAGCAGCCTACAGCGACTGGGCACCGCATCGTCCGGGTAGCCAGCACAACTCTCCTCCTCCTCATCGACACATCAACGGAGGCCCTCCGCCTCCTCTGCTGCACAGCGCTCCGCCGCCGCCGCCCCCCATTTCGAATCTCTCGGCTCTCCGACCACCTGCCATGGCCGGCCCAACAATGCCTGTCGGTCATCAACATGGGCACTCGTATGCAAACGGGCTTCCGTCTTCACCTCGACGCATGAGCGGGCCGACCGCTCCCGCCCCATATGTTCCTCCCCCCTACCATGCCGGAGTGGGCCACCCTGGCCACGGGGGACCGGTTCATCCCCCGGCTCACCTCATGAACAACGGAACCCAACCTCCGCCGCCACCACCGCCGCCGCGGACGGACGCGTTCTCGCATGGCCTACACCCCCAGAGATCATTTCAGCCACCCACGCATGCAAGCCCTCCCTTGCTGAGGAATGGGCCGCCGCCGCCTCCACCGCCGCCTGCGCATGACGCACCTCCGCCGTCCGCGCCAATGGCACCACGGCCTCCAGAAAGCAGACCGGCGACGGGCGCAAGCACGAATCCATCTCTCCGCAACCTGCTTTCTTGAGCCATTGGTTTGGTTTGTTGGGATACAGACAGAATTGCATGAATGCGAGACTTTGCGCGAGTTGAGATCATTTTGTTGTTCTTTTCTGATAACCACTGTTTTCTTTGTCTTTTACCACCACTGTTTTGCTTACTCTCCTTTTACTGAAGAGCATCGGTGCCATGGATGAGGGTTTTACCACAAGGGCACTGCTAATACAGGTTCGAAGAGCGAATACTGTGCAGATACGGCGTATGGGGGGAAAGGGGGAAGATAATACATTGTGAATGTTGATCGACTCGACAATGACCTTTGCCGTATGATAGACGGTTGTACCATGTGTACATCATGGTTTAGGGATAGCGAATAATGTTGTATCGTGGTGTTGGAAAGGGATTTCGGATGTTGGGTACCTGTGTAACAATGTAGGAAGCATGAGCATGGGTATGCCTTTGTCCCCGAGGGGAGCTGCGAAGTCAGACGCTGCCCTCGCTGCGGCTGTGAAGGTCGAATATATCCTGTTTGAGTACTCATCCTCGGTCTCCCGTCAGATTTCTGCGTGATGGTATATGGATAAGTCTGAGGTTGTCTTAATCAATCGTCGGCATCTGCACCCTTTGCGGCGGTCGTGTCTACGCAGTCCATCTCCTACCTGTTTGATGTCCCCTATCCTTGTCCAACCACATTCTGTGTATCTCAAGTCCAAGTCAAACTATCTGATTTCAGACCTTTCTTCTCTTCTCCCCCCTTGCCTTTCTTTGTCCTGCCAATTCCATCTATCCTCTCTCCCCTAAATAAGCCAACAAGGCTGACTTTGACCCGGCGATACCTTCCTTAGTGGGGCAAAGTTTCCCCCCTCCAAGAAGAGCTCAGGGTACCTCGACCTTTTTCCATGTACTTTATTTTTAGCAGCACTTTAAACACGTCCGCAACCTCTCAATTACCTTAGCTGACACACTTCCCGCATCCAAAACCCACCATCATCATCAGATGCCCCGACTTTTGTTGTCTTTCTCCAGTAGACTCGAAACGCACTCACTCTCTCTTCACAAAGGAGACTACAGACGACCTGCACGATTGGAGTCTTATCTCAGAGGGAAATCATGGCGCAGATTCTAGCGGACCTGTTCTACTCGTTTGGCAATTGCCTGAATTGCTTCCCCGGCTCGCCCACGCTCAAGATTAACAGCCGGAGCTTCAAGATCCAGCGGCTGCTCGGCGAGGTGCGCAAAGCAATACACACACCCACACCTCAATCCTTCCCTTCTTTTCTCTCTCTCCCTCTCTCCATAACAGCAATTGTCGCTAACACAACAGCGCCCTCCTCCGTTGTAAAACAGGGCGGCTTCTCCTACGTCTACCTCGTCGAAGACACATCCACCCACGAGCTCTTCGCCCTCAAGAAGATCCGCTGCCCCTTTGGCGCCGAGTCCGTCCAGCAGGCCATGCGCGAGGTCGACGCCTACCGCCTCTTTGACCACGTCCCGACCATCATCTCCGCCTACGACCACTGCGTCGCGACCGAGCGAGGCTCCGGTGGTGGTGGCGACGACGACGCCGGCAAGACCGTCTACGTCCTGCTGCCGTACTACCGCCGCGGCAACCTCCAGGACATGATCAACGCCAACCTCGTCAACCACGGCCGCTTTCCCGAGCGGCACCTCATGATGCTCTTCCTGGGCGTGTGCAAGGCCCTGCGCGCCATGCACGAGTATCAGCCCGCGCCCGCGGAGCGCATGCAGATGGGCCGCGAGGAGGACCAGGACCAGGACCACGACGACACGGCAACGAGCGGCGGCGCCGGATCGCGGAGCGGGCGCAAGATGGGCACCCGGGGGAAGCGCACAGAGGAGCAGGAGCAGGGCGAGCAGGAGAGGCCGCTGATGGAGCAGGGCAGCCGTCTCGAGGGCGAGTCCGGCGGCAAGATCAAGTCCTATGCGCACCGCGACATCAAGCCAGGTAAAACCTCATTTCCTTTCTCTGCAACAGCAGAAGACAAAAGGGAAGCTAACACCATCAATCTTCAATTCAAAAACAGGCAACATCATGATCGACGACTCCGGCTCCATCCCCATCCTCATGGACCTCGGCTCCGTCGCCCCCTCCCCCATCCCCGTAACCTCCCAGTCCCTCGCCCTCCAGATCCAGGACCAGGCCGCCGAGCACTCCACCATGCCCTACCGCGCCCCGGAGCTCTTCGACGTCCGCACCGGCTCCGTCATCGACATCAAGACGGACATCTGGTCCCTCGGCTGCACCCTCTACGCCTGCCTCGTCGGGAAATCCCCCTTTGAGCTGCGCTCCGACGAGACCGGCGGCACCCTCAGCCTCTGCGTCCTCGGCGGCGACTGGCGCTTCCCCGACGAGAAGCCCGGCGGCGGCGGCGGCGGCGGGCCCAAGCGCGCCAACACCATCCAGGCCGCAAAGGCAAAGGCCAGCGCGGGCGAGACGGGCGCCGCCGCCGGAGGCTCGTCGTCGTCCGGGGACGTGTCCATCAGCGAGCCCATCCGGAATCTCGTCCGCGCCTGTCTCAAGGTCGAGCCCGCTGAGCGGCCGGACATTAACGAGCTCATTGTCATGGTTGAGCAGATCATTGATGAGCTGCCCGACGGCGACTTTACTTCATGACGTTGATGTGGCCTCTGTTTGCATCTTGGTTTTCCTGCTTCTGCTTACTGAATTTGTTTTTCTTGGGTTATTTGGATCATGATTGCAATATGAGCCTGCGCGTACTGTGTGCGTCCTCCTGTTCTCACTGATGGGAGCAGCGTTGTCTACTGCTGCTCATGACTTGTTCATATCACTACTTTGGTACAACCGGCGTTGGCGTTCATCGCGGGCTAAATAAAGTGCCTGCTCGATTTAGGGAAGCAGCTCAATGTAGAGAAACAAAGACGGCGACGAACCATATCGATTCCTCGCAAGAGAGTTATTATTGCCTCATAACGACTATCGAAAAGACGTGTGATAACCAAAGCAGCAGCTTATCAATGTTCTCTATCAACCCACTTGCTCTCCCGCTTCAGCATCGTCAAATGTTGATACCTACCATGGCACACCAAAGCCGCTCAGTTCTTCTCGTCTTCCAGTTGGATGGACACGCTAGGGCCAGGGCAGAGACAAGAAGCGTCCGGCTCGTCCTACAACTGCAGCTTGTATGTTGCCACCTCAAACGGTCGCAGAGTAATGTCAAACTTGCCATCCCGCAGCAAGACCTGCTCGATCTCATCCTCCAGAATGTTGACCTTGGTGACGCGCTTCACCGGATACTCGCTTCTGATAATTGCTCGGCTGCGCCCACCCAAGGATTCGTACAGGCGAATGATGATGCTCTGCCCGCTGTTGACGCGGTGGCCTTCGCGGCGGCTGATGTCCTCGTCATCATGGCCTCGCTTGATCGTGTCTAGGATAATGGAGGCAGACTCGTCCCGATGGATTAACTGAATGGGGGCACTGCGGAAGGTATCAATCGCGAATTTGGGTGCCGACAACGCCTTGAGGGGGTTGTTGAAGGCATATCCTGCCCTAACCGTGGCTGACGAGAGACTGCCCTTGTGAGGAAGTATGGCCCACCGGATCGAGTGGCGGCCCATATCCGCGTGCTCATCGGGGGCCTTGGGCGACCGCAGCAGGGAGAGGCGCATGAGCTTGCCGGCTGTAGCAAATCCGTACTTGCTGTCGTTGAGGATGGAGACTCCGTAGTTGTGCTCCGATAGGTCGGCGAACCTGTGGCAGCACACCTCAAACTTGGCCATGTCCCAGCTCGTATTGTAGTGAGTTGGCCTCTTGGTGATGCTGTACGCCGACTCATACGAAGCCTCCGTATTGACAATGTCTACAGGGAACTCCACCTTGAGGAACTTGGAGTTCTCGTGCCAGTCCACCTCCGCCCTACACTCAACCCAGGACGGCTGACCCTTCAGGGCTGCCGACAGAGTGATGTAGGACTTGATGGAGCTATGCTTGCTGATTGTGATATCCGTAACAAGAGTGACGCGGTGAGGCTTAACCTCGTGGATGTCCGTCTCGCCGTAACTGAGCTCTCGGCGCGTCTCCAGATGATAGACCTCGACATCCCAGGCTTCCCAGAAGAGGGGGATATCGTCAAAAATGACGAATTTGTTGGCCTTGCCACCCTTTTCAATCGTCTCGCGCTCGTTGACCCGGTCATACAGCGAAGTGATGCAGCCACCTTCGACGACAACCCTGAGGTCATCGTTCTCCAGAATGAACTGACTACCCCGCCGCTCCAGCGAAACGGCAGGCTTGTCTTCTTGCAACTTGAAGGTGCGGAGAGCAAGGAGTGGCCCTTGTCCGCAAGCAACACCCACCTCAGTATCCGACACCTCAACAAGCTCCTTGCGGTGCCAGGGTAGGGTGTTGATGGCGACCGACTCGCAACCGTCGGTTCCCACTTGACTAGTGTCCAAGGCCTTGTAAATCTCCTCGAGCAGCTTGTGACCAGTCTCGAATGTCTCCTTGTATATCTAGACAAAGTTCAGCATACATCAACTCACACACGGAATCGAAGCGTCTTCTTCTCACCTTGTCAGAGTCATCGTAGCACATTTCGATTGAGCTTCCGGGAAGACAGTCGTGGAACTGGCATAAAAGCACGCCCTCCCACAGGTTGTCAATCTGTTCGGTAGGGTACTTGTATGCTGAATTGTTAAGAGAGGCAAACGTTGCAAGCTGCTCCAGATCTCGCAGCAAGACTTCGGCCTTGCGGTTGTAATACTTGTTGTTTGCCTGCGTCGTGTAGGTGCCCCGGTGGAGCTCAAAGTACAGCTCACCATACCACGTGGGAAGCTCGCTGGCCTTTGGAGCGAGGCGATCAAAGAAATCATCGACGCTGAGGCCAAGCTTCAGCTTGGGAATGGCACCAATAGTGTTGCTGATTCCTGCAATGCGTCGGAGCTTCTCCAGGTGTTGCCAGGTTGGGCCGCCACCTCCGTCACCCTTGCCATACACCAACAGCGACGTATTGTCCACACGAAGAGTCTTGTGTTGCGTGACGCTGCGCTTCAAATCACCGAAATCGGCTTCCGCAGTGTACGTCTCCGATGGAGGCATGTGGCAAATGACTTGGCTTCCGTCAGGGCTCACCCACATAAAGGTCGTATGGGGGAAATTGTTGATATTGTTCCAACTGAGCTTCTGGGTCATGAAGCGGTCCATGCCTGCAAGGCGGCAGAGTTGAGGCAGCTGACTAGAGTATCCAAAGGTGTCAGGGAGCCAAAAGGTGCGGCAGCGTGCCCCGAATTCTGCCTCGAAGAACCGCTGGCCATAGAAGAATTGGCGCACAAGCGACTCTCCGCTAGGCATATTGGTATCGTGTTCGACCCAGCTGCCCCCGATGGGATGAAACTGGCCCTCACTCACCTTTCGCCTTACACGGTCAAAGGCCTTGGGGTAGAGCTGCTTCAACCATTTGAACTGCTGAGCCTGGGAACAAGCAAAGTGGGATTCTGGGTAGCGGTCCATCAGGTCACACTGACTCGACCAAGACCGAGCTACTTTGCGTCTCGTCTCTGCAAAAGGCCACAGCCAGCACGAGTCGATGTGGCAGTGGCCAATTCCAAAAACAACGGGCTCTGGGCCTACTTCGTATACCCGATGAGAGTCGACATCGGGGCCAATGATCCGCTGAGCCAGTTTACGACACTCGAGAATGGACTCCTGATTGTTCACTTCGAAAGTGTCGATGATCTTCATGGCAACAGTCAATGCTCGTCCCTGTTCGGCTGAGTTCTCGGGAAGCTCCCGGGCAGCATCGCCAATTTCCCACATGTCGAAGTAAAGGCCGCGAGCAGGAACATTGACGGCAACGATATCCGCCTTAGAGAGGGTGAAGTAACGATTCGGGTCGGGCGGCATAATGCTGGATTTGCCATTTGGCGCGTTTCCGAACATTCCGTTACAAGCCATCTCGATGTAAATGGTGTGCGGCTTGCCGTCGCGGAACGAGCGCGGAATCACCCATTCGATCCTCTCACCTCCACCCGTCAGACCTTGGAGAGGCATACCATCCTCGGTCCAAATCAGGCCCTCATTGTTTCCGTCCCACTGAAGCTCGAGGAGCTCTTCATCAGCGATGGCCGCGGGAATTGTCAAGACGACTCTAAACCAATGGGTCGACCAGGAAGGCCCGAAGGAGGCTCCAGTGTGGGTTTCTTTGAACTGTTGTGAGACCGCATGCTCAAATGTTGGTCGTTCTTGGCCGGGAGCGCTCCAGACAGAGAGCTGCACATGGGGCTTGCCTGAGTACCTGGCATTGTAGAGATTCCTACATGCTTCATGTTAACGCGCCGCCATTTGGAAGAAAAGGGGAAAGCAAGCGCAAAGACGTACGCCAGCAGATTCACTTTGTCATATTGTCCCGATTTGTAGAATGGCTCGATACGGCCCTTGAGAATGCTAGCTTTGGGGACGCCGACAGGCCGCTGCGCAAAGACGGGGTAGGAGACGTTGCTCCTAATCTCGCTGCCGCCACCCATTACCACAACTTCGGCAGGATGTCCTGGAGCTGGCGGTGCTGATCGATTGGAGAGACGCCGAAGCTTGCCGGGCAGAGGCTGAAGACTGTCTGGAGAGAGCGAATGCTGGGGACAATCGGAGAAGACGGGGACGAGGTGGTCAATCAGGCCGTCGGTGGAACTGCCAAGCTCAATTAGCGGGCTGAAACAAAGCAGCAGCCTGAGAAGCCAAAAGCGAGCTCCTGGGTCAACTTCTCGGAGGAGACGTGGAGAGGAGAGAAGAAGGTCCAGGGCCGCCGTGCGCCAGCTTCAGTATGATATAATAGTGAGCTCTGGGCAGACTGTCACTGCGGTGGGGTGTGGGGGGGGGTCACCGCTCCAAAGAGTTCCCGTCCCGTTTCCCAGGCGATGTAACAAAGCTCTCGGGGGCGCTAAAGGGTGGATGGAATTCAAGCCCCGTGCGGGGGAGCTTGAACATGAGCCCCAACCTCTCTCAGGGGTCATGCTCATGGGTGGAACAGTGCTCCTCATCCGGGGGCAAAATGTGGATGCTTTTGCTTGTGGTACGCACCTCATGCTTGCGGTTTCGTTTTCAAGGGACATATAGCCAAGGGTCTCAAGAACAAGACTGCAAAGGCGACAAGGGTGGCAGGGAATATCCAAAGTCGAACAGGATAGGGATGGGGCTTCAGGTACACAGCGGTGGTGAAGAGGGCCAAAACGAGGACACTATCGGATAGGTAAGAAGATGTGGCAGACACAACTCGGGGCGAAGACAACCGGATCATGAATGTCTCTGAACGTACAGATGACTGAGGCGGACCGGGTATCGCCAGACTTGGCCCAGAACAAGACCGCTCCAAGGTGAAGGTGAGACAGAAGCACGGATGACCGGCAGCCGAGTCCACGCTCCCTCGTATGGTGTACTTGACAAGGTGAGCAGATACCAAAGAGGCGAGGGCCCGAGGCTGTCGATGCCACCAAAGATGATGATGCTAGAGAGGGAGAGAATGAAGATGATGGTCAAAAAGAAGAGAGGAAAAGGAAGAGATTGGTCAAGGCAGCAGATACCTTGTATCGAAGGCTGAGGGAGGGTTAGGTACATGTGCTTCTGCGGGAAGGAGCTGGAGAGCATAACCCTCTTGCAGCTGCCCAACCAGCTCCTTCCGCTTGGATTGCAGCAAGCACCAGAAATTAGTGTACCTCTTCCAGCCAAGCAGTGATACTCCAAGGCATTTTGATAGTAATCCTTCTACTCACAATGCCAACAAAGTGCTGCATCAACTGAGTGCAAATACCATCTACTAGTGCAGGCCATCCGTTTGCCGCCGACACACTGCTAAATTTACTCCATCTCTGCCGCCGCGGCGCTTCCAACGGCGCTTCAGGCACCGATCCGCCTCTGCCTGCAGTGGGGCCGAATTCACGGCCCTCGACATGAAAAAAATCAATGTGAGAACGAAACCTCCCACTTCTTCCCCTTCTCGCCAAATTCGCAGTCTCGATGCCTACAATCCCGCAAGCTTCAACAGGGCTCATCGAGGGAGGGAGGTGAATCCGTCACATGAACCACAATGTTTCGAAACCATGTGGCCCGTGGCGTCTTGCCCCGGCCCCTCTATAGCTCATCGGCTACAGCTACAGCTCCCACAGCTCTACGATGCCGTTATCCTGGAGCTGCTCAGGTACGACGTCTCACCACAACTATCCAGCTCCAAGCCGCCGTGAAGCGGATCAGAAAGACCGTCAAGCTCTCCGACTTGCCTCAGGGCAAGATTCCTGCGAAGCCCCTTCCAGTCGAGGAGCAGAATGGACCGCCGTACCCAACCGTCGTGCTCCAGGCGCGCCAGAACATGGACAAGTTCGACAAATGTGTACTCCTCACAAGAGTAGGCGGCTTCTACGAACTCTATTTCGAACACGCTGAAGAGTATGCGCCGCTACTCAATTTGAAGCTGACTTCCAAAAAGACAAGCGCAAGAAACGTGCCCATGGTGAGGCCATCCTCTCGACCCTCTTCCCTCACTGTATTTGCCTACATCTCGGTTGAGCTCAACTCATGCTAACAAATACGAGTATGTCAAGGCTGGATTCCCCTGCGTGAACTTGAATCGATATTTGAAAATGCTGGTGGGAGATTTGAACCGGCACGTCGCCGTGGCTGAGGAGTTCCCCAACGATGCTTCCAACCAGATCAAGTCCGGAGGCCTCATGCACGACCGTCGAGTTGCCCGAGTCTTCACCCCCGGCACGTTCATCGAAGAGGATTTCATGGATCCCTATGTCAACAACTACATCATGGCGATTCACATCTCTCAGGGCGCTGCTGCTGAGGATATGCAGTCAACAGCAGCCTCCACACTTAACCATCCCCCAGATGCTGCTAGCACGGATGCTGCGCCGATAGGCCTAGCATGGCTTGATCTCTCTACCGGACAGTTCTTTACGCAAACCACAACCCTTTCGGGTCTACCGTCCATCTTGTCCCGCATAGCCCCGCGAGAACTTGTTCTCGACAAAACATTCGAACTTCAAAAAGACCATCCCGTCTTCTCCCTGCTGACAGATGATCGGCACCTCGTTACATTTTCACCCCATGGGAGTCTCGCAAGCCTCGGTGACTGGGAGCCATTCCTCGAATCAGACTTTTCTAAAGCTTCACGCGAAGGTTTCACAGAAGATGAGATCGCCGCGGGTGGCTTGGTGCTGAATTATGTCAGAAATACCCTGCAGGGACAGAGCATGAAGCTTCAGGCACCACTTCGCTACAATAATATGCAAATCATGACTATCGACAAGAACAGCTTGAGAGCACTTGAAATCAAGCAGACAATACGTGACGGCTTCTTTAGTGGCAGCCTTCTCCATGCGATACGCCGTACAGTCACCAAGGGCGGTGCTCGGCTGCTCAACGAATGGCTCGGCTCTCCATCCACCTCTCTCGAGGTGATCGAGGCTCGACAAGACCTTGTCGCTCGCTTTATCAAGGCGAAAGATCTCAGGGATTCCTTGGTGGCTTTGCTACGACGAAGCCATGACTGCCACAGATTGAGTCAAAGGTTTGCATTGGGGCAGGGTAGCCCAGACGATTTACTCGGATTAGCAAATTCGATTCGTGCAGCCGCAGGAATAACTACTCTGCTAGAAGAAGCATCAAGGGAGAATCACACACCGTCCGCACCAGACTGTCTTGTTAAACTGGCGTCTCGAATCGACCTCGAAGAACCTCTCAAACTAGCACGGCGGATTGAGGAGTCTATTGACGAAGACGGGATTGCCCAACAACAGGAGGCAGCGGTATCTAAGGAGGCAGAAATCGCGAATCTAGCCCATGACGTTGTCACCTCAGAAGGCACCCCAGAGGATGCCGCGGCCTTGCTCAAGGAGAAGAAGAAGAAGAAGGCACCCACCATCAGAGAGATGTACGGCGAGGATACGGGGCCATGGATCGTAAAGCCAGCGGCGAGCAAGGAGCTCCAGAAGCTCCACGACGAGCTCGCGTCGTTGACGTCAGACAAGGCCAATCTAGAAGAGGCCCTTCGCGAGCGCTTTGGGGCCTCGACCTTGACGCTCAAGTGGGCAACGGGTGTAGGTCACATCGCCCACATCAGGGGGAAGGACGCCAAGAACCTCGCAGAGATCAAGACCGTCTCTTCGAGCCGCAGCACGCGAACCTTCCAAGTCCCCGAATGGACGACCCTCGGCGAACAAATCGACCAAGCAAAGGCTCGCATCCGCCGCGAGGAGCAGCGAGTATTCCACGCCTTGAAGGAGCACGTCGCCAAGAACTTGATCAAGCTGCGGCGCATTGCCGCCATGCTGGACGAGATTGACGTTGCAACTTCGTTTGCAGAGCTCGCCGTCGACCAGAAGCTTGTCCGCCCCAAGTTGAACGAGTCGAGGACGCATGTCATCAAGGGCGGTCGGCATCCTACCGTAGAGGGCGGTCTCCGGGCGCGGGGGCGAGACTTCGTTTGCAACGACTGCGACGTCGGGCCACCTCCCAACGGCCTCATTTGGCTGATTACCGGACCGAATATGGGTGGCAAGAGCACGTTCCTTCGCCAAAATGCTCTGATTACAATCATGGCCCAGATTGGATGCTACGTCCCTGCAGAGTATGCCGAGTTAGGCATTGTCGATGCCATCTTCAGTCGCGTGGGCTCGGCGGACAGCTTGTACCATGATCAGAGCACCTTCATGGTCGAAATGCTGGAGACGGCCCAGATCCTACGGCAGGCCACGCCACGATCCTTTGTCATCATGGATGAGGTTGGACGAGGAACGACACCTGAAGCCGGCACGGCGATATCGTTTGCCTGCTTACACCACCTCGTGACCGTCAATCAATGCCGAACACTCTTTGCCACGCATTTCCACGACGTGGCCGATATGGCCGCCGCCGAGGGATTCTGTGAACCGAAGACCGGCTTCGTCCAGACTTATTGCACTGACGTCAAGGAGAACGAAGATGGAAGTTTCGTCTACATCTATAAATTACAAGCGGGCGTCAATCGGCAGAGCCATGCTTTGAAGGTGGCACGCTTGGCAGGGTTGCCGCAACATGCGATTGACGTTGCGAGAAAGGTTCTGGAAGCCCCAGGCGCAGAGGACAGCGAGGCTGGAGATGGCATATCGCGTGATGCTGCATAGAGTTTGGGCGAGATCACATGTATGATGGAATGTCTTTGAGCGTATCCCTGTGAGTCTTTTTGTACATTAGCCATTTGAACAGTTTGAAAAAGAAGGTGCTTCGATATAATGGCAATTTGAGGCTTTGAGTCATAAGGTGTTGTTGAATATTTGGTTTCATCAGGAGATTCAGGGTTAAAAAGCTCATGAATAGATTTATAATCATTCAAAGCAAACGGAAGATGAAAAAAAAAAGGGAAAAAACTAACCTTTTTGAACTTGGTGAGATTTCCAGCCAACAACATCACCACAAGCCGACATGCACATATTGGCCCATTCATGTCAATTCTTTCAATCGTTGACTCGCAACTTTCATTGTTCTTTTCGTGTCTCATGCAAGCATCGCATTGGTCCTAAGTTGACCAACCAATGACCTATGCACCCGTGAATGTAGATCCATAAACCGTGAAACAAACCGAATTAACCCTGAAAGCCGACCCGTTGTCGATTGTAGGCATTTAGTCGCTATTAAGCGTGTTAGCATTAATTTCCTCAAACGAGATTCAAAGGGTGTCACATACAAGAGACCGCCGAAGCCCTCCTCATCCTCCTCCTCGGACTCGTCCTTCTTCTCCTCAGCGGGAGCAGCCTCAGTGGCAGCGGCAGCGCCACCGGCGGCGGCAGCGGGAGCAGCAGCGGCGTAGGCGTCAGGGTTGGCGATACGGTCCTTGAGCTGCTCAATCTCGGGCCAGCTGTAGTCGGTCTCGACGGCGACAGCCAGGACCTTCTTGTAGGAGTTGACAAGAGAGTGCATGACGGAGGGCAGGGTGGGGAAGTTGATGGCCAGGGAGATGGTGGCGACGGTGGTGATGGCGGTGGACAGAGCCTTGAGGAGCTGCTCCTCGCCAATGTCGAGGATGGAGGGAGGGAAGGTCTGGCCCTGGTCGTAGACCTGAGCGATACCCATACCGTAGGTGAAGGGGGAGATGTTGAGCAGGTTGAGCAGCGAGGCCTCGGAGGGGCCGACCTTGTTGCCGGCGTCAATGAGCTTCAGATCGGTGGTGATTTCAATGGTACCACGGGCGATCTTGGTGGGGACACCGAGGGCCTGGAAGAAGGAGGTCTTGCCAGGCTCCATGCCGGTGTTTCCAGCAGGAACCCACACGTCGACGGGAGCGACAGCACCGGCACGGGCGGGAGCAGCGACACGGTTGGCGAGCAGCTGGTCACGGATCTCCTTGAGGTCGCCGTTGGTGAAGACGAAGCCGACGTTGCCCTTGACGAAAGGCAGGATACGCTCGTACTCGGGAGTATCGACGAGGAAGGTCCTGAGAGCTCGGCGAACCTAGATAATCGACGAGCGTTAGTCTTTAAGTGTCCTGCGTCTCGCTGCGTTTTTTCTCCAACTCAGAAGATTCCTTACCATGGTGTTCTTGCCCATCAGGACAACTCCCTTACCACGAAGGGAGTGTCGGATCTCGTGCATCTGCTGAGACGAGACATTGTCAATCTCGACAATGAAGATGGACTTGTAGTCTTGGAGCAAGCCCTTGAGCTTGTCGAAGTAGCCGGCCTTGTTCGCTGATTTGCCCCCCATATCTTCTTATTTCTGAAGGCAGGTTATTTAAGGGCAAAAAGATATCCTAGAGTATGGGGATTGAGTTGACTCGAAGTCTTGAGGTATCGCGAAAGAGGAAAGAGAAGAGGCGAGCCGTTTTTGCGGATTTTGCGGCCAGTGAGAAAATGTGTGTCGAACGGCTAGGGCATGTGCTCTGCTAGCCTGATTCGGGTAAGCGGTGAGAGCTCGATCTCTTGGTCGCAAGAGATGGAGAAGCATCTCGGTACGTACCTTTCCAGATATTAGGATGAGTCAGCAAATCTGGAGCTTGGTCGAGGTACATGGGGAAAGTATCTTTTTCCTCTCTCAGAGAGCCTTGGTTGGAAAAAAAAGTTGCGATATGCGCTCAGAACCGTAGAGACGCGATCCCTTTCAACGGCCAATTGGAAACCCTCACTCCAAGTCCTAGTCTCTCAAGTAGTCTCAACTTGAGCAGCTTAGAGAAAATGAAGATTCCGTATAACAGAGTCCATGTCCAAGGGCAGATCCTCTTCGCTGCCCGCGGAGGCGCAATACACACCTTCAGTCTCACAGACGGCAGCCACATCTCATCATGGAAGCACCCCGACGTCGACAGAGTCGCGCAGTCGATCCAGGCCATCAACGAGGCCAAGGCTGAGGCCGCTGCCGCTGCTGCTACTGAGGCTGAGGCTGAGGCCGGTACCCCGGCGACTGAAAGCGAGGGCCCGCCAGCCAAGCGGCAAAAGCTGGAGGGCGACAGCGAGAACCCTTCAGTAAGCGCTCAGGTCGAAGCATCAACTTCCCCGACAGCCCAGGGTGGTGAGAAGCCTCAGTCCGGCCATGTCGACGGCAGGGGAAAGAAGGGCAAGGGAAAGGGCAAAGATGTCGTTGACAGTGGCAAATCCCGCTTCGCGCGCGTGCCTGACCGGCCGGTCGTCACTCATCTGACGAGCACTCCTGACGGAAAGCATCTGGTGGCCATCACCGGACACGACAAGGCCATCTGGGTGTTCGAGCATGACGGAAATGGCCAATTGAAGCAGCTCAGCAAGAGGTATGGACGAATCTCTCAACCCATCAGTCATCATATCCACCCCTGAGAAGCATACCAAGCTGACACTCTATAATAGAACAATGCCCAAGCGACCAAGCGCCGTCGCAATCGGCCCAGACAACCAAATCATCAGCGGCGACAAGTTCGGCGACGTCTACGCCATCCCCCTCATCATCCCGGAAGACGGGTCAAAGTCCGCAGCATCACTCTCATCCCTGCCGCTCCCCTCCAAGAAGGCCTTCAAGCCCACTGCCACCCCCCTCACTGTTCACTCCAAGGGCAACCGCCTCGCCCTCCTCAACCAGATCAAGCAGGCCGAGCTCGCCGCCCAAGCCAATGACGCCAACTCGACAGGCCCCGACTTCGAGATCAACCTGCTGCTGGGACACGTCTCCATGCTGACGGCCCTCGTCCTCGGCGAACAGCAGGGCCGCAGGTACATCCTCACGGCCGACAGAGACGAACACATCCGCGTATCCCGCTATATCCCCCACGCGCACATCATCGAGAACTTCTGCTTCGGCCACAAGGAGTTTGTCAGTGAGATGGCCATCCCCCCATCCAAGCCAGACGTCCTCATCTCCGGCGGCGGCGACGAAGACATCTTCGTCTGGGACTGGGTCGCCGGCAAGCAGCTCTACAAATCAAGCATCCTGTCTCTCGCCCGAGAAATCGCCCCTGAAACCGCAACCGTCGCCGTCTCGGGTTTATACACTCTGCTCTATCCCTCTGCAGACGGACCTCTCACATACATTCTAGCCATCTGCGAAGAGTAAGCATAATCCTCCTCAGAACATTCTTTATAGAAGAAGCAATTACTAACAAAACGCTCCAGCATCAAAGCAATCTTCTCCTGGAAACTAAACGAACTCAACGAACTCCACTGCCCCGGCATAATCCAGCTCCCCGGCAAGCCCCTCTCCCTCGCAATCTCACCCAGCACCGACGGCGACAGCACCACTCCCCCAACCGTCATCGCCGCCATCGATCCCGACGCGGACACCCAGGCGCAGAGCCTCCACGCATTCCGCCTGACCATGGACAACGGCAGGCTCGCCGTGGACGCTGAAACCTCGTTCAAGGACAAGGAGGTGGAGGAAAGCGAGCCGGAGCTCACTGAGGAGGACGTTCGGGGGCTCTTGTACACGGTCGAAAGCCTGCGAAAGGTGGTCACGGGTCCGGATGACGAGGCGGGCTCGGAGGCACCGCATGGGAATGCAGAGAGCGACATGGCCGCAGATAATACCGGTGACGGTGAAGAGTAGTCTCTTCTGAAATAGATCTGTCTAATCTGCGTTTATTATACCTTTGTACCTATGTACTTACATAGCATCATGAGCCCAAAAAGAACCATGCCCATCAAGCAACCAGGCAGAACCCAAGAAAATGCAGCATTCGCATGATATCATCGTATTCATAATCTAAGCCTGCAACAACTAAAAGAACTCGTCAAAATCGTCTATGCCCCAAACGCCCTCCAACCTAGTCATGCAGTCCAAAAAAGCACCCAGTCCATAAATTGGTCGGCAAGATGGACATGCCCACTATCATCATCCCATCTGCGCTTCCATCGCCTTTTCAGATGCCCTAGCTTTTTTTCAATTCCAGCAATAGAAACCTCATGCCCCCTCAGAAAGGTATCAATGAGATTCCGGATGAAGAAGAAGGAAAAAACCATGTGCTTGCAGCGGAAAATGCAAGACGTCATGCGCCAGTCCAACGTAAAATCGGACTGCGCCGTTCTGCCTGCTAAAGGTGTTTGCTGCATCTGGAAAAGAAAAGAGCGCATCGTAGCGATTTAATGCCGCTGGTGGCAGCATGCATCCGGGGTCCGCTCTCTTCTGAATCTTCTTCCTTCTCCTTCTCTTGGGCCCCAGTTAGGATTATATATTCCGAGATGCGCGACACTATCTTACTGCGAAGCGCACTGGACGCGCTCGCCGCCGGGGTGGCCATCTTCGTCCTCATCTTCGCCCATGGAGTTGGGGTCTCCGAAGACCTTGGACTGAGCCTTGGTATCCAAGTCTTCCAGATCAGCAGGCTCCGTCATGGCCTCAGCAGGGGGGGTGATCTGTAATGTGGGGGGAGGGAGGATCTTGCGAAGGGCCTCGAAAGCCTCGGGGTCCTCGGTCCAGTTCTTCTCGGGGAACTTGACATCGAAGCGGATGTAAAGGTTACCGTAGTCGTGATGCCTGTACGAGGGCATGCCCTGGCCGCGAATCATCTTGACCGAGTCTAGAAGCATATGAGTTAGTTTTATGCTCGTCTGCAACAAGCAGAAATGTGAGAAAGAAATGCTTACCAGGTGCAATAGCCTCGCCGGGCAAGATCTCGACGCTGAGCCATCGCTCATCCAGATGCTCAATGTAGATGGTGCCACCTGCAAGGGCAGTAACCAGCTCGATCTCGCATCGGTACAGGAGGTCGTCCTCCTTGCGGGTGAAGCGCGGGTGAGGCTTCTGCTCAATCTCGAAGACAACGTCACCGGCCTCGACACCGGGAGCCTGGTCACCCTCACCGCGGAATTCGACCTTGGTGCCGCTGCGAACACCCCTGTCGACGTGGACGTGGAGAACCTTTCGGTCAACCGTCGTCTTCTTGCCGTTGCACTGCTTGCAGCGATCCTTGTCCTTGATGATTTCGCCTTCACCGTTGCAGTCGGGGCAGACAGTCTGGAAGCGCTGAATCATGGGGCCCATCTGGCGCATCATGGTCTTCATACCAGCACCATTGCAGCCTGTGCACTTCTTGACGGCACCCTCCTTGCCTCCGAGACCGTCGCACTTGGGGCAGATGATGGAGCGCTGCAGCGCAAGCTTGGAAATCTTGCCCCGGTAGATGTCCTCGAGAGAGACCTTGTGGGTGTGGTGAATGGTGCGGGCCTTGGGCGGGCCGCGGTTCTGCATACCGCCGAACATGCCTCCCATACCGCCGAAGCCACCACCGCCGAAGAACTGAGCAAACAGATCCTCAGCAGCCATGCCACCACCACCCCCAGCACCACCCTCGAGACCTGCTTCACCATATTGATCGTAGATCTGTCGCTTCTGGGGATCGGAGAGGATCTCGTAGGCGTGCGAGATTTCCTTGAACTTCTCTTCGGCAGCGGGGTTGTGGGCGTTCTTGTCTAGAAGCTGCAAGTTAGTAATTTGCTCGCTTTTCCATGAGGCAATGGCGAGGTAGTATCGTACCAGGATGGTGTTTCAGAGCACCGATCTTGTATGCCTTCTTCAACTCCTGCTCCGTGGCATTGGGAGAGACCTAGCGTCCAACCTGTTAGTTTTCTTGATCCAGGCCAAGGCGGTGGGAGTGTTGCGGGTCAAATACATACACCTAGGGTGTCGTAAAGCTTCGTCTCCTTTACCATGATGTCAAACTATAGTGTATCGCAAGAAAAGTAGATCTTTGTTTGCGTCCAAAAAGTTCAATGAGAAAAACGATAGGCAGTCGACGAGGACGCTGCTAATAAAGAGGCTCTGCGAAAGAGGTATTAGTCAGAGCTAACAAAAGAACAGCCGTAGCAACCGAGCGGCGGTAGAAACTTCTAGGCAGCGAAAAGAGCAGGTCTCAGTTGCAGAGACGAGAGAAACGATGCTCGAAAGCCTGTTTGGCGGTGATGGCGTAGAAGAAGACGGAAGTGCTGCCAGTGGTTGCGCCGAGGGGCAAATGCTGATGATAAAACGGCGTATTGGAGTATTTACCGTACCTGAGTAATAGCCCAGCAGGGGAAAAAAAAAGATAGCGTGCCCAAGAAGCCGCTGCGAGGGAAACAGTGGGGCTATCCTGAGAAATTTGCGGGTTGACGATTTCTGGTCTCTTGATGATGCTCTTCTGTATGTTGTCTTGATGTTGTGATTCGGATGAGCGGCCGAGTTCAGTCCGCGCGAGCAAAAGGGCCTTTCTGTCGATCTGGGGTGCGACTGAGCAGCAAGAACTGGTCTTGTGCGAGAAAACGAAGAGAGGAGAGTGTTTCGGTCAAGGAAAGGCCTTGGTCTGGTCGCAGCAAAGGGCAGAACAGACGCTCAAAGCGCCAGAGGAGGATTAAAAGGGCGGCTGCAGGGGTCTCAAGGCTGGTGCGCCTCATGGAAGTCTATCGAAGAAAGTCGATGGTGTGGCGGTGCGCGATAACCCAAAAAGCGTGCTTCTGCGGGTACCGCCGCGTATCTGCTTGTCACTGTACCTTTCGCTTTTGCGCAGCCATGTGTTGTTCGATTGGTGATTGCCTCTCTTACTGCAGTGTTCGTGCGTTGCTCCATTTGGCGTCTTACCGCAGATACCGCAGCTTCAACTGCGTAGACTCTGTTCGTGTTGCTACGGTCATGGTGTCAGCTGTCATACTCTCAGCCGTGATGCGAACGTGGTGAATCGGACAGCCTGCCACAGACGGGCCTTGAAAAACATGAAGAGGCCATCGCGGAGAGGTACAGTACCAGACGGTACTCCGCAGCCCGCCGAAGAGACTGGCAATCCCTTGGAATCCGATCGAAAAGATGACGAGGCTGCCATTGGTAGCTGTACTTGCGAGAGACCTTTCCCGCCTCTCCAATAAACTTTCCGATGCCACTGATCTCATTCTCCATCTGCCATCTCAGGGTACCAACCAGGTCCTCCGCACCGGCCGCTGCATCTCCGTGCCTGTACCCGTTCCCGTACCTGTACCTGTTTCCCCTCCGCACCTCCCAAACCTTCGACTTCGATCCAGCCATACCTTACCTTAGGCAGTACCTTAGGCCGTCTTCCATCATGATTAATTCCCATTGTCTCAAGGAATTGCCTGCAAAATGACTCGCACGGATTCCCTCTTTCGACCACTGCTCGCACTAATACCACCTTGACAGCACTCACACACGCGGACCTAGAGTCGTATCTGTATCTTCATGCAGTCTGCTACTACTACTAGCACCAGCAAACGAGGGCGATAGAACCCAGCTGGTCGACAAGGATCTTCCCGCTGCTGCAATAGAACAAAAGCGTCCAGTCCCTTTGTTGCATTTGTCCTCACCAAAAAAAACCCCATTCAACAAATCACCGATCTCGCTCAGCGCAGAAAACAGACTAGCCAATTGCTGCTAATGCACGCTCACCAGCTGCTTCCGATAGGAAGGGACGGAAACAAAAGCGACAAGCTGGCTGGCTGACCGACACCGCCACAGATGAACACGGCAAAGGTCTCCCAAAGGCCAGCACGCGCACCGGCTGAGCTGAGCTGAAATTGGAATCGAAATTGGATGTGTTGGCTTTCATTACAGCCTTTGTAGACTTTGGGGGGCTTTGTTGAGGCGCGCGAGATGGGATTCCCGTGGCTTTGGAGGCATCCTTTGTGTTGCCCAGCGAGCGGCCAACATTCAGGTAGGCACAGTAGGCCTTTGTGCGCCTCTTTGCCCAAACTTTCTGTGAAACCCCGTGCTCATCCTGAATACGAATCCGCAAGTCGGCTCGTACAAAGGAAAAAGTATTGTGCTTCTTGCAAACTCCAAAAGTATGGACCTGGTGCATGAAGACC
Organism: Trichoderma sp. PF4103; assembly: GCA_023628735.1. Lineage (NCBI taxonomy): Eukaryota > Fungi > Ascomycota > Sordariomycetes > Hypocreales > Hypocreaceae > Trichoderma > Trichoderma sp. PF4103. The sequence continues at coordinate 190,088 of JAMAKC010000053.1, read as the reverse complement.
AAGATACACTTCTGCTAAGATGGAAGCCACTTGTGTTGATGGTTACTATTACACTCAAGCCGTGTGAGGAATTATACTAAGTCATTGCTATTCTTGGAGAAAAAGAAGCATGCCCGCATAATATCTAAAGGCTCTCTAGAACAAAGACAGGAGGAATGTACACTCCTCAGCCGGAAAACAAAGGCCGCGGAGAAGAGGGTGTGGAGGTATCATACGAACGAAAAGGGTGCCCAAGCCGAAGAGAAAGAAAGGAAACCCAGAAAACGAATGCCCCGTCTTGAATACAAAATGCAGCCATGATAACACGCAGAAACGTCAAAGTCGTGAAACGCCTTCTGCGTACTAACCTGCCTGCCGTCTATCGTGTCTGCTTGAACCTCGCCGTTCCCGCTCGGCTCGTGTAGCACCGTCACAGACAATGTCTTAGAATGCATCCTCAAAGGGGCAGTCCACGCTGTCGTGGCCATCTCGCTCGCAGATCGCACACCACTTCTCAAGGTCCAGGACGCCACTCTCCTTACCGGCCACGGGCCCTGACTCCATGGGGTTGGGCGTGATCCTGACGGCCGGGACAGAGGCGGACTCTTCCTTTGGCAGGCCGGGCGTCAAGACAGCTGGGTGGTGAATCTCATCGCCCGTGGGCGTAAGAGGCTTGAGCTCCTCGTGAGCAGCCTCTCTCCGCGCCTTTTCTTGTTCCTCTTCGTCGTCATCGTCATGTCCTCGCTCCTCTTCGATGTGGTCGTCAATCTTGGGCTTGGAATTCTTGGCACTGTCGGTGCCAAACATGTTTGTGCATGTCAGGATGTCATGACCGCCCGTCTCGCAAATCTCGCACCAAAGAGTGCTACTCTCGGTGGCGGTCGAGTAGGTGTCGCTTTCGTGCATTGTATCAAGGGTGCTCACACGCTTGTGCGAGGGCTCGGGCGACCGTGGCTGGGACGATCGCATGGAGATGATGGTGTCCCGGGAGTCCCTGACCGAAGATCGTCGGATGGAAGCCGACTCGCGGCTCTTGGTGATGCTGCTTGAGCGCAGAAACTCAATCTCGTGCTGCAGCTCCTCCTCCCGGTGATTCTTCTCCTTCAACATCTGCTGCAGCTCCGCAACCTGCCTCTCCAGGTTGTCTCGGGCAATCTTATTCTCGATGGCATCCTTTTCGGCAATCAATGAGCCCGGGCGCTGCCTAGGAGCATGGCCCTCGGCACCAGGTATCGAATCTCGGCTGAGGGAGTGAATGATCGCCTTGAGACCTCGAATCTCATCCTCTTTCTGCTCCAGGGCCTTGGCTAACGAGCTGTCGCCACTCATGGCTGCCAAGTTATGAGGAACGACCTTCTCCTTCTCCCGTCGGAGCTCAGACCGGGTTCTCTCTACCTCGCCTCGCAGGAACTCGGCCTCTCCACGGGCCTCGGCTTCACCACGACGCGCATCTTCCAGTCCTTCCTCGAGCTCTTGGACCAGCTCCTCTAGCTGCTTCAGCTGCGCCGCTACGGAGTCGACGTCCAAGTTCCTCGATTCCAGCTCACGGATATCGGCCATCAGCTCTTCTATGCGCCTCTCGTACACCCTCTCCGTCTCTGTGCTGGCCATCTCAAGCGTATCAATGGTACTGCGGAAATCCGCTCGATGTGCATCAAATTCGGCAACGAGCATGGCAATCTTGTCATTCTTTTCCCGGAGCATATGTCGAAGCTGGGTCGCATCCTTATCGTCAAGGCTGCTCCGTCTAGGTGGTCCGTCGGGGTGCTCTATCAGCGTCTGAAGTTCAGTCAGACTGCTCTCCATCTCAGCCAGTGTGGCGGCTTGCTCTCTGAGTTGCCGCTCCCGGTCTTCCAGCTGGGTTCGTAGTCGCTCAATTTCCTCATCGTTGACAGTAGTAGCCCGAGACGGTGGACGCAGTGAAAGTGATCCCAGGCTCGTGTTGCTCTTTGTCGGTAGCGGTGGCGTCGCTATCGGCCCCGGCTCTTCGTCAAAGAGCGGCTCAGGGCCTAAAGAAGAAGTACTGCGAGGTCCACCAAAGCTGGGCCGCCGCTCTACCGCCTTGTTCGGATCACCCATGTGCCCGGCGATCCCACGCACGCTCTGCGTGAATTTTCCAGTGGGACTTGCCAGTCTCGAAGGGGCTCTCACTGCCGGAGCCGAAATCGACGGCCGTGGGCCCGGAGACATGGCCGTCCGCCGCTGCGGTGAGTCAGGCCGTGCGAGCGAAGCTCGCGGCTTCTTGCCTTGTGGACTCGGTGCTCGAGCACCGGGCCCTACGGAGGAGCTGAATTTCGAAATGCTCGATGTCGGAGGCGTCAGGCTGACTGAGTTGCTCTTGTGGAGCTTCAGACCACTCGAACGGGGCGTGGGAGTCTGGGGAGACGAGCCAGAAGACCTTCGGAGGGCCTTGGCGACCGGGACGAAGATGCCAGCACCCGCGGTGTTGGTCGTGAAGTAGGAGACGCTGCGAGCCCAGACAGGCATTTCTTGTTAGCGGTCGACTCTCTGTGCGACGGGCGGTGCCGCGGCTGGTTCTCCTTACCCATCGACGTCGCCGTTATTCTTGCCCCTGGAGGCGAACTCGCTATCCAGCTCGACGCCGACAAACGTGCCCTTCTTGCCTGCCACGGTACCGACAAAGCGGACAGTGCCGGCCATGCCCCCGGGCACATTCACAGCGTCGCCGACGGACAGCTCCATGGCGGAGGGTGTCTCAGGAGCGACAGGACTGGTGGTTTCGGGGACCTCGTTCAAAACAGAGTCGATGGCGTAGCTCTCGCTGACATCGGGGATGCTGGCGAGAGAGCTCGGAGTCAGGGCGGCCAGCGACGTCTTGCGCAGCAGCTTCGACTGGGAGTACAGAGATGCCAGGTCCGGTGTCGAGGCAGTGTTGGAGGGCCGGCGCAGCGATCGCGAGAAGTTGGACCTGGCCGGCTGGGTGGAGGTGGTTGTCGTAGACATGCCGGCAAAAATTACTGGGTACAGCTTGGGTAGCAGCAGATTGACCTGTGGATACCGGTCGTGGCAGCGCCCCGTGGTGCTGCGGCTGGGTACCCGAGAGTACTCGTACTCCTCCGTCCTGCGGCTGTGGCTGCGGCTGCTCTCCGCGCAAAGGGTCAAAAGGGGAACCCCCCTCGTCGAATTTCTAGATCCCCTCTAGTAGGTAGTTGAGGCCTCGTATTGCCTGGTTCCTGTAATAGCTGCCGCCGTCACTGCTACTACCTATTTTTTGCGCTTCTTGACGGGCCGGGAGCGTGACAAGGGAGGAAATGAAGATGAGCCAGGTTAGGACACCCGAAGGCTCAGGTACCTTTTCGTACCTTGGCTGGGGGAGGTCCAGAAGCGGAAACGGCAATTAATGACAACTGAGGACTAAGACCGTGGAGGTACTGGAAGCGAGCAGAAACAGAAGAAGCAGGTTGCAGGAACGCCAGGCTCTGCGTCAAGTAATAGGTAGTGGAAGTGGAAGGCGGAAGAAAGAAAAGGAAGAGGGAATGGGAAGTAAGGATGGAAAGGCGTGACGGCAGACGGACGGCGCAGCAGCAGCAGCACAGGTCAAGCAATGTGATGGATTTTGTTTACATGCATCCTGATATTGCGATGCGCTGATGAGGGGCGCAGTGAGCAGAACCTGGAAAGCTCGCAGCCAATTGTTCTGGAGAGGCACCGTCGGCCATGGTGGCGCTCCACAGTTGATGCGATCTGGTACCGTTTTGTGCGGCATCAGTCAAAAGGGGTGCACCCTCCGCTGGCTGTCGATTATTCAGAGTCAGAACAGCCCTAATAAGGACTTCCCAACTATTGGCAAATACTCAAACATAGTTGCCACATGTGGTCATTGTTGCCTACCTAGCTAGATGCCAAGGTAGTTGCGCGAGTCCAACATTGTTCTTTGCAGAGCTTTACTCGGCAGGTTGGTCAGAACAGTGTGGAAGCTCGACTTACGAAAGAGTATTGTGCCGTTGGCGCAGGCAACTGAATCCCCAGACAGAGATGTACAAGTCTGATCTCCTGCCATGTCTGAGTATCAGGTACCTAACTATGCCAAGTTCTTGGTGGAAAATAAGAGACAGAGGGGAAGGCGACCTTCAGATATTGCCAAAGGGTTAACTGTCCCTCGACATCAACGAGGAACCCTGAATATAGATACCTTAGGTAGCCTGGGTTTGCAGGGAATATACTTACCTGCGCACCTAGGTAGGTAGGCAGTTTACAGTGAGACAGAAGCCCTTCAATCCGAAGCTTATTGCAAGGAACCAGAGGGCCCCAAGAAGAAGGGATCGAAGACCACAATCGCGGAGGGGGAGAAGGCTGTTTTCATGCACCCCCGATTGCTTACCCTGAATAGACGGCTGACTTTACCTATGCCATGCAGCTGTGACTGGCATACATGCAATACCACACATGCAGTCGCAAGTTGACGATGGATGGCTCGACCAAAATGGCCGCGATGTTAGTGAAAACTTCAATTCCCCTTTCGTTCCTGACGCAGCTCACAAGGAAATCTGTGAGTCAAAATGCCATCAAAGACCAGCTCGTGTGCATGTATGACGCATTTCATGCAGCTTCATCATCTGCCCCGGTGTGACTGTTTACATCCAACGTCTCTTATCGATAACAAAATTCCGCCGTGCCTGCCCCGCCTTGTCGAGCCACCACCATGCAAACAACCCGCCGATGACTCCTGCCACAACTCCAGGCCTAATTTTTCCCCTCCACCCCCTTCGGATGAAGATTGTTTTGGCTGCATTCAGGTCTCTTCGACCCCTTCGGCCACTGTCGCAACTACAAAGACCACGAATTGCGACTCCTCTCTACCTTAGAATCTCCTCCTATCACTCACAGACGCCGCCTGTCGAAATGGCTCCCAAGACGAGGTTCGAGCTCAAGACCGCCAAGGGCACCAAGGATTGTAAGTTGTGACTCTTTCAAGAGAAGCAGAGAATTGCAGGTGAACTCCAAGCTTACTCACCCCACGGGAGTGGCAAGGACATGGTCATCAGAGACAAGATCTTCAGCACCATCACCGAAGTCTTCAAGCGCCACGGCGGAGTCACCATCGACACTCCCGTTTTCGAGCTCAAGGAGATCCTGGCTGGCAAGTATGGCGAGGACAGCAAGCTCATCTACGACCTCGCCGACCAGGGCGGTGAGCTGTGCTCGCTGAGATACGACCTGACAGTCCCCTTTGCCCGTTTCTTGGCGATGAACAAGGACATCCAGAACATCAAGCGCTACCACATCGCCAAGGTCTACCGCCGAGACCAGCCTGCCATGACCAAGGGCAGGATGCGAGAGTTCTACCAGTGCGATTTCGACATTGCCGGCAACTACGATGCCATGTTGCCCGACGCCGAAGTCATCCGCATCATCACGGAAGTCTTTGAGGGTCTGGGATGGAACGGCGCGTACACCATCAAACTCAACCACCGCAAAATCCTCGACGGTATCTTCCAAGTCTGCGGTGTCCCGGAAGACAAGATTAGAACCATCTCTTCGGCAGTTGACAAGCTCGACAAGCTGCCTTGGGCGGACGTTCGCAAAGAAATGACCGAGGAGAAGGGCCTGGATGAGGATGTCGCAGACCGGATTGGAGAGTGGGTTGTTCTGAGAGGACGCCACGACCTGCTGGAAAAGCTGCGCAACGACGAGAAGCTGTCGGCGAACGAGTCCATGAAGCAAGGCATCGAGGATGTTTCTCTACTTTTCGAGTATCTTGAGGCCTTTGATGCTCTGGACAGGGTTTCATTTGACCTTGGCCTGGCTCGCGGTCTGGACTACTACACCGGCCTCATCTACGAAGTCGTTACCGAAGGCTCTGCGCCCGAGGCGACTCCGGGATCGGAGGATGCCGCAAAGGCATCCAAGAAGAAGTCCAAGGGCAAAGGAGACGACGAGGACCGATCCGATGACCCCGCCATCGGTGTTGGAAGTGTGGCCGCTGGCGGCCGATACGACAACCTCGTCGGCATGTTCTCTGGAAAGAACCAGATTCCCTGCGTCGGCATCTCATTTGGCGTCGACCGTATCTTCTCCATTACCAAGGCCCGCATGGCGGCGGACAAGTCAGTCGACCAGGTGCGAGGCAACGAGGTTGACGTCTATGTCATGGCCTTTGGAGGAAAGGGTCTGGTCAAGGAGCGCTTGGAAATTTGCTCAAAGTTGTGGAAAGCTGGCATCAAGGTAAGAACACACATCTTTATCATCCAACACCCAACCGAAAGCTAACGAAAGCCACAGGCGGAGTTCCTCTACAAGACGAAGCCAAAGATGCAGGCTCAGTTCAAGGCTGCCGAGGCCAACAGCGTTCCTTTTGCCATCTTCATTGGTGAAGATGAGTTGGCTCAAGGCAAAGTCAAGATCAAGGAGATGGGCCTCAAGGATGGACACCCCGAGAAGGAGGGCGTGTTGGTGGACATGACGCGCATGGCGGAAGAGCTCAAGTACCGGATACAGCGCAAGCGGGAGCTGGAGAGCATGATGATACAGGCCGAGGGCCTCAAGGTGGTGGACGGTATCAAGGGCGACCAGGCAGCCAAGGCCAAGGCAGCGGAGGCAGCGGAGGCTTCCAAGGCGGAAGAGGCCCCAGCGACGGATGCTACCGAGACCCCGGCTTCATAGATGATCTTGACCAAAACGAATTGAATAAGGCGGCTCGCGTGCAACGCCGCAATTTGGGCACTTGATATGTTCACGGCATAATGTGGGCTCGCAAGGTGAGGATCGTTGCAGGGGTTCTGGCAGGGAGCAGGATGCTCGCTTGTACTTTTGCATGGCATCAAGTCGGCCGCAGGACCGGACTTAAGATTTCTCAAGTCTTGTTGTATATACCGATTTACAGCGTCCTTTGAAATGTCGAGATGGCAATTGAGATGATGTTTTCGCAACAGATGTTGTGATTATCACTACCCACCAGCTTGACTCGACATGGCAAATTCCGATACTCTAGGGCCTAATTGGAATCGCTCTTCGTATCAACGGACGCGGAAGATAAACAAAGAGCCAATACATGCCGACGAGACATAGTATGGAACGTCTTGATCTCCGTCTACACTGCTGTTGGTCTCCCAGCTATCTGTCCATGTTGGCTTGCTTGTCGATGGAGAAAGTACGATGTATGTGCTTCAACCCGATCCAACACGATTCTCGATCCAGAGTTGGTCGATAGGCACATGATGGGTATCATCTCGACGTGTTATCTCAGAGATGACGGCCTAGTATAAGCAAGGTAATGGAGCAGCAGTGCAACTGTGGTTCTTCCCCGTGGTGGATCTTTAGGTAGGTATTTGGCAGAAATGCAAGACGGACAGAAAGAGAGTGCATGCCATCACATGGGCTCATGCTGTGACCCGATCATCATGGCCGTGCCTCGATGCTACATAAGCGGCGCGAGTACGAGCAGGCAATGAATGCATGCGGTCGAGTAATCTTCCCTGCAAGGCGATGCATTGCATGTGCGAATCCCTAGCCCAAAGGTGGCTCAATCTTTCGGCAGCACAGGGCAGCCAGGCAACGGAGCATGTCATATTGACAGACTGTACCCAAGTAAGCCAAGATGGGTAGTAATCTAAACAAGCTCCGAGTGGACAATGGCCCAAGGCTTGTTTCGAGATTGATCCCACTTCAACGCCACGTTTTACCAGCGTTTAATCTTGGACGGAGAAAAAAAAATCTTGGGGTCTCCGCAGATGGTGTTCATCACGATAAGTGCCGATACCAATGTTGTGAGGTGCTAGTAATGACAATCGGTGGGGAGTTGAGTTTTGCACGTAAGGTAGTACTGACGAGCATCCCAGCTGCCGTCCCGAGAGTGATTTGATATGAACACATTGTTGGTGGGACGATGTGTTACGCAGAAGTGGGAAGTGAAAAATGGCCTACCGCTTGTATACGGTGATACCAAATAAAGATGTATAATACACCAAAGGACGTCCTCGTCTCTGGAGCCCCCCTTTGGGCGGAACGCCGAGCACAACACCGCACTCGTCATACGCGAGGCAAGGAAGCACAGACGGCCATGCTGCAGCAAAACAGCATTCCAACGGGGACCAAAGAGCGAACAGAAGTCATGAGCATGGCTTCCTATGCAATGGAGGACACTCGCAAGGCGGATCTTAGGACGGCAGACTCACGGATGGACCATCACCCGGAAGGCAGTATGCATGGAGGACTTCTCGTACACACGAGCTGTAAACGAAATTCGCCCAAGTAAACAACACGGAAAGAAAAAGAGTGGCGTTTTCCTCGACCTGTCTTGTCTCACGAGTACCTGATTTGCCCGACCAAGTGGTACCGTCAAGTTCTCGGCTCTTGAGGTGCAGGGATCCGGCGGCCGGTGACTTTTGGGACGCGATCCACGGACGGGTCTCTGGCTTCCGCGCCTTTTCTATTCTTCGATGTACTAGCCGGCCGTTGACGTTTTGGGCCTGGCAGCCAGCAGTTGGGCGTCGGAACGGCGAGTCTTGTGGCGGGACACTTTGGGTCTTTGCTCGGGTCTGTTTGACGTTGAACTTGGATCTCCTATTTCGAGTCTTTTTGCGAGCTACCAAGAGGCGGATGGAATGTTTGTCCAAGTTCAAGTGAAGTACACGTACGGATACACCGACAACGATGGCGGGAAAGAAGCCCTTGCCTGATCCGGTAAATCTCTTTTGTGCATAAGGTACGCGCGCATTCCACAAAAGCTGCCAAAAAGCGAGAGACACGACCTGGTGGTTCCTGCTGGTTCGGTGTGGGATTGTTTGTTTCATCAGTGCTGCGCCGTCGGGGATTAGCGCTGCAGTCGAGTTGTTCCTGCCTTGCTTCTGACGCAGGGCTCCATCGTACCTGCGCAAAATCGCTTGCTGATTCCAATGGCAGAAGGCACGGGCACGAGTGCGAGCCCACCTGCACTTTCCACCCATACCTGGTACATGCCACGTTTGTCACGGGACTTTTTCACGCATAATGTAAACTTGCGTACTACATACCAGTACCGATCATATCCAAACTGTTTAAGGCACTGACTGACTCAACTGTTAGATTATTATTGAGTGGACAGGCAGCCTCGTCGCGGACGGCAGCAGGGCCTCGTGTCTTTTGACCAATATTTCATCATTTCACCGCAGCAGCTCATTCCCGCAGGAGCCACAATTTCCTCCCAAGCAAGGGCCCGGGGAAGCGGGATCAGGGGCAAGGGTCCATTAGCGTGGCGCCCAGTAGCCTGCCAGAACGGCCAACCGGTACGGCTACCGCAGCATGGCTGGCATCAGATTGTGCTTGCAAGGGAAGCGTGCAAGGGGGATAGGGGGGTGAAGTTGGCCAGGGGAGCATCCGGGTGCTAACCTTAGCAGTACGACCTGGACCGCGCATCTGCTCCTCTGGATGGGGGTCCTCACCAGGCTCCTGGATCTCTATTGTGACGGTGCTGTGACGGGGCCGTGGGAGCAAGAAGACCCGCGGCATCAACGACCGCAGAGCAAACACTCGGCGCAACAGCATCGAGAAAGAGGGCAGAGATGGACCGCTAGCGGGGAGCATCGACGCTGCGCCAATTGGACGGGAGAAAGGCCAAGGTACGGGGAGTCAATAAGCAGGGCAAGGGAAGAAGAAAGAAGAAACCTCGTCTTCCCGAGGTGGCGGGACGCTGAGCCCTCTGAGAGGGACCCCCCGGGTTGCCGGCAGGTCTCTGTGTTGCATCTGCCAGTCTCAGTTGAGCCCGAGCTTCTTCGTCTCTTATTTTCTTTTTCCCTCCCTCCGTCACGTACGTACTCGACTGTTATCGTCAGTTACACACTCATTGTGCAAAACACTCCCTCCTTCTTAAAGAGCCCAGTCTCCAGTCTCTCCCTCCCTTGGCGGACCAATTTTTTCGAAATCGCGTTTCTGCCCGCTTTTCCATCTCTGCTGTCTTGCATTGTGCCGCTCATTTCTTCCCTTTCCCTTTCCTGCCTCTTGATATATCACGAATTTCCTTGATCACTCGCGCCGCGACTCGATTCCTTTTGAGTGGTTTCTCTTTTCCGTGAATTCATATTCTTTTCTGATCTACGACACGCTCTCTGCTTCCTCTCCTAAGTCTATTCGCTATATTTTCCATCTGTATATCGGATATACCAACACACCCTGGCGACCTATACAATTCCACTGTCTTGACTACGGGTCCACGACAAATAACCTCACAAACGGAAGACAACCGACTTTGGACATTACCTCGAATATTCGACGTGGCGACATTTCCTTTCACAAGTCGGGTCTTATCTTCACTCGCTCTCGAAAAACCCTCTACAAGATGCCGGGCCTCATCCCCCTCCGTATGAGCACGCTCATTCCAGCTTCAAAAACCACATATTCTATCTCGGAAAAATCCAGCCACACATACAACCATAGATCCTGGGAACCGACGCCGTCTAGGCCACGAACGAACGAGGAGAATAGGCGAACAGCGCGAGAGCGGCCGATTCCTGCGTCTGTCGCCGCCTCCAGACCGGTCCCTTCGACCCCTTCGATCCCTTCGACGCCTGAACAGTGGAAGCGAGCGCTGGGCGATGTGAAGAGGGACTTTGTCAACCGGAAATATCGTCAATGCTCCGTGCGATGCCATGAATTGCTCGGCGACATGACGGACTCGGTAAGCTATACCGAATAGCAAACGCTTTTTGTTACAAGTCGACTAACAAGCAATCCATAGAACAAGCCGGAGATAGCATGCCTCATCTACATCCGCTTCTACGCCGCTTCTGCCCTCGAGATGCAGGTCCGCTCGCTCCAACCAAATTCTCCGTATCGCACAAAGCTTCTCTACCAGGCCCGCGATCACTATCGCATTGCCGCACATCTCATCAGGGAAGACGAGGCCGCTAAGCGACGTCCCTCATCTCGCTCTCTTCCCTCATTGACAAGCCTCCACACTCCTTATGGCTCAGACGCCTCCATTTCCACAGTCTCTACCAGAGTCTCCTCCTCCTCGCTATCAATCAGCTCGCTGGATAGCTGTTTGAAGCGCCACAACAGCCGACCCAAGCCAAAGAAGCGCGTCGCTTTCTGTGACGTGCCGTCCTATGAGCCATCTCACGAGCCATCCTACGAGTCCAGCTATGAACCTATCGTGCGTCCAGACTCTCCTACGCTCGGGTTCGACGATGACTGGGGCGTTCGCCAGCCCAGTCCGGAACCTCTGGCCCTCTACTCGCAGCCTCTCCGGTCCAGCTCCGGGAGGCCGCAGTTCCCACTCCCTTCCCCCACAAACTCCGAGTTCAGCGTCGTCCAAGATGACGACAACTATTACGATACTCCCTCAGCTGCGGACAGCTTCCTCCATGCCCGCTCCATCCACCACTACTGCACCGTGCTTTCGGGCCTGCAGCGGCAGATCGCCTCTCACCTGGAATGGTTGGAGCGCGACATTGCCGCCGCAGAGAACCCCAAGCATACGCCTGTCCTGAGCGAGGAGATGCGCGCTCTGGAGCTGCAGACGCGGATCGAGCGGCTGAGGGCCAACGGCTGGAAGCGACAGCGGTTCGACTTCCGCAAGTACGAGGCTCTTCGAGAGAATGCCTTGGCGGATATCAACTGATTTGTTCAAGGAATTGGACAACTCAAGTGTAAAAAATGTAAAAAAGAAGAAACAAAATCTACCCTCGCATAGAAATCGGTGTTCTGTTGTCATTTGCTGGTTGCACTTGTCATCTTTGGCGTTGTTTGGATGTATCTGGTCTTGTTTCGCTTGGGCTGTCCTGCTTTTGGTGTAGATTAGTGCTTTTGGAGCTGAGGCGAAAGGGGGCACCGATAGAACATTGCGAAAGGGCTGCATGTGCTTGCTATTTCCGGCGCTCATGGGGAAAAGGCCTGGATGTGTAGACTGGGAACAATCGAAGAGTAGGGCAAAGAATCACCCCTCTGAAGCAGAGAAGCTGCCTCGATATAGTGAAGGATATAAAGTAGATATCAATAAATGTTACTAGCAATGCTGCACAACTAAGAAAATATTGTTGACTGGGGATGAATATCATCTCGATATTGATCTCATTCAAGCCCAAATCCTTCTCTTGCTCTCGACCGTTGAAAACTAACGAGTCATTCCCTTTTGACTATTCCTTTCATTCTTTCTTGCTGCGCACCAAATGGCCAAACAGTCGTATCCAATCAAAGGGGAATCCAACCGGGGAGGTGAGCCAAAACAGGCAATACAGAACAAACAAAGCAAAGCATGCAAACAAGGATCCTTGCCGCCTGCTCAAGTTGAAGATTCGCTGTTGTAGCTCTTCCTGTTGGCCTGCTTGACCAGATCCTCGTCCGTAATCTCGGCCTCCTTCTTGGCGGCATGGTCTCTGATAGCAGCCAGGGCCACGGAGCGGAAAAGGGAGCCATCCTTGACCTTCTCCCGCAGCACGTTCGACTTGTTGGACGGGGCTGCGGGCTGTCCGGGGATGGCCTCCTCGGCAGCGGCCATCTCGTCGCTGTCGGAGTCGGACTCGACGTCTTGCAGCGCGGCGATTCGTTTTCGGAGGCTGACGGCCAGGATGGCGTGCTTGAGCTTCGCGCGGGCTTCGCGAGCCTTGCGCAGTTCGGGCAACAGGTCGTGGTCGGTGGCATTCTTACCACTGAGCCAGATGTGGCCGAGTGCTTGCTGTAGATTCGCACAATCGTCAGACATGTTGCGAACGAACATGGGGGTTTGGTAAAGGTGGTGGGAAACCCCAAACTTACCTCTGCTGTCCATCTGCTGTTCGGATCGGGCACGATGAGGCAGTTGATGAAGTCTTTGGCATCCGCGCTGACGTCTTTCCAGTATCTCTCGTGGAAGATGACGGACCCCCTGGTGCACTCGTCGAGCAGGTCTTGGAGGTTCTCGCTGCGGAAAGGAGAGTAGCCGCAGAGCAGGGTGTAAGTGATGACGCCGAGAGACCACATGTCCACCGGCTTTCCGTGGCCCTGCTTGGCCATGACTTCAGGGGCTGCGTAGCCAAAGGAGCCAGCCATTGTCTTCAGCGTCTCGTCTTTGCTGTCGAGCGTCTTGGCAATACCAAAATCGGCCAATACCAAATCGGAGTCGGGGTCCTGTGTTACGTAGATGAGGTTCTCTGGCTTCAAGTCTGCGCCGTGCCCAGTTAGCTCCTCGCATCGACGATGGCAATCAACCTCGAGGGTTAGGGTTGCCCAACTCACCTCGGTGAACAACATTGTTCTGGTGAAGGTAGGTCACGGCGTCCAGGACCTGCTTGATAGTCTGAGAGGCATCCTTTTCGGTGAACTTGCCCTGGTCGCAAATCCGGTCGAACAGCTCTCCACCAGTGGCGAGCTGAGTGACGATGTAGAACTTGTCCTATGTGCCGCCGGAAAGTATCAGTCCCCGTTCTCCTTTCCTCACCCCCAATTTCTGATTCGCACAACGGATAGCAGAAAAACGTACTCTCGACTCGAACCAGTCGACAAACTTGACAATGTGAGGGTGCTTCAGTCGCTGAAGGAGGTTCAGCTCGTCGTACACCATCTGCTCGTTGCCCTTGACGCTCTTCTTCAGGATGATCTTGATGGCCACCTTGCCGGTAGGGCCATCGGCCTCGCGCACGACACCGTACGTGCCGGCACCGAGGGTTCGCCCGAACCTGTACTTTGCTCTGTATCATAACATCGATTCGTTAACGCTGAGTTCAGTAGTCGGTGCTGTCGGAGGCTGGTATCGTACTTTTTTTCATAGCTCTCGGGTTGGCCATGGAGGCGGTTTAGCATGCCAGCGACTGGATACAGAGACGGCACTCGTTAGCAACCATCCATTTGCATTTCAGGTGAGGGTTGAGCGAGTCGCATGGCTCAATCTGGGCGGAGGGTCGGCGTCAGGAGTTTGAATGCGACTTACAACTCATCCTGAAGTCTGGCGGGGTATCTGGAAACACGAGAAGCGGGATTCAAGCCAAGAGTTGCGATTCGAGCACAGTCGGAGCCAGCAACGACGCCCTGAGAGCTGTCCTGGCAAGAAATTCGATATCCGGAGAAGCAGCTACAAGCGGGCAGCCGGACAGGAGAGGCAAGGAGGAGCGACAAGGACAGCGGCGACGGGAACGAGGCAGAGCTGAAGGAGCTACGCGGCTGAGCTGAGAATAAATACGGCCTCTGATGAATTACTCTCCTTGGGAGTTCCTCAAGCAGCCCCTCATCAGGTCCCTTCCTACTGGGCACAAGTGCTACTAACAGCAACTCGAATGGAGACCGGCCGTCAGCCATAGGGGCACTTTGGGGCACTAGCGCTGTACATGGGGATACATGGTGGAGAAGGGACATGGGAGGGAAAAGGATCAGATGGGTGGGCGATCCACGGACTGCTGCTGCTGCTGCTGCTGAAGGCTACCTTATTTCGCATGTGGGTTGATATCGAGCGCCGGGCTTGGACGGGGGCGAAGCCGTCGAGGCGGCTCGTAGGTACCGCACAGGTACTCTGACATAGCTTGTAGGTAGAAGTTGTCGCGGGAGGGGCGCCCCTATTGAGCACCAAAAGGCACGAGCGAGCTGTCTGCCTGTCAATTTTTTCTTATTAAGGTTGCCAAGTAACTGGACGGGCAGCCGAGGCTTGAGTGTAGTGAGTTTAGATGCTACATATATTGCAAACTGCAAGTGAAGAGTCTCTTGTAGTAGCCCGGGACAGATAGTAACCTTCTAGACAAGAGACGAGTTTGCGCATGGCAAAAGCAGACTGTAGCAACTGTCCATGTAAGTGCTCCGTTGGGCTTCTTTTCTCGAGCAGGCCGGGAACCCCCACACGCCAAATGTATGAGGTTACAAGGTAAGGTGACTATTGCGATGCAAGGGCACAATTTGCCAGGGAGGGACTACTATTGCTCTCTATCTCGCAGCTGTTTTATGTGGCAGTGCCATGTGAGACAACAGTACTATCACAGCCCAGCCATCTATGCTGCTAGCATTCAGTATTCAGTCGAGACTCCCCTCACGTTGGATAGGAAAAGCGTCACTATGGAAAACCCAGGATGGCAGATTACAGCCAAGACGTCGCACCCGCTGGGTCGTGGCTCAGCCAGAGTGCCATCGGGCCAGCAGCAGCAGCTTTAGAGCCCAAAAGTCCAAAGCCCAAAAGCCGGTCTCGAGGCGGCCAACCAGCGCACACGAGCCGATGCAATCTGCTGCCGGCCGGGTTTGGCACCCACTCAAGCCCGTGAGATGTGACAGGCGGCCTCCGCCGCACTCTTCGGGATGCTTAGTCCTTGTGCGGCTACCGGTTTCACCCAAGGCGCGTTCGTGATGTCTCATCCGGCAAGCAAGGCCCTTTCTAGGGCTGATTCGTGGGTACATACCGCGGCTTACTCGTGTAAGTCGCTAGAGAGCAACGGCAATTTCGAGCGGCCTCGCGGTGGATCGCGTGCTGCAATTGGATGCAAATATGCTCTGTGTGATTTGGTGTGATGACTGCTGCTGAGTTAGGGCTGCGGTTTAGATCTTGATGCCTCTTGGCTGCTTCATTGGTGAGGCGACGTGGAAGGACGTCCATCTTGCAACTGGGAGACGACTGGGTTGGGCCACCTGAAGGATTTAAGAGGGATGGATATACTCTGTGATCTGAAAATACCTGCAAAATCTAAGCATTCTCGGCAAGCAACTCAAACCGTTCGTGCAACCGCTGCTTATCAGGTTTTTGTTGCAACAATACTTTGCTCCTGCAGTGCTACTAGATGGCATTCTCAGTCGCTGGGCAAACCTTGTTCTGATCACGGTGTTCGTTGTGTTTACAGATTCTTCTGCAGGTCTACTCTGTAGTCTGAAATGGAGAAAGCTGCGAGGCGTTTCGCGATTCTGCCTTGTCGACTATCACTGGCTCACATGTCGAGAGACGCGGGCATCCTTGCCATTTCTTCAAAGTTGCATGGATGGCTTTTTTCAGGACGGCTGACACACAATCCGTCGAATGAGATGGGGAAGCAATGGAAGAACATTGAAGCAACACTTGCCTATGTACCGACAGGTAAAGTTATCAAACTCCTGTCACAATCCTTTGAGGAGGTTGTGCGTTTTCCTCATACTGTCAGTATCCCCAGGTGGCTGTCTCGGCGTGTAGAAGGAAGTATAAGTCGGCATGCGACATACTTACCGCGGCGGCAACACCAGCTGCATCAAGCCTCTATACGGGTTACATTTTGTTTCGATACTGGTCCGATTCTGTGAGGATTTGAAGCATCCCGACCAAGATTATGCGGTTGGTTCTTGTCCTGCATCGGTGCTGGGAGTATATTGGTGCAATAGCCGCTCAGGCTATTTTATATGGAGCGTATCTGCAACAGAAGGCGGTTACGCAGAGAGGTCCACGGATTCCACGAACCTGAAATCTGCCGGATTTTTCTATTTTGTTTCTCTTTCTATGAATCATTAGATTTTGACGATTTGCTTCTTTCTCATTCTAGATCTTCTGCCGTCGTGATCTATGTATCAGTCGAAATATACCACCTACAGCAACAGACTGCGTGAAGCAAACGATGAGCCACATGCACCCACCGGCCGCCGTGTACACCGAGCTTCCTAGTGCCGGAGCAGGTACTCCAGCCTCTAACACCACATCAAGTTTAGCCAAGGTGAGGAATGGACAGCTTCTACACCGACGTCCATGTCTCATATCCTCAAGTCTACATATAATAGTTTTCCATACAATCACTAATGCATTCGAGTGATTGCAGGTCCCGAGATCAAAGACTGCTCAGCTCAAACCATCATGGCTGAGCGGCATCCTCTCAAAACCAACGGGAACCTTCTCCCTGCCGTCAAGGCGCCGCAAAACATCGATAGTTGAAGCACCGCCGAAGCCCAAGAAGAGCAAGGGGTCGCTGGGATTGAGCACGCTGTACGAGCCGCCAGATAGAGTCGTGATAGCGGAAATGATCTTTATCCATGGCCTAGGCGGAGGCTCGATCAAGACTTGGTGCGACTCCTCCAGCCCTGCTCCCCCAAGCTGTTGGCCGCGGGACTGGCTGCCAGCCGATGCCGAGTTTGAGCACGTTCGCATCCACACCTTTGGGTACGAGGCCGATTGGCGGGAGCGGACGCCCAGCATATTGTCGGTCCATGACTTTGCCCAGTCTCTGCTCGGGGAGATGATGAACCACCAGCTCATCAAGCGGAGCGACGCCGGCATCGTGCTGGTCGGGCACAGCATGGGCGGCTGCGTGGCCAAGAAGGCGTACATCCTGGCCCGACAGGATCCCGCCTGCGCGGACCTCGTGAGCAGAGTCCATTCAATGTTCTTCCTCGCGACGCCTCATCGGGGCTCCGAGCTGGGCAAGGTCCTGCGGAACTTGCTGCTAGTGACGGGAGTCTCCAAGCCATACGTCAAGGACCTAGTAGCCAACTCGGGGCCCGTGCTAGAGGTCAACGAGGCGTTCCACCAATACGCTTCGGAACTTCGTCTCTGGTCCTTCTTTGAGTCTCTGCCAATGTCGGACTACTCCAACATTCTCGTTGTGGACAAGCACTCTGCTACGCTGGGGTTCGACAACGAGAGCGTGTCGTTGATGGATGCTGACCACCGCACCATTTGCAAGTTTAAATACCAATCCGATCACAATTACAGAAAGCTGCGCAACGCACTGTTGAGTGCGGTCGAGATGATCAAGTCCAATTGTAAGAGAAATTACCCCCGTCAAACGCCTCCTTTTGCGCCGATACCGAACTCTAGCTGTCATGAGCTCCTGTCTAAGGCAAAACTGTGGCTGACATGCTCCCTCTTACAGCCCCTAGAATGGTTGCCAAAGCTAGACTGGGTCCTTATTTGGGAGTTGACGATTCGTTTGAAGACGATCTTATCATGCATCGCGAAGCCAGGCATCCCGAGTCGTGCACCTGGATCGTACAAGACCCTGGCTTCCGCAAATGGACGCTCTTTGATGCCGAATCACCACCAATCTATTGGCTTGTGGCTGGAATGGGTGCAGGAAAGTCGATCATGTGTAGTCGTGTTGTAGACTACCTGTCCGAGCAGACTGAGCCTTTGCGATGCAGTTACTTCTTCATCAGGCGAGCAAAGGGGGAAATGCGCGACCTTTCTACCCTCCTTCTAAGTATCGCTTTCCAAATGGGACTGCAAGACGCACAGGTTCGGAGGGCCATTATTCGGCTTCAGGAGGGAGGCATCTCTTGGGAGGGCCAAACAGACAAGCTCATCTGGAGGAAGCTGTTCCAAGAGGCCATATTCAATGTCAAGTCGCCATTGCCTCATTTCTGGATCATCGATGGGCTTGACGAATACTCGGGGCATTCTGACGTCTATCAATTTCTGGAACAGCTGCCTCAGCATGTTCGTGTTTTTGTTGCGAGCCAACACACGCCGGAGATACAAGAAGGCATGCTTTCGTTGGGCCAGCGAGTTTCGATACGGATGGTTGGAACAGAGCATACAGGTACGTTTGTGTCAATAGCCATGGAATGCATTTTCCAATGGAGATGGATCGAATGCTAACCCCGATTCACAACACTCAAGTATCAGACATGCGATTCGTCGTCAAAGCAAGGCTCAAACAGCTCAATCACTTGGAAACCGGCGATGAACTAGTATCTCGAATTGTCGAGAAATCCAACGGCTCCTTTGTCTGGATCCGCCTGGTTCTCAAAGAGCTCGAAACAGCATTCACCGACGAGGACATTGAAGCCATTCTTGAGGAGGTCCCGAGCGACCTGCACGAAATGTACGCCAGAATCTTACACTCCATTGAGAAAGACAAACGTCGAGCTAAACTGGCAAAGTCCATCCTTGCTTGGATAACCCTGGCACAGCGGCCGATGACGCTTGAGGAGCTTCGGGATGCAGTGCGGATGGATATTCGAGCTTCGCCGCAGAACATGGTTCATGCCGCTGTTGCTGCGTGTGGCCAGTTCATCATGATAGACCAAAGACTCAGATTACATCTTGTTCACGACACAGCGAGACAGTTCCTTTGTCGGGCAGATTCAGAGTCACATTTTGCTATCACACCAGCGAAAGACCACGGACATCTCGCAGCACTCTGCTTGGCATACTTGGCGAAGCATTTAGCGGTCGACCGTTCCGCTCAACGTGCCGAATCTCCTTTTCTCTGGTATGCGGCAGAATGCTTTGCGCAACACTTGGACAAGTCGAATGCCGGAGAGCCTCTATACCCGGGTACGATTACCCAATTCTTGGACAAATGGGTGCTCCATTGGATTCAGAGCTTGGCTCGGAGACGCAAGCTTGGAGTTGCCGTTCAGGCAGCCCTCAACATTGGGAGATACGCAGAGCGCGGTAAAGACGAGGGAACATGGTCAGACCACGATATCGTACGCCTGAAGGGTTGGACCACGGACATCTCACGGGTGGTGCTCAACTTTCGCGAGCCGCTGCTCAAGAGCCCTTTAGCAATCCACCACTTAGTGCCGCCTTTCTGCCCTACCCAGTCCTTGATACATCGTCACGCTTCTTCCTCCGGAGACGCAGAATTGGCGATACTCGGCTCGCGGGACCAACATTGGAACGAGTGTCTCATGTGCATCGAGCATGAAGCATTGGTGGAAGTCGTCGCGTGCGGGCAGCACCATGCTGCCATCGGTTTGTCTACTGGGTTCATCACCGTCTACGATATGGCCTTGCTTCAAAGTACCATCGAGGTCAAGTTTTTGAACTCTCAGCTGAAGCTGATTGGATTTGGATGCGACGACAAATATCTTGCTGCTACTGGCTTCGGCCAAGCCGCCATCTGGGAAACCAAAACAGGGACGCTCAGATATACGTTTGACTGTGGCCCAGTTCTGTCCTTCAGTCTCAGCTTGACCCATTTCACCACAGTTTTGTCGTCCGGTGTGACAGAACGAAGGTTAGTGTAGTCGTACCTATCCTTGAACTTGAGATAACCTCATTTGCTCATAATGTAATACAGGGATCTCGAAACGGAGGAGTCGGACATACTTCAGTGGAGTGCATTTGACAACTCCTCTCTTGAGGCGCCTTTGCCATCCTCAGCTGCATGCGAAGCCAAGTTCGACGAGACTTGTGCGCGGCGGTTTGCCGTTGCCTTTTACAGTACCGGGGACATCTATCTCATGGATATCGATGAGTTATCCATTCAAGGCGTCTTGCGCACGTCCGAACAACATCTCGTGAAGGAGTTTGCTTTCAATCCCAGTCCTGGAACGCATCTTCTCGCAGCTTCCTACGCGGGTGGCGGCCTTGCTATTTTCAATACCAGCGCGATGTGCCAGATATACCACAGACCCGACATGTTTGCAAACCATGTCTCGTGGACTACAGACGGAAAGCACCTGGTTGTAGGGACTGGAGAATCTGCCTACACACTGGAGATATACAAGGTCCAGTTATCAGATGCCGTCAGCCTCGACTTCGTATGTCAAGTTGACCATCCCGGAATACCCATCACGCCACTCGTGGTCGCCAGTCAGGGCAAACGCATCCTTGGTGCCCACAGTCGACAGAGCCGCATATGGGAGTTTCCTATGCTTGAACTGCAGGGAGGTGGAGAGCACGAGGATGCAATGACTGAAGACGAAAGCCACAAACTTGAGCTGTTGCCTCGAGATGCTCGGGCAGCATCAGGGCCTCGGAAAGATCCTATTGCGGTCATGGCTGTATCTGTCGACGGCCGTGTCGTGATTTGTGGTACCGAGTCTGGAGAAGTCGTGGCTTTCTCTGCTCTAGATGGGTCATGGATTGCACAGCTTCATCAGGAGCACAGGTGCGCGATAACCAGCCTTGTTCTGGTCCAGGACACGGAGGGAGACTTGGTCATTACAGGAGACCAAGATGGCTTCGTGGTATTTGCTGAGGCCATGCATGAGCAAGGTAAATGGGGAAGTGTCAAAATTGCACTCAAAGAAAGATGCGGCAATTTCGTTGAACAGATGCTGTTGAGCCCATCCAAAGACAGGTTGCTCATTATCACGCTGTCTCGGTCTGAGCTCTGGAGCTTGTCGTCCAGGAAGAAGCTGGAGAATCTGCGGGTGCCCAGGAGCTCAGCAAATTTACGGCGAGCGGTGCAGTTCCCCTTGATGGATGACAGGTTCATCATCTTGGAAGATTCACGAAGTCAAGTCTTCTACTGGCACGATTTCGGACGAGCCTCGGAGGGAACACTGAGTCTGTACAGAGATGGAAGGCTCCCCGAGCCAGAGTATGTCACAAACGCATCGTATCTCAGCAACGATCGTGTGCTCGTGGAGAAGCTGGCCGATCCGTTGACGGGAACCCGCACAAACTGCTGGGACACGAGCAGTTTTCTCGCCGGCGGTGAACAAGCAGCTGAAGCCATACCGAGACGTGGCTTACAAGCATTGGGCTGCGTACTGGGCGATGTCATCGCCGTCATCGACTCTACCCTCGTCTTCCTTCACAAGGAGAGATGGATCAGCACCGTGGACTTGGACACGTTTCATCTGTCCCTGGAAGTGAGGCGGCATTTCTTCATTCCTCCCGAGTGGGTGAGCATATTGGGCTCAGTCGTCTGCGCCCTCACTCCAGAGAGGAGTTTGATCTTCGCCAGCAGGCAGGATGTGGTTGTTGTCAAGGGGTGGATGGGGAGGTGGGAGACTGATTTGATTGGGCATTTCGATGCGGATGCTGAGCTCGAGGAATATGCCGGGACTGATATATGGGTGACTGGGCGACCGCTTCGTTGATGTAGAAGAAAGATACTAAGAAGGTAATTTACTATATGTAGGACCGAATTTGAATGTACTTGTGAGGCAGACAACCTGAGATAATCGTGCGTTTGTAGATATATTCAGCATGTCCATCTCCACCAACTCGACCAATATGCACAAGACGCATGCATCGACAAGCGCTTACTTACTGGGTAGCTCCTACGGCATCCGGCACTGGACAATACAAGTACTAGGCGACGACAATACGGTAGGCGCCTAACAAACGTATTGACGCTGTGAGGCATTGGGTCAGAATGCAGGTCAATCCGGATCTGCTTTGGGGTTCCCAGTCGGCCTCTGAATGGCTGCGCGGGTATCGCCGCTGTAGCACAGCCAGTCCGTGTAGGATAGCCGTGTAAGGCATCAAATCGCCCAAGGCCAACATCCAATATGTAAAGTCCAAACATGTGACCTGAATCTGAATCATTCGCTGCGACGCTGAAGATGCCGGCGGGTTCAAGCGCCCAGTAACACGACCCGGAAGGCTGCAGGCAGCTGCGCTTAGGTTCCATTCCATTGCCATTTGATGGAGTTCAGCACTAACAGCACAGGGATCACGGCTGGAGGGCTGCTGCGCCTGCACCAGCGCCACACCCGCAACTGCCGCCTCGAGACCCCTCCGACACATTGACATCGATCATCCTCCGGCGATCTGCCATCGTCGTGATACTGCTCGCAACTTGACGCAGACATAAATACTTTGCCTTGTCCGCTCAACCCCAACAGACGTCGACTCGCCATTTGCGCCTCGTAACGGATATCGATACCTCTCTCTACAGCAGACAAAGCACAAGATGGCCACGGGCATGCGAAATAAGCGAGTGGCCAAGGAGCGTCAAAAGGTCGGTGGCCTGTCGACTTCGTCTTAATTCCTTCTCGTCTTCGTCGTCGCTTGACGGAGGGGCCTCGTACCGACAGCCTTCAAACAAATGCTGACAACACCCGCAGATAGACAAGTTTGGCCTGCCGCCTGGCATCGAGCTCGTGGAAGGCAACGACCTCAAGGAATGGCTCTTCGATATCCGCGTCCTCGATAGCAACCCCATCTACGACGGCAACATCTTCCGCCTGAAATTCGTCTTTTCCGACACGTACCCCATAGGTAGGCAGAGGCCTCCATCTGCCGGCTCCCCCGCGTCTACCGCCGACTAACAAGTCATGATCTCTCAAGAACCCCCCGAAGTGACCTTCATAGAGAGACCGAACCGCCCTATCCCGATCCACCCACACATCTACTCGAACGGAATAATATGCCTCGACCTGCTGGGGAATCAAGGCTGGAGCCCCGTCCAGAGCGCAGAGAGCGTCTGCATGAGCATACAGAGCATGCTGACGAGCAACACCAAGAACGAGCGGCCGCCCGGCGACGAAGAGTTTGTGCGGGGGAACAAGCAGCGACCCCGAGACATTGAGTTTCTATATCACGATAATACTGTGTAGTACCACCCCTCGGCCATGGATAACGCGGCTCTCTCGGGATGTTTTTGGCTTTCTTCTTGGAGGACTCTTGCATGGATTTAGCGGTCGCGGATAGGCTCATCTGGCGTTTTTCTTTTGTTTCTACGTCCATCTTGTCTTGAGGCAATCACTCACTGGGGCGCGGGTCCTTGCATGCATCTGGTACGGCTAATCACAGGTTTATACCCTGCTGATTTCTGAGGCTTCAAGCGATGTTTCTTTCTATTCTCTTGTCCCATTCATCACTTTCAGCAGCTATCGAGGAGTCATCTACGAATCGTGATCGCCCAAGTCAAACCGCTACGGCTCATCAGAAGTCGGCGGCCGGGGGCATTCAGGCGCATGCACAGCGGCGCGACTTGGGAGCCAGAGGCCGGCGAGGGGCGGCTCGGCTTCGGGCTGTCATGTGAACTTGTATCCAGCCCTTAAAGACGCAGATACGGATACGCCAAGCTCATAGAATTGACTATACATGTTGCAATGAGCTCCCTTGCATATGCATCGTCGTGAGGATCGATACGTGTTTCAAAATAAAAATATCGACTTCTTCTCTACGGCCGACGCTCATGGGAGGAATGCTCATAAAGTGGCATGACTGATGTCCATACTGGATGCGACATATGACGTCGTCCCTCGGCTTGTCGTCTGCCAACCACAGGCCAGGCCACTAACCCGCCAGCTCTAGAGTGCCCCACCTAAAGATAGCCATCCCCCCAAGATGGCCATGCTATCACGATTTTAATTATAAACTTTAATACAGCATATCTCTATAAAAAATTATTTAATTAAAAAAATTAAAGCTGCTACTTATATATTATCTCTTTCTAGTTTGTTTAAGCTATTTTAAGTGCCTCTTCTTAAAGATGCAGGCTGTGTTTAGCCTTATATGCATTAGCAGCTTGCTAGGCCTTAAATTTAGCCTTTATAATTACTAGAATTAATAGGAAGGTGTTATTAAGGTTAAAATTAACAGCCTTGCAGCTAATAGGCTGCTTTAACTCTAGCTTAGCCTTAAGATAGTTATTCTTTTCCTTTAAGGTTGCGATTATTATATTCTTCTAGTTAATTTCCTTACTAGCCTTTTTAGCTATAGTTTAAAAGCCTTAATTAACTAAGTTAAGGTTCTAATGCAGTATGCTAAGCTATGTATTAATCTTATAGCTGTTTTTTAAAGTATATTAAAGATATTTATTATGTTTTTATATAGTTATAAGTATAGCCGGCTAGGCTAGGGCCTAGGCTAAGGCCTTAAAGGTCTTAAGGATCTTAACTTAGCTATTAGGTTAGATAATATAATATAGGGGCTTTAATATATTAATAGGATAGATGCTGCTAGCTATAAAGCCTGCCTTAATATTATTAACTGTAAAAGCTATCTTGCTGGCTTTTTTATAGGCTTAGAGAAAGTATTACTTTTAGATAGGCACTAATATGCTAAAGAATATAAAGCTCTGCGTTTACTAATAGAAATATGTCTTTAAAGGACTAAAGACGCTTATATTTAGTAGCTGTATAGTATGCAAGGTATATAAAGGCAGGTAGAGAAGCTATACTTAATTTAGCTAAGCTATATATATAAATTTAATAGTAATATAGGTTCTTGCACTATTAAGGACTAAGAGATGCTATAGACTATTATCCTCTAGCTTTATTAGCAGTAGGAAGATATTCTTAAATTATTTAAGGACTATCTTGCTATTAGCCTAGCTAGATAGGCTGCAGTTATAGGCCTAGTTTAAGAAGATCTTTAGAAACTACTGTCCTTAAAGGTTATGGCCTATAAAGACTATATATAGTAGCAGTCTTTACCCTATAGCACTTATATACTTTAAAATTGTTAACTACTTTATAGAATTGCTTTTTATAATAGCGGCTTTCTTTATTAGGCTTAATTTAAGGACCTTGCTATAGGCAGTCTTGCCTTTAGCTATACTAGTCTTATTAAAATTAAATAGCTTTATTATAATAATGTGTTTAATCTTTATTTAGTAGTTAAGGCGACTATAGAAGTCCTCTAGGGCTTTTTTATTAGTGCTATTAACTTAAGAGGCCTTAAAAGGTTAGCTGGCCTTTATCTTAATCTTATTATACTACTAGAGGAAGCGGTTTACTTAGTGCTTATTAATAGCCTTGTCCTTGCTGTTATTAGTGATAATAAGCTAGGTAAAGGCCTAGACCTATAACTATATTAGGGCGCAGCTGGCGCCTTCTTTAGCTAGAATCTAGTTAACTAGCATCTCTTTTTATAGTGGTAATAGTCTTTAGGCTTTAGCTTTAGCTTCTTAGATTAGTTAATGCCTATTAAGTCGGTGTTGTAAGGTTAAATGCAGTATACTAACCTGCCGGCTTGCCTTTATAATTAAGCTTTTATTGCAGACTTAGTGCAGTCCTTTTATAATAAGGGTCTCTCTGTTAGTGCTTAGGCTCTTTATGATGGTATTTTTAATATAATATAATAAAAATTAGCTGCGCAGGATTAAAAAGAAGATAGTTATTGTGGTGTTGTTGTTTTTTTGATGACGTGGCCATCTTGGGGGGATGACCATCTTTAGGTGGGGCACTCTAGTGGTCGGCGAGCGCTGTCACTGTTTCAGTCCCGTCACTGAAGAGCACTCAATCAGCTGCTGGCAACACACCCCAATAAGGCCGCGGGGCTCCCCGCAGGCGCTTCACCGCCCTGGCCAGGGGTGTGTTTTGGGGGCCTGGCGCCTTGATTGAGCTCCGTCCAGCTACCAGCAACCTCGCGCTTCCTGCGACCTGCCACTAGAAAGTGAGCTCCCGAGCTGCCTCAATCCGCTCCCCGCCTTGCACAATCATGGCGCCGCGCGCGGAATTCAGCACCGAGCAGGTCCGGGGCAAAGCGCGCAAGGACCTGCTCTACCTGCTCGAGGGTGTAAGTAAGGCTCACTGTCCCTCCCTCTCTTTCTCCCCTCTCTGTCTGTCTCAGCCTCGGGCGTCTGGGCTGGCTTGCTAAACGCACAGCTTCTGACTGCATCTGTAGGTCCGCGGTAAAAAGAACCTCGTGTTTGATCGCAGCCTGGTCGGTCCCATCGGCACCATCGTCAAGGTCGCCACGCTGCAGGAGTACGGCGTCGACAAGTTCTTCATCCTCGAAAACAACAATGTGGATGCGAGCCAGCGCAATGTCGTCTTTGTCGCCAGAGGGGAGTGCGGCCGGCATGCGGAGGCCATAGCAGGTAAGACGCGACTCACGATGCGCCACGAGATATCAAGGGCTTTTCAGCTCTCATTGGCTTTGCCGAGCGGTGCCGGTGCCCTTCATATAGCATGGAAGCGAACTGCTCGACGGCAGAGACGTAGCCCTCTTGTCTAGAGGCTGAGTGAGCTGACGAAAGTTTACCCCTCCAGCTCAGATCAAGCGAATACAACGGGAGAGCCAGACGACGCATGACTTTCACATATTCTGGGTGCCCCGGCGCACGCTCGTGTCCGATCAGTTGCTCGAGGAAGCCGGTGTGCTCGGCGACATCAACATATCGGAGCTGCCGCTGCTCTTCTTCCCACTCGAAGATGACGTCTTATCGCTCGAGCTGGAGGACTCCTTCAAGGACCTCTACCTATCGAAGGACATCACCCCCAACTTCCTGATGGCCAAGGCGCTCATGGAGGTGCAGCAGAACCACGGCCTGTTTCCCAGAATCATCGGTAAAGGCGACCATGCGAAGCGTGTGGCGGATCTCCTCGTGCGCATGCGCCAAGAACGGCTGGCTGGCGAGGACGGAAGCGACGTCAAGACGGCGCTCACCCCCAGCACCACCAACGAGAGCGTCATCATCATCGATCGCGAGGTTGACTTTGTCACCCCGCTGCTCACACAGCTGACATATGAGGGGCTCATCGATGAGATTTTTGAAATCCAGAATAATCAGGCCAAGGTTGATACGACCATCGTGGGGGCTCCAGCGCAGTCTTCCACGGCCACTTCGCAGAGCAGGAAGCGGACGGTTCAGCTCGACTCAAGCGACAAGTTGTACGAGCAACTGCGAAACGCCAACTTTGCCATCGTCGGCGGGCTTCTCAACAAGGTCGCCCGGCGGCTGCAAAAGGTCCAGTCCGACTACGAGAGCAAGCACAAGACCAAGACGATTGCCGAGCTGAAAGAATTCGTGGGCCAGCTGCCCGGCTACCAGCAAGAGCACCAGAGCGCAAGGATACATACGGGCCTCGCCGAGGAAATCATCAAGCACACACGAACGGATTTGTTCAAGGGCCTTCTGGAGGTCCAGCAGAATCTCGCGGCCGGTGCCGATCCGTCGTCGCAATTCGACGGCATCGAAGAGCTGATAGCCAGGGAGGCTCCTCTGCCAGAGACTCTGCGGCTGCTCTGCATATACTCTTGCATATCCGGGGGGATCAAGCCCAAGGACTTGGAGCAATTTAAGCGGCTCATACTCCAAGGATACGGCTACCAGCACCTTCTCACGCTGAACAATCTGGAGAAGTTGCAGCTGTTTCTATCACGCTCGTCCCCACTCGCGGGCATGATACCCATGGCGGCAAGTTCCGGCGGTGATGGAACCAAGACCAATTACACATATCTACGGAAGCAGCTGCGCCTGATTGTTGACGAAGTGCAAGAGGACGACCCCAACGACATCGCATACGTGTATAGCGGCTACGCCCCGCTCTCCATCCGGCTTGTACAATGCATTCTTCAGAAGCAGTACCTGCTGTCTATAACGAAGGGCAATGGCGCAGCAAATGCCAGCGGCATTGCCCCTGGGGCAGGGACACAGGGCTGGCACGGATTCGATGAAGCTGTCAAGCACGTTCGGGGCCAGACTTTCTATGAGCTTCAAAAGGGCGAGGACAAGGCCGTCAAAGCCAGGGCCCTCTTGTCCGGCAGCGGGCAGAAGCAGACAGTCTTTGTCGTATTTGTCGGGGGCGTCACGTTCACGGAGATTGCCGCGTTGAGATTCATCGCGAAGCAGGAAGAGAGTAAGCAATAACCAAAGGCGTGGTATGAGTCCGGGCAGCACTCACAGCTAACATGTATATCCTCCTCAGGTCGGAAGAAGATTGTCATCTGCACGACTTCTATAATAAGCGGAAACAGGATGATGGACGCGGCGATCGAGAAAGAAGCGTTCGCGCGCAAGGAGCCGACGTTGCCCAACAGCCCTTAGGCGGAAACGGATATCGGAGTCGGCATGCGATGTTTTGGAGTTTGGCGGCGTACTGGTTCGGCGAGGGTCTAAACTGTCGTTGGGCGGGGCATGAGAAGCATCTTGAGCAACACCTGATATGACTGTTTCTCTTCTTTTTCTTCTTCTGCTCTTATTCTCCCATTTTGGAACGTCAATCGGGGCTGCCTCGTCGCTGATGCCAGAGTGGTCTGAAGTTCATAGTCGCGAGATGCCGGCGGACTTACTTCCAGTAGAGAGCGCGCCCCACAGCAGCGAGCGTCGCGATTGGACTGATTTGGCTCACGTGACCGTGCATATTCCCTGAACTCAGCATTCTTGAGGGGCCGCGATGAGCTGATGGCTCTATTATTTCCTGCTCATTGGCCCTTCCTTGGAGTAAATAACAATCCGCGGCACCGCTGAAGTCGGCCCATTCCCGCTTGAAGAACTGCCTTTACAACAGTTCGAGAATCATTGACCCCGGCCGGTCCTGCAGTTGCATCACAGCCCTATAGCCTCTGTCCCGTTAGAGACGCTCCTGAGCCAGTGAACCTCCAAACGACTTATCGTTCCGCTTACAGCAATTCCTGGGTTCAGGTATAATATACACTGCAAGTGAGAGCAATACGGACCCTCTGGCTGACAACCCCGACAAAGACAGGAGGCTCTCGTGGCAGATTCCTTCATCATATGATGCGTCTGCCCAGCGCCATGCTGTATGGTTGTCATACTGCCGAGTGTCCTAGTCGATGATCCCGTCTCTCCATCCCGACATCCGCAGTCTCTCATATATCAACACCGACCACAACCGCCGGCCGCTGTCAGCGCAGGTGCCTGGGCCGGAAACAGACCATTCGCCATGGCAACTGTTGTCGAGAGCCATCTGAGCCTAGAAAAGAAAGTGCCGATTGGGCCGACCTTCTCGCACGCCACCCAAGACACGGACACCTCGTCGTCGATATCAAGCCTCGCGGCGGAGTCCGTCGCCAAGAGCCAGAGCCAGGTGCCGGCATCGCCCCGGAGCATCTTGAGCTCTCGCCAGGTGTCGGGTCAGGGCTCGTCGGATGAGTCGTCGGAGGTGGCGCCCGAGATTGTTGTGTGGACGGAAGACATGGAGACGGAAGAGATGGATTTGAGCAGCGGCTTATCGAACCATGATACGGAAGAGTCTTCCGGCATGCAGCTTGACACGGAGTGAGTCTATACCAACCGCCTCTTCAACCATTTGATAAGAAGAAGACCGAAGGCTTTCATCTTTTGGGGAAATCCATTCTTCTTTTCTTTATCTCATCCTCCTTGTCCCTTGCTCGTCTCCGTTCAATTGTCCGAGTTTTTTCTAATTGGCTGACTTTTTCATCACCCGGGTAGTGATGAGAAGCTCCAGCTCGGCGACGATGTCCCTCTGCCAGCCGAGCCTACAGAAGACGCCATCGCTGAGTCGTTCACTTCGTCGCATTCCTCCTTGTCAGACCTTTCAGAGGTTCTATCTTCTCCTTCCATTGTCTCTAGTAAAGCCACAACGCCTATCGAGACTGAAATACCTAGCCGGCCACAAATCGATGGGCTAGCACGAACTTATTCGGCCTCCTCATCCTACCGCCATGACATCGAACGTTTGACCTTCAATGTGCGGCCGAAGTCATCTATCCCGACAGACATTCCATCCTACCAATATGCCAGCGAGTGCATCGCCGCGGCCGAATCATCCCGGCTCAACCCATACGCTCTGCATCCCGAAGAGTATCAATTCCTACGCCACCACATATCCCATTCGCAGGTCACGACATACCTCAACATCAGAAACGGCATACTGCGCTTATGGATGAAGCAGCCGTCGGTCGGCGTAACACGGCAAGAGGCGGTCGGTTGTGCCAATGCTCGCTGGTTTGATGCCGCGAGCGTGTGCTACGACTGGCTGGTTCGTCGTGGATATATCAACTATGGCTGCGTACAGCTGCCCGAGCCCCAGCCTGACTTCAGGAACGAGCCACCTACAAAGAAGCGGAAGACTATCGCTGTCATCGGAGCAGGCATTTCGGGTTTATCTTGCGCCAGGCAGCTCGATGGCCTCTTTAAACAGCACGCCAGCCATTTTTACCCAAGAGGAGAGGAGCCCCCAAAGGTGGTCATTCTTGAAGGCAGAGGTCGCGTTGGAGGCAGAGTATATTCCCGCGAGTTCAAGACAAGACCGGCCACAAGTGAACCCGAGTTCAAGGGGAAGAGATACACGGCCGAGATGGGTGGCATGATCATCACGGGATTTGATCGCGGTAACCCCCTGAATGTCATCGTTCGTGGACAGCTGGGCATACCATACCACGCCCTCACAGCCGACACCACAATCTATGACAGCAATGGCAAACCAGTAGACCCAGTAAGGGATCTCCTGGTTGAGAAGCTCTACAATGACTGTCTAGATCGCGTCAGCGAGTTCAAGTACAAGTACCAGCCCTCCAAGGTGATAGAAGGGAACCGTGACCTGCTTGACGAGGGCCGGGATAGCCTCGGAGATGGCTCCAAGACCATCATGCAAGCTGAAGAGGCCACCGCCGCGCTGCCTGACGCCCCTTCAGTGTCGCAGCAGAACGTACCCGAGACCGTGAACATGGTTCCGGTCTCCGCAGACAAGCTGACGGGCCGAGTGCACACCGAGCCCGGAGTCCCCGGAACCATCAAGGCCTCGGAAAAGGCAAAGCTGATGGGTTGGAACATCAAACCCGGGGCGGCAGACAAGGGAAACCTCGACTTGACCCAAGCCACTACTCTGGAAGGGTCAACATTGGGGTCTGTCTTGGACTACACCATTACCCAGTACAAGAACATTGTCGACCTGAACGCGCAAGATCACCGGTTGATCAATTGGCATATTGCCAACCTAGAGTACAGCAATGCTACCAACCTGCACAACCTGAGTCTCGGCCTCTGGGACATCGATGCCGGCAACGAATGGGAGGGTCCCCACACCATGGTAGTCGGCGGGTATCAGAGCGTCGCCCGAGGCCTGCTCCAATGTCCATCGCCACTCGAGGTGAAGACCAAGTTTGCCGTGCAAAAGATCACCTACCACGGTGAAGGCTTCGACGGGCCTGCCAGCATTGAGAGCGAAGACGGCACGGTAGTCGAGGCAGATGCTGTTGTCTGCACCATACCTCTCGGCGTCCTCAAGCAGGGCACGATTCAGTTTGAGCCGCCGCTGCCTGCCGAAAAGGCGGATGCAGTCCGCCGACTGGGATTCGGCATCCTCAACAAGGTCGTGCTGCTTTACGACAGGGTGTTTTGGGATTCAGACAGGCACATCTTTGGTGTGCTCAGGGACGCGCCCAATCGCCATAGCACGTCCCAGCAAGATTACAGCACGAACCGTGGACGGTTCTTCCAATGGTTCAACGTCACCAACACCACGGGTCTGCCGTGCCTCATCGCACTGATGGCCGGCGACGCAGGCTTTGATACGGAGCATACGAGCAATGACAGCCTAGTCGCCGAAGCCACAGACATCTTGAGAAGTGTCTTTGGCAAAGACGTCCCTTACCCCATCGAAACGGTAGTCACCAGATGGGGGTCCGATCGGTTTGCCCGCGGTAGCTACTCTTCGGCTGCCCCTGACATGCAGCCAGACGACTACAACGTCATGGCACAGCCTGCGGGCAACCTATTCTTCGCCGGAGAGCATACCATCGGCACGCATCCGGCCACCGTCCACGGCGCCTATCTGTCGGGACTGCGTGCCGCCTCCGAAGTTCTAGAGTCAATGATCGGTCCGATTGAGATACCGGCGCCTCTTGTGCTCCCCAGAGACTCACTCTTGCTGCATAAGCGAAAGGAGGCCGCCAAGGATCCCCGGCAAGCACGCTTGGAAGCGTACGAGATCGAGGTCTGGGAGCACGTCCTCTCCAAGATTGGCGAGCGGCCGCTTCGCCCGAACAAGGTGGCCGGCAGCGCCTACATCCTCTTCAGCAAGGCTCACTTCGAGGCCGCCAAGAAGAGGTGCGAGGAGAACCGCAAGCCCGGCAGGAGCCGATCGATACCCAACGAAGTGCGCATCATGACGTCCCGCATGTGGAAGGAGGCGACGCCGGAGCAGAAGAGGCCGTACGAAGAGCAGGTCGCCGAGCAGAAGAAGCGCTATCTCGAAGCGATGCAGGAGTACAACGAGCTGGCGGAGAAGTGGGATCGCCAGGCCATGGCCCTCCGCGCCGCGTACGAGGAGGAGCATCCCAGCGTGCCCGGCCCGGACGAGGGGCCGGAGGATGCGTCGACGATGGCGCAGAAGCGGAGGGCGAAGAATGTAAGTTATGCCGAGGGCGGAGATACCGATGCGGATCCATGAGACAAGGCACACAACTCGTTGTCGCTGATGTTGCGTGGTTTCGTCATCCTCCTCTCCTCTTGTCTGTTTCGAACCTGTTTGAAGCTGTATATATGTGGCGTTTTTGGATGTTTTCAGGTCCTGCGGGATTTGTAGGTAGAAACCCCTTGATACAAACAAAAAGTGGCTTGCTTCAAGAGAGAGGTCTGATTCAGTTCCTTGGCTGTATGGCCGGATGGAAGAGGTGATGTGTGGTTGAAAGCGAGGTATTCTGTACATATTATACTAAAGTAGTGCTTATGATCAACTTGTTTACTACTGCATCCTGATTTGGATACATCGTGTGTGCCTCATCTCATGATCAACTTGTTTACTACTTCATCCTGACCTGGATACATCGTGTGTGCCTCAACTCACGGCGTTTGATCGTCTACCAAGGAAATTTCATTTGTGGGTTGTGATACACTTTGCCTGAAGGGAGACACCTCACTGGGTAACCTCTCGCTTTTGATTGTAATACAAGGATTGGATTTTGTGTTGTTGGTTCTCCGGCACGCCAGCTCTTTTAGAATGTAGCTCTGCTTTCTACCAAAGTACAAAAGGGGAAGAAAAGTAAAAAAAAGACTATGTGTATTATTTTTCTCCTTTCTTTTTTTACATTTCTTCGGAAGCAATGGCACCGGTGATAATCTCGACCAGCTCTCCGGTAATGACAGCCTGTCGGGTGCGGTTGTACAGGATCTGGTACTTGCCAATCATCTCGCCGGCGTTCTTGGAAGCGTTCTGCGGGATTTTCAGTTAGCATTGCTCGTGGATTGAGGAGGGGGAATGAATGTGTGATTTTTTCGAAAGCTTACCTCCATGGCGTTTCGTCGGGCAGACTGCTCGCAGGCGTGGCCCTCGGCAAGAGCCCAGTAGAGGGAGTTGGCAAGGCTGTACTCGCGCAGGTTGCCGAGGGACTCGCTCTCGACCTCAAAGGCAGACAGGTTGGCTGTTTCCGAGTGTTAGTGAGAAGAAAAAGAGGCAGCGTTTTTGAGGCGTGACATACGGGACTGGGCAATGGACTCCTCGGAAAATGCCTCAATGAAGTTGGGCTCGTAGCTGGTGGCGTTGATGAACTTGTTGTACAGGATCTTGACGTCGGTGTACTCGTTGGGCAGCAGGACGATCTGGTCGGCGATGGCCTGGGCATCGGCAAAGGTGGGGATGTCCTTGCCGACGCCGGCAAAGGTGAGCTGGATGTCCTTGCCGTTGGTGCGCTGCAGCTGGGCCTTGCACTTCTCGCCGATGATGACGAGGTCGAAGGCGGAGGGCTGCTCGGCGTACAGGCGGCGGATGGTGCGGCTGAGGCCCGAGTGGATGCCACCGCAGAGGCCCTTGTCGGAGGAGCAGACGATGATGAGCGACTTCTTGTCCTCGGCCTCGGCGGCGGCCGTCTCGGCGGACTTGAAGACCTCGTTGGACGCCTCGCCGTACTTGCGGGAGTCGTTCATGCTGCGGGTCGCGCGGGTGAGCTTGGTGGAGGCGACGACCTTCATCGTGTTTGTGATCTTCTCGATGTTGCGGATGGACTTGAGACGGGTCTCAATCTCGCGGAGCGTCGCATAGGTGGCGGCGGTGCTGGGGCCAGCGGCGGCAGCTCTGTGTGCAGACCATTTGTTAGTTCACCAAGGACGGACGGCAGGATAATGACGCTTGGTGTTTTGTTTGCTTCTTCCTCCTCCGTCTCGTGGGCTCCTCCCTCCCTTCCAGTGTTCATTGTGTTTTCCCTTGTCCATCTTCATGCTGGCTTGTCGTCCTGGAGCCCACGGATTGCGCAAACCTCGGTCCCGAGGCTATAACAAATTCTTATAGATGCCGCAAAGTGGACACAAACGGGCAGAGAGCGAAAAAACTCACCGGGAGGGAGCTGCAGCAGCGGCGCGCAGAGCCGGTCGGGCAGCCCTGGACAACATTCTGGCAGGAGTGGACGGTTGATCGAAGCCCTCTGGCCGGCGCAGACCCAATTGATCGTGACGGGGGGGGGATCAATTGGAGAGACGGGGTTGTTCGTGGGGATGCAGCTCGGAGGTGGTGAGCGATTGATTGCAGTTTTGCTCGTTTTGCCGGCAAATCGACGGGAAAGCACGGGACCCGCAAGTGCGCTGTACCTCTGTACCGCTATACCTCTGTCTCGCTCGCGCTGCAAGCTGTGCGGCTGGTGCAGCCTCGCCGTGCACTAACGCCGCCGGCAGTGCTTCGCTCGCAAAAGTGTTAAGGCTCCAATCGCGATGAGCCCCCCGTTAGAGCGATAGTTCTGTGGGTCTATCCACTATCGCTATATCCCGTCTGTAGACGCAGGCGCTGTAGACGACTACTTAGATGCATAAGGCTTTTTCAACAGCCGGAAAACACGAGGCGATTCCCTTCTTCTTGCCCTCTTCTCCCGCCCAGCTTTTCTGCGTTCCTCAGGCTTTGCTTCGCCCCGGGGCTGTCGAGGTTCACTTCTCGCCAGCCTGCTCTGACTCTCGCAGATCTGTTGTCCCCTCTCTTCGGCCGATTTTCCCTCGGCTTCTCGCTTGCCAATCGCGGCTCTCGCATTCCCTTCGTCGCTCGCGCCTCTTTCAGAGCCTTGCGTCCGCCGAGTGCCAGCTGGTTCTCTCTGCAAACCATGGCTTCCGACACCTCAGACGATGACCGGCCTCTGGCCAGGCCAAACGGCCGTTGTAAGTTGACATGCTTGGCTGTTTTTTCCTTTCGATTCTTTCAGTTTCCCAACCCCAGCTATATCCTGAGCACGCGCGACTGCGCCAGCGCTTACTGCAGACTCATCGTTCGATTCCTTGTCCAATCGCGCGCAAGTAAGCAATTGGCACTTTGGCTAATCGCAGGCATCAACTCTAGTGTCGTCCTCCAAGATCTCTCGCGCCGAAGACGCCGCCCTGGATAAGTCCGTCCCCGCGAAGGGCTCTGGGATGGCCGGGCTGTCCATCCGTAACGGACCTGTCGAAAATGGCGAGATGGATCTGGACTCCCCGGCTACCAACGGTGCTAAGCGCAAATCACGAGGCTCCCTGACCAAGTCTTACAAGGAAGAATCGGAAAGCGATGGCGAGCCCTTGGTAGGTGATGACCTTGGTCACGACGATCACAACGACGAATGGGGGGGCACGATCAGCTAACGGCGTCGGCATGTAGGCGAAACGACAGCGATCCCAACAGGACTCCGATTCGGATGACGAGCCCCTGGTCAAGGCCAGGTCGCAGAAGTTGCCTCCCTCTTACAAGGAGACCGCGCTGCCCGAGAGCTCTGATGATGAGCAGCCTCTGGGGGTAAAGCTCGCGAAGAAGAAGGCTGACATCGAGAAGAAGGCGGACAAGGAGGCCAAAGCTATCCGTGCCAAGGAAGCCAAGGCTAAGCCGACACCGAAGAAGAAGGTCAAGGACGAATCGGATGACGATATGCCCATCGCGGCCAAAAAGCGGCAGACAAATGGCACAGCTTCCAAGAGGAAGTCTACCGGTGTGAAGAAGGACGAGTCTGACTCCGATGCTCCCATCTCTAAGAAGTCGAGATCAGTTTCTGCTCCGGCCAAGGGGAAGAAGGCCGCTCCTGCAAAAGACACGAAGAAGGCCAAGTCCAAGGAGCCCAGCGAGGAAGCGGATGAGGAGGAATTCGAGTGGTGGAATGCGCCCAAGAAGGAGGACGACAGCATCAAGTGGACCACCCTCGAGCACAACGGAGTCTTGTTCGCGCCAGACTACGAACCCCTTCCGAAGCACGTCAAGATGTACTACGATGGCCAACCCGTCACCCTCGCTCCCGAAGCAGAGGAGGTCGCCACTTTCTGGGTAGCCATGATGACGCCCGCGTCTTCTCATCACCTTGAAAATCCCACGTTCCGCAAGAACTTCTTTGCCGACTTTTCCGAATACATCAAGAAGTCAGGCGGCGCCAAGGACGCCAAAGGCAACAAAGTCGACATCAAGAGCCTGGACAAGTGCGATTTCTCCAAGATACACGAGTACTGGACGGCGAAGCTCGAGGCCAAGAAGAACATGACCAAGGAGGAGAAGGCAGCTCTCAAAGCCGAGAAAGATAAGCTCGAGGCTCCCTATCTCTACTGCATGTGGGACGGAAGGAAGCAGAAAGTTGGCAACTTCCGAGTGGAACCTCCCAGCTTGTTCCGCGGCCGAGGCGAACATCCCAAGACTGGCAAAGTCAAGGCCCGAGTAATGCCAGAGCAGATCACCATCAACATCGGCAAGGGAGCCAAGGTGCCCACGCCACCAGCCGGACACAAGTGGAAGGCTGTTCAGCATGATCAGAAGGCTACGTGGCTTGCCATGTGGCAGGAAAACATCAACGGTGCCTACAAGTACGTGATGCTCGGAGCTGCTAGCGATGTGAAAGGACAGAGTGACTTCAAGAAGTTCGAGAAGGCTCGTGAGCTGAAAAAGTACATTGACAAGATCCGCCGGGACTACACCAAGGACCTCAAAAGCGAAGTGATGGCGGACCGTCAGAGGGCAACAGCCATGTACTTGATCGACAAGCTTGCCCTCAGAGCTGGAAACGAGAAGGACACGGAGAACGAAGCAGATACCGTTGGCTGCTGCTCGTTGAAATACGAGCACATCTCCTTGCAGCCTCCAGACCAGGTCACATTCGACTTCCTGGGTAAAGACAGTATTAGGTACAATGAAACGGCACGTGTTGATCCGCAGGTCTTCAAGAACCTCAAGTTGTTCAAGAAGGCTCCCAAGACGGACGGCGATGACCTCTTTGATCGCCTCAACGTAAGCTACGAGATTAACCACCAACCACTGGCGGTGTTGAATGCTAACCTCTATTTCCCAGACTTCTCAACTGAACAAGCATCTCAACAGCTACATGCCGGGATTGACTGCCAAGGTCTTCCGTACCTACAACGCGTCCTACACCATGTCCGAGCTGCTCAAGGAACTTGGAAAAGATCCGCGCTCTCGGGGCACCATTGCGGAGAGGGTGAAGCTTTACAATGACTGCAACCGAAAGGTGGCCATTCTTTGTAATCACAAGCGAACTGTTGGGGCATCACACGAGCAGCAGATGCAGAAGCTTGGAGAGCGGGTAAGTCGTTTCCTATCGTGGTCATCTTCTTTCTTACCAGCGAAGCAGCGGGAGTGATGCTGACTCTTCACCAGATCAAGGGCCTCAGGTATCAAAAGTGGCGGACCAAGAAGATGATTCTCGACCTTGATCCGACCCAGAAGAAGAAGAAAGGTGCGGCCTGGTTCGAGAAGGACGAAGATCTCGATGACGAGTGGATCAAGGAGCATCAGCAGTTCTTGATCGAGGAACAGCGCACCAAGATCACCAAGAAGTTCGAGAAGGACAATGAGAAGCTCAAGGCCAACAAGGAACGACCTCTCCCTGAGAAGGAGCTTAAAGAGCGACTTCAGGCCGTCAAGGAACTCGAGGCCAAGTTCAAGAAGGAGAACAAGACCAACAAGGTCGAAGCCGAGGGCAGGGGAGTGACCGTGGAGAAGCTCTTGGCCAACATTGACAAGATTGACGAGCGCATCAGGATCCTGGAGACGCAGGCCGAAGACCGCGATGGTAACAAGGAGGTTGCTCTGAGCACCTCAAAGATTGTAAGTCTCCGCTTAGCACTGCCATTGCCGCAGCACACACAACGATACTAACGGCTATGACCGCAGAACTACATCGACCCTCGTCTGACGGTAGTGTTTTCGAAGAAGTTCGACGTTCCTATTGAGAAGTTCTTCTCCAAAACCCTCCGAGACAAGTTCCGATGGGCCATCAAGTCTGTCGAGGACGCAGACGACTGGGAATTCTAAGCTGAGTCTGCTCCCGGGACAGATGCAAGAAGCGAGAGATAGCTATATATATATATATATGGCTTTCGCTAAAAGTTCTTTTATCTTTCCGTTATGCATCCTTATTTTTTTCCCTTTACTGCCTTTTATTAGGTCTATCACACTTTTCTTTTCGTTTCTTCCCTCTCTCTCGCAAGAGAGATATACATGTCACAGTATAAAGGTGGTAACTGCCCACCTCAGAAACACGGCCATATCGGGTAGACGCGGCGCAACAAGACGACACTTTGCAAAGTTTGTTCAATTCTGCTTTTCCTTGTTTTTTTTCTCTTATATTTTTTTCTTTTATGCATCACGGCTCCACGAACAATGTACGATGGAGTTAGAACTGGACGGGCGAATCATGGATCATGGACGCACACAGCGAAAACAGGTGACCGGGGGGAAAGGGGGAGGCTCACTTTCATAGGGTGATTCGGGACGATGTACGTTTGATGAAGTAGTGAAATGCTAGATGGGAGGGGGGCAAAAGGTTGAGGAAGAATCCTTGTTTCCTTTTTTTTTACAGGTCGGAAGACGGAAAACTATTACAAGGTTTATGGAGACGAGAAGTTCAAGAGTCGAGGCGTGATGGGTAAAAAGAGGTCTCAGATCGCGAAAAGATTGCGAGAATCACAAGGTAGCTAGCGAGACTGAGCTTTGGACTTTTTGTCTTTCCAAGTATGCAGCGCATGCCCGTAACGTTTAATCGAACACTTGTTAGGAATGTTACTTGTGTACGTGAAAATTCATGGCCTTGATTGCAAAGCTGTAGCCTTGATAACATCTTGTTTGATATTGTATGTCCTGTATCACCGAAACGCAATCCAAGCACAACTGTTCCTTGGATATCGGCCTTCAGCCTCACGGCTTTCGTAGGAATGTTGAAGAGTATATTCACACGAAGTATATGTATATATATATATATATATATATATACATCTATTCTGCAACGATACGGTGCCGTGCTTCCCTTGCTCATGCCATCTATACACAACTATCCAAGACTCGTGATACAATGCAACGCCGTGAAATAATGCAGTCCCCGTGTGGAGCAGATATCTCTTGCTTCCTTGTCCAGATAAACCCCCCAGGAGTAAAATCGTCCTTCCAATATATACAGTCCCGTCCCTCATTTACACATCCAACCATGTTAGTCCATGCTTCGCTTGCTCGTAAACTCATTATATTCTTGCAGCAAAGGCCAACGCGCCAATCATCAAGTGGCTCATCAGAAGCACCAACAGCGTCTGCACTGGCACGCCCGCCGACGCCGCAGCAGCGTTTCGCGCAATCTTGCCGTCGGGGTTCATATGCCAACCGCTGGGTATGGTTCCGGACGTTGGAGTGGCGCCTGCAACCCACGGCCAGCCAGTCTGTGTGGCCGTAGCCGGGCTCTTGTCTGTGCCGATGCCACCAACAGGGATAGACAGCACGATTGTCGGTGTGCTGCCGGCGTTGCTATTGCTAGCCGTGACCGTGAGAACATTCTTGTTGTCGGTGTTGCCGTTGACCTGGCCACCGACGGCCTGGATCGATTGCCACGAGCCAGAGCTGTCGCCATAGACGTATTGCTTGCCAGTAGAGTAATCCGAGACGGTGATGCTCTGCACCATCATACTGAAGGGTCCCTTGCTGTAGTCAATCGGCCCCATAGCCCATTTGACGGTGCCAGGCGCATTGGTGTTTGGATCGCCACCGGCCCAGGAACCAAACTTGACCTGCATTGGAGTCTGCGGATACTGGTTCGACTCGGCATTACCCGGGGTCAGAGTGCGCAGCACAGAGTCGCCCGCCATCCAGATGATCCTGTCCTGGGTCCAGTCTATGGTGTACTTGATCCATTCTGTTTGGGTTTCCGAGACGCTGTGAAACTGTCCGCGGTTGTACGTCGTCGTCTGGCCCTTGCCAAAGTAATTGGACTGGACCTGATCAGGCTCAGCCCCGAGCCACTCCATATCGATCTCGTCGAGGTCATCGGACTGTAGCACCAATGACGAGACCATGCCCGCTCCAGGGGCAGCCTTCATCGTGACCTCGACGCGACCAAACATGATGTAAAACACGGACGCGAGCTGTGGAGCGTCACCGGCATGCGCCACGGTAAATGAGACGCCGTTGCTGTCATACGTTGGCGAGCCAGAGGCAACAAAGGAGTTGACGGCGCCCTTGGTAAAGTCCACATTGATAGTCATGCCCAGTGCCGTGTCCGCAGGACATCCCGCTGTTGCAGTTAGCCAGGGAATTCCACGGTCTCCTGTCTGTCAGAGCCACAGGCGATTGATCAAAACTTACAGGACTTCAGCGGGTTGCACTGGCTCCAGGTCTGCGCCAGAACAGCTCCGGGCAATGCCAGTGCAGCGATAGCCGCGCAGGCAACGCTCGCCGCACGTCTCATGGCTGCAAGGAGAGGCAGCAAGAATAGCAGCGGGATGTGATCAAGCAAGAAAAGAGAGATGTGAGGGAGAGAAACGGCCGTGCTGCAAGTGATGCAGCTTCTTGCAGCCTGTGCCGCAATAGCCCAACCCTAGTGCCACGCAGGGAAACAAGACTCCAGTGTTATAGTGAACACACTCTAGGAGAATGGACTGCAAGTGTTGGAGCTCAAGCCTTGGTGTTGCTATCACCTGCAGTAGCTGGCCCAACCTTTCTTTTAGCCAAACTAACACCGCGAAAAAAGCAAGCGGCAAGTGATCGGAAAAGGACGCAAGGGATGCCCGTGACAGCGAGTGATTTGGAGTCGCTTTAGGCTATTCTTTCCGCATTCCAGTGGCCAGATAGATGGAGGGATAGCTGGAGAGGATAAGTGATATCGCTGTGTTATAGCGAGTAATAGTATTCGTGCCAAATGGGAGATTTTGCAAGAGGGAGCCAGAAAGATCCAAAAGACGCAGGTTCTGAGCAAATGGCTGGTTATAAGCGGGGGCTCTGCACCTTCCCAGCCACTCGAGTTGCCCAATTGTGCTCGTTTTCGTCATCGAGGCCATTTCTGCCAAGGCAGGCGCGTAGCAGGAGTACGAGAATTACAACCTCTGACGGATGGCAGCTGCCGCATCTCGTGATTTCTCTGGCACCTTCTCTGCTGTTCTCAGTCTCTCCTTCCCTCTCTCTCCATGCGCAAGTGGAAGTAGCAACAGACACACATACAACCACACTGGCAGGTGCGGTTGGGCAAGTCCCTCCCTCGCAGCAGGGACCCCACCACGTCTCTCTCTCATGCAGCGCTGCTTCTATCCTTGAGATGGGAAATATTGGAATTAAATCTTGTCGATTTATTCAATTTCTTTTTTCTTTTATCGACACTCACACTTTACCTCATTCTCCGCATAATGCATATGCAGCCATCGGTAGTGGTGCCAGACACCTTCCCTCTCTCTTCTTCCTCTTCTTCTGTTGCTGTTACTAACACTCCATTCCCCACGAGCGGCTCGCTTTTGGCGGTCAACGTGCCGCCTGAGGGCGTGAGTGAGCGAGTTGACAGCTGGCGCGCACACAACATGGCCAAAGTACCCATCAGCGTTAAAGCGGGTGGTTGGGACCTGGCGCAGTAGCCACGGCCGGCCCCGCCAGCCGCGAGCCGATTGGCCAGCGCTGCTCAAAGGCCTAAAGGCGGATCCCCCCCGGCGCCGAAAGAGCCCGTGAAACAACTCGGTGAAGCGTAGCCCGCCGGGCTTCCGGCCTACCCTATAAGAACCATTACTGCGTAACACGCACGAGGGCAGCGGGACGTGATCGTGTGTGTCCATCTTAGACTTCTGACGTGGCCGCCGGAGGTGGAGGCAGAGAGCGGCCGGCAGCAGTCGAGCGGGACATGCGGTGAAGGCCCGTCCCATCGTGTGCCGTTTACCAAGTCGCAGCAGTAGCCCGACGGGCCTTGGGAGGAGTCTCTGGGGCGCGGCGCTATTCGCACCTCTGCATCAAGCAAAGCTACGGGACCCTGGAACCGACGTCCACCCGCCCCGTTCGTGACGTGTGCAGCTCTGGGACGCCGTCACCAAGTTGCCATCGTGGGCTTGCTCGCATGTTGCGGGCATCGGTGCGGGAATGGCTTCGCACTAGGAATTGCCTCTTCCAGATCCGACGGGCGGCCAAGATCGCAATGCTTGACATTCGAGGCCGGCGACGCCATCAACGCCAGCGAAACCGGCGCAAGCGCGAGCACGAGCGCACTCACTCACACACCCCACGAGCCTACACCCGGATGCAGGGAACGGGTCCTTGCAGTCCCCAAGGACACGGCGTCTCGAGCCTGCCGCTGGTCTGCGGGCACGAATTGGACGGCAGCGCACTGGCTATGTTGAGACAACGGCCAAGATCACAGACACGGCTTCGCATGTAGGGCGACACCTGTCTCACCTCCGCTGCGCTGCCCAAGACCCAGGACCCCTCCTCCATTTAGGGCACAAATTTCCACATCACGAATGGACCGACGACAGTGTCATTGGTCAAGGCCGGGCTCACATCAGAACCTCTCTCGTTATCCTCGAGGGCTTGGTATTCATGCGGAAAAAGAGACGCAGGTCGTCCTTCACAGAGAAGAGCCACTAGCCGTTGTGCTAACCACGTCAAATTTGTCAAGGGACATCTTTCGATCAACCGTTAGGTCGATGATTGTAACGGTAGGTACGCCGTACCAGTCGATGCAGAAAAAGCAACGATACTTTTCTTTCTTTTTACTCCGGATCTCAAACAACCGGAGCAGACCCGGACGGGATGAGCAACGGGACTAAGTCTCCCCATTGGACTGTTCCCTGACCTTCCCGCGCCGAAGTTGAAGCATTGACTGAGATCATGCACGTTGCATGTACGCAAGTACTCTGTAGGAATGTAATCGGCCCAACCGACCATTGGCGATGGCCCTTTCCCCCAACTTCGAGGTGGCAAATGTCCCAAGGCAGACGCGGGCTTTTGACTCGCGGATCAAATGCCCATCAGCCTGATCCATAAGCAACAATCGAGGGGATGGAGAGAACGGAGAAGGACCAAGTAGAAAAGAGCCGTTACACCGTCAGACGCACGAGAGGCTGCCCACATTATCAGGTTACCAGCGTCAAAGCGTGCAGCAGTAATCTTGGTCTGTGACCCCTCCATCTCGTTCGTTCCTAACCCCTCCAAAGGCCAACGGTTGTGTAAAACTGCCAGTTGTCTCGTGCGAGATCTTGCGCAGTGATGATGACACGCTCGACGGCAGCGGCGGTTGCTCACCTACGTATGTGCGTACCGAGCATCAAGAGAAGAGTCCAATAGCGAGTTCAAAGCCGCCCAGACTTGCTTGTGTGCCGTCGCCGTTGGTGCCCGTTCCAGGTAACGAGCAGAGAGAGCAACGCAAATTGGTGGGATCAGCATCTTGATTGTGCTCGACTGGACTGAGACCTTCTTGAATCAGTGTGAATCAGGAAGTGCTACCCGGATTTACGGCTGTCTTGCCCGTGACTTGAACAGTAGTAGCATTGAGATGTACGAGCTTTTCTCGTGCTTCTGAGAACCAGGTACTCAGATGAACGCAACTCTCGCACCATATCGACGGACAGATGCCACCCTGTCCGTGGGCGTATGCGACGCAAATTTCGCATTCGTCGGTGCTTGTACATATCATCCCCATCATTACCGCGTGAGCCGAGTCAAAAGAACAAAATTCTAGAGAAACAGATACATTCAGTTACGTCTTGTACCAGAAAGACGCACTGCATGCAGCCCACATGTAGTCAAAACTAGTGCCGTAGCATCGAAAGAACAATACAGCCGTGAAGCTAAAGCTAGAGCAAAAAAAGAGGGCGTCAGTCAAAACTGTCATTTTGCGGGCAACCTTTAGAACGTCGGTCCAACAAAGCGCACACTATTCGTCCGCTCACTTTAGGGTCGATGATCCGCAAACTTCGAACCTAGGATGGCGTGGCGTGGCGCCGACATCCCGCTTTGAGGGGGATACGGGAAGACACGAGCTGCGACAGAAGTATAACGCCACGGTATGAGATTTGACACTGAGACAGCTAAAAATAAGAGTTTGCAAGAAAAGAAAAAAGAAGGGGAAAAAAGAAAAGAGGAAAGGAAATGGGTGGAATAACTGTACCTAAGTTGAGCAGTTTCTGAAGGAAAGGCAAACTGTCACAAGTCAGATGTGAGAGCAGAGATGTGGTGCTTCGGCTTGCATCAGAATCAGCTTCGGGGTCTTTGTCTCAGCTAACTGAAGTGTTAGTGGTATTAGATTGACGCGCCATTGTAAGCTTGGTTGTGAGATGGAAATCACACTCCATAATAGTGACATGTCGCAAGTGCTTTGGCAGAAGTGGCCCGCGTATCACTTGATCTGAAACAGACAAAGGGCACAAAGGGAGAATGAAAAAAAGCAAAAGCAAAGGGAGAAAATCCAAAAATGGCCGTGCTTCGCA
Source organism: Trichoderma sp. PF4103 (assembly GCA_023628735.1). NCBI lineage: Eukaryota > Fungi > Ascomycota > Sordariomycetes > Hypocreales > Hypocreaceae > Trichoderma > Trichoderma sp. PF4103. The sequence continues at coordinate 145,323 of JAMAKC010000053.1, read as the reverse complement.
AATACTTCCCGCTGGCTTCCAACGGTTCACGCGTGTGAGGCGAACCTGCAAGACACCATCACGTACGATGGCCAGATATCATCTCGGACGTGATAACACAGCAGCCGTATACATACTGACAGGTGCAAACGTGTTGAAGTGGCAAGTCTTCCAATCGCAATGACATTCGTCGTCACCTCCCACAACACACACGGAGTCCTGCCCGCCAACCGGATCCCGTCAAGTCCTCCGCACGCCGGCCCGTGCTCGTATTCCACGTCCGTGCCAGCAATGATCCAACGGCCGCCGGTAATTGACCACAAGAAAAACCTGTCGTTGACACTCTCCGGCAAAGGGCACCCAGAGACTCGTGCACCGCCGTTCATTGGCCGTTGAGGAGGCTTTCCCCAGCTTCCATTTCCCAGCTCAGCTGGACCACTCGGCTGCGCTGCCGCGGCGTGACGTTGAAATGAGTATAAGCCCACACTGAAGGCTCAGCCACAGAACAAGGCGAGAATGGCAGCCTCGGCCGGGAATCTCATCTCCAGGCGTTCCGGAGCGATATTATTGTCAGTTAAATTTAGAGATACGTGTACTATCACCAAGTTGTCAGCGCCAGCCTCTTTCATCATAATCGTAGGACCTGAACAAGTGGTATGGAGACGGAGCTTCGTATGCATCAGCCTCAATATCGGGAGGTCCACCGGTGACATATAGCAGCTTCTCAAGCCTTCTCTAATTTCCACAATACCGGGCCCGAGTCATAACTGCGTGAATAGAATATTGATTGACATAGGTACATTAGAGTGGATTAGACTCATTCGCATGGTGTTGACGTTAATACCTCCGTTGTTTCTATTTTCGAATCGAGAGTAATGAACAGAAAACAGAGAGGAACGACACAGGTGAAACACTGCGGTCCGCAACTTACAACATGAGTAATGTAATGTGTCGCAGCAACTGGGCCTTGGTCCCCCAGTGCAAGGCTTCCCAAGAGTATGTACCTATTACTTGGTCAGTGAGTATTGAGACGGGATCTAGAAGTATTAGCATGTGAGTTCAGCAAGCAGTCGCCGGCAAGTCGTGGCAATAGCTCGAGCCATCGATCGCCCGTGCATGAACACTCCGGCCTGACGCCCGTCCTCACTCTCCAATTTGCCGCTCGCCCACAGACCGCATCCCGCTCTTTGCAGCCGGCGGCCCCAACCGCCTGATCGTGTCTAGTAGTGCCCGAGCTAATATGTAGATGCTCGTACGCCATGAAGCTCGTGGCGAGCATCTTCGAGTTCCGTGCGAAGCAGTGGCGCCCGCCGTGTCAACACCAATGGCACGGAGTATTCCGTTGTTACGGTGTACGACACGACGAGAGGTGCTGAGACTCTGCGCATGTACTACCGAAGGACGACAGGGTAACATCGAACGACTGCCGGCAGAGGGATGGGGCGCCTGTGCCAGCGAATACCAACCATAGGCACCACCCGCGAGTTGGTCGCCAAAGTGCACACCGATAGCGGCTGTCCTATCTGGCGCCATTTCCTTGCCGCGGCATGGCCCGTTGGCTGGAGTCGCCAGTGGGCTTCATCGCCGCCATTGCAGCAGCAGAACCTTGCCTGCGCTTTTCTGGAATCGCCGACGAAGCAGGCGCGAGATTGAGGCCGGGACTGGGTACGGGAATGGATACGCCATACCGCTGTACAAGCACCACCTCGCGGGACCTTCGGTTCCAGCGTCGAGGGCCTGGCATTGCAAGGTCGAAAACCCGGAAACATTAGCAGAATGGAAGCTCAGGTTGTGGGCCATGAAACCTTCCAGAAGCTCCATGGGCTTGGGTTGCGGAATGCCCAATTGGCCCTGCCCAAGCCCTTCATGGATGATAAGTCGTACCTGCGCTAGGCATGGGGATGCCCTGGCTCGTTGCCAGCGAATGCCTCTCCACCGGGCTCTTAACATGGCACGCCGAATGTACCATGGGCCTGGTAGCGGGTCGGTCATAGGCAGCGAACAACCGAAGCATTGAGCCCTTTTCCCACACAAGAGATGGATCCGCAGGGCCGGCATGAAGTATCGATATGCCTGTGAAGAACACAGCAATGCGGTCTGTCAAGATGAAGCATGCTGAAACATATCGCCAGTGGCGAAACGGATTGACAAAAGCCATGAATCAATCGCCCAACGCAGAAGAACAGTAATGTAGAGGCTAACCGCAAGAGGGCCCTGCCGTTCTCGGGAAGCTGGGGTGATTCGTATGGTAGTAGTATTGGGAAAAACTGAGAGACCTTCGTTGGGCGATGGTAAAAACATGTTGCATAGGTAGTACTCGTACTGTTCGCTCGTCATCCGCATGACATAGGACACTGGCGTGCCAATGACCAACGGCCGTTTCCTGACCCATCGTCGTCGACTTCGAAGAGGGGAAAACGAAGAATGAGAGAAGCCTGGCGTTGTTCTGCCTGGTGGATCTCGAGACAAATTGGCCGCCAAGAGGAAATCCGGGGAGCGGGTAGACCGCTAGGGTCCGGTGGCAAGGGCCAAGCAATCCCGGTCCGCCAGGCCTCTATGGTATCAGAGCGAGATGCTGGCCACACGGCTGCGAATCCGGGCCGTTGCTAGTCCTTGCGCATTGTGCAGAGGTCTGTCCTCCAGGGCCCTGGTCGCTCTGATCTGAGAGATTAGGTACTGACTCGTCCGCATCCGTCAAAGTCACTTGACATCGTCCCTTGAAGAATTCTACGGTGTAAAAGGCGGTGGCAAAACGGCTTCAGCCCTCTGTCTGCCTCTGTCGATATGGAGTGCATCTGCGGCTGCCAACCCCGAGCTCCGTTGTCGATTTGAGACAGCCCAGGTGCTCCGAAGCAGATTCGCATGCAACGGTCCGTGGTATGGAGTCAGATGAAGCGCATGGATGCCATACCGCAAAGTTATCTCGATTCACCGACCATGTCAGTGTTGTTGGCCACTGTCGCCGCCTCTTCTCCTGTCAGTTTGAGGTAATTTGGCTGAATGATATGGGACAGTCTCCGCGATCAGGGCGATGAACGACGGCAAAGAAAAGAAAAACTTGATGCAGCGTGATCGGGACATAACGTGCAGAGAGGCTGCATTTTCCAAACCGCCTCGACGTGAGGCGGGTGGGCAGATATTGGCTGGCATCATCCAAGTACTTCGTATCCAGCAGTCAATATTGCCATGAAGACCTTGGAAGCGGTCGAACCAGAGTATTGGTGGCGAGAACTCGGTTGTCGTTAACGAGGTTGACCACCGGACCGTTGAGGCTCTCGATTGCTACCGGCAACCGCAGCTCCTCACCGTTGGTCTCTGGCAGGCAACGCCCCCCCCATGTCCGTTTAGAACATCTACACAGGAAGTCGTGGGCTCTCGTTCGAGTCCGGGGCACGCTGTTGCAGGCATCCGAAAACCAGTGACCGGCGCCACAGGCCGCCAGGGTCGCTGTTCGAGTCAAGGAAGACGGTCTGCCAGCAGGATGTGCAGCTGTTGCGCTGGCACACCCCCGTTCCTCGTCCGGGCTGCCTCGAGCCCGTGTGCTCAGTAGTGCGATCTATCGTTTGCAGATGCCAGAGAGCGCTCGCCCCAGCTAGCAAGGGTGCTGCCGAAATCCTCCCTCAGGCGGTGGACGCTGCCGGTTCCGCGAGTTCGTTTGGCGAGGGAGGCAAAAGAAGCTTTTTCCCGCTCGGCCTGTCAAGCACCGCCATCCTGGATGCTGGCGGTGTCGGCTGTCAACTGAGGGCACGGGCGGTATGGGCAAGCGGTATTGGTATGGAGTTGAACGCGGCCGGAAGGAAGGAGGCGGACAAGGCTCGAGGGCAAACAAACAGTCGGTGGCCGGGAAGCGCAGCGCACGAGAGCCGGTGGGCCAGCCTTTGCAGAGTGGGAGCATCGTGCAGGCACTTGTGCATCACCACCTTGCGAATCACCCTGCTTTGCCTGCCTCTCCGCGGCGCTATTCTGCCAATTAGGCTATTAGCTCTCAAGCTCGAGTTTGCGGAGGTGCTTGCCTGATTGCCTGGCTGCAGCGGCGTTTCTCGAGCTGTGCTGTGAAGGGCAAGGCGATGGGCTGACCAAGTTTCTGGCTGCTGATGGCGAGTGGAGAGACTTGATGGAGAAGACTCGCTCGTTGGCTTGAATGGCTTTGGTTTGATTTGGCCTGGTCAGAAGCCGGGGGTCGAGGGTGATGCAGCGTGCATGCACAAGTGCCCAGTAGCCCGACTGCAAGCACGCCTGCAACCCATGTCAGGCCCAGTACGTGTACGAGTACTCTATACCGCCAGAACCCTTCGATTCCGGTGGACTGCGGCAGCTGTTGGGCGCGAGAGTGATGTGGCAGCTACCCGTCGTCCAGCAGCTAGCTGGGGGGTGGCCCGAATCCCGGCCATGTTCCAAGGCGGAACGAGCCCTGAGAAGCTGTGGCCGGTACCTGCATACACTGGCTCCAGTGGCCGCATTGGTTCATGTTCCTGCATGGCTGCTACTGCAGTGGCGGTCTCTTGTTGCAGGGGTTGAGCCCGTGATGGATGGTGATTGATGGCGAGAGGCTGTTGGTGGGGGGCCGCTGGCCACTCACGGCGGCGAGTTATGCATGCGAGGGCTGCTATGCTTGATGCTGGATGATTTCCGTGGAACCTCTGCACAAGCAAATGTGATGTGTATGGAATAGGAAGCCCATGTCGGAGAGGTTGCCGCGACTGCAAATGGCCCTGGGTTGGCGGTCAAGCGCTGCTGCTCTGCATCCTCGAGTCCACAGAGTACCTTTTGGATGTATTGCCTGGACCACTGACATCAGTCTGACTTCTCAGGCATCTTTTTAGCACCGGCTTCGTACAGGCAATCCACATCCGCAGACACGCACATGATCACGCTGCTATCGGTCGGTGTTCAACTCATGGCTCGGTCGGCCGATATGCTGTTGGCGTCGGGGCACAGCTATCGGCACGATATCGGGACCTTGCTTTGGTTAAGCACCACGGGGTCTAGCTCCCTCTTTGGTGTTAGCAGCTGCTGCCAGAGGCTCTAGAGAGCTCGCGGCGCAGGGACGGACGAGCGATAGTGGCTCGACTCGGCCAACGCTTGGGACGATCCGTCGACTGGTTGTGCCCTGATCGTTTGACGCGGGTTCCCGTTGCGGCTAGGATGGAGCGGTTCGACGGCCAGCGACTTGAAGTGTTTGGCCCGTCTTCCCCAGGTGTTCTTCACTGTCCCGTTTCGTTAGCACGTGCTGGTCACATCAAACGCCCGATGGTGCGTGGGCGATCATCCCATATTGCACTCCCGCAGCAATCAGAGGTTTCTGCCGGTGCAATCGCTCAATCCATTTCGTCCGTGGACGGGAAGCAAAAGAAGGAAGGACTACTTGTACTAATGCCATCTCAAGGCCGGTCCTACTCCGTAGAGTCTGTCCGAGATTTGCAGGTGTTGCGCAGCGAAGACGGGGACTTGCGTATCTGAGGCCCAATCGATAAGACGCGGCGGACGTCGTGGCAAGACAATGAACCAGAGACGAACAGCGTCATCCCTGTCACCTTAGGCTGTCGGTACGTACAGTACCTGGGTACTTCATTCAAACGCCGCGTCTCCCATGGTGTAATAAGGGTCCGTGCACACTTTGTTCATGCAAAGCCATTCCCGACTCGTTATGCAGCGCTAGAGTTTCAGATTGAGCGGCAGCCAATAGGACCGCTGCCACCAGTCCCGCATCTGGCATAAGTCCGTTTACATTAGCGACGGTGGCAGCCAATGCTTGCATCGCGTGTGTGATGATCGATGGAGGGTGCAGGCACAAGATTGCTCTGTCCCCATCCAGGCCACCAAAGGACCTTGAATGGAACCCTCCACATGCGGACGAGCCTGGCCGTCACATCACACACCACCGCACGCAGGATGCTGACGACTTCACGTCTGATATGGGAGGGCATCACATGCTGGGCCGGTGCTTGCTTACCCGGTATATATCACAGGACTGGGCAAAGACGAATGGGATGGGATGCCACAGGTACTGTCATTGAGGCGCAGGATCTCTGCGACGGTGCTTTCTCGCCGACAACATAGATTCCAACTCTCAATTCTAGGCTATATAGTCGGTAAATGTCCGATCCAAGTTGCTGGGCTTTCTTGGGGTATCATCGCCTCTTGAGACGTTCTTCTTGCTCCATTCGTATAGGCCAGTGGTCCCCTCCAAGGCAAAGCAGAGGCGCTATCGGCACCACTGTGGTCTATCTCTTAGCATCACTGCTCTAGCACGACCTTGGCCGATTGATAGTACAGGAATGGTACTGGGGTTGTATCCTCAGAGCAAGCGTCGTCGTTTTCAAGACAAGACATTAACACGCAACCCATCCAATGGCAGCACGATGACGATGCAAACAGACAGCCCCAATGGCTGGCACGGCGCCTGGAACCAGGTGTGCAACATGGTCCGATCAGAGACAAGAAACATGTAGCTAGTAACCAATTTTGTCGTATTGTTATGTGACTGCGCCGTTGAACCGTCCCGCCTTGCCGTCTTTGCAACACACCGTTAGACCTTTGACAAGTTGGTGGCCGCCATGCTTTGGATCCAATGTTTGTTGTTCTGGCAATAGGACGGGGGAATGAATGGCCTGCACCTCAAGCAGCCTATCGGACGCTTACCACGCCTCGCTTAAGGCCACACCGTAAAAAAGAAAAAGCGGAGAGGCGTCAATCCCAGCAGCGCACATTTTGCTGTAATTGCGGTGACAGCTGCCAGTTGGATTCCTTCAAAGTTCCTTCCTTCGACGGCCTGGGGTTGCGTTTTCCATGCATGCACGTGCAAGGGTACGTATAGTGCCTACAACGACAACCGCCTTTTCTGGGCAGTCATCACGACAGAACAAGGCAGCGCAAGGCAGGGCAGTGATCGTGAAGATGGCGGACAGCACACTGTACTCGTACAGTATGGATGGGACACGGGCGATGCTACCGCCCTCCGTCTGAGATGGCCCCATATCGCTCAACTCGACACCCGCCCTATGATGTGGAATTCCACTCTTTGCCGCACCTGCTTGTTGCATCAGACAGGCAGTAGTATTAGGTGCTTGTGTCTTGTACAGCACATCAAGCGTGAAGCGAAGCCAAGCGTCGACCACATGCAGCTGCTAAGGCACTGACTTGACTTGGGCGCCCACGACAATGACTCGCCCTCGACGACCCTGATGGCCATGGTGAAACTGGCGATTTTCCCTTCCCGACTCGACTCGACTCGACTCGACGACCGCGGGAAAAGGCACCGAACCGGGCGTGGGGAGCACCAAGTGGGAAAGCTGGGCTGCTCCGTACGGAGAAGCAGAGCAGTAGTATTAGCGCTTCTCCAGCAAGTCCAGCTAGCCTGGCGGGCCGGAGAAGCCACCGTCGACGAGCCGTGGCTCGATTCTCAGCCCAGGCGATGGGTGGCCCTTGAAGCCTCATTGGGGCAATATGCGGGAACGCGCGGGGCCGCCAAAGGCGACAGCGAGCGCGCTTCTACGTTGGGCAGTCCTGGAGAGGCAACTTGGAAGGAAGAGAAAGGCCTTCACCGGACTTTGTTTGGGTCGAGGCGGTATGCATACAGACTTGGGAAGCTGGCAAGGCAAGGAATATGACAGCACATGACAGCACGGCTTGGGGACCGGGGGGTGTTGAAAATGGCATGGGGAGGGTTCAATTCCATGCAACGAGGAGGCAAGTCTGACAGACGAGAAAAAGAAAAGAAAGAGAAAGTCGAAAGGGAGAAGAGAAAAGAGAGGACAGAAAAAAGCAAATACGGGCTCGTTGGCTTTGGCTGGCCGGGGAAGCGTCTCATTTCGCCCGCGGGATGGCGGTTTGCCACTGCCGCCGTGGCTGCTGCCGCTCAAATCGGTTCTTTTTTCTTTCTTTACATGTCTTTTTTCGTTTTGTCCTTTTTCGCCTCTTGTGTGTTTTGTGTGCGAGAGAGTAAGATGGTGTTACACGCCCTCCCGTCCCATCTACCGCAAGGGCAAGGTTGTGAAACTTCCCTTCTCTTGTTCGACACTGTCTCGTCCTGGCGTTTCGTATTTGGTCTTTTGTGCGTGTGCCTCTCCCGCAGCCACTGGCCGTGGGCTATTACCGTCCCGGCTAGTACTACCGCCCCAGGACAACGACGTCGAAGTCGGCACAAACAAAAGCGTCTCCATGCATAAGCCATTACGGAGCTCATACGAGCAGACTATGAAGCTGATGACGAAAAAAGAGGCCATTTCGCTCACCAGCACCAGCACAAGGTGGAGACGGGCTATTCTTGTACGATGTGACACTGGGAGCATAAAAACAATCCACTCATGCAGCCGGCTCCTCTTGGATTGTGATCGACGCGCTAGGCCTCGTTCTGGCAACTGGCTCATGCCTCGTATGTCAGATCAAGTTGGAACCAGACAGAGCTTGAGCTGTGCCCAGTTGATGATGATGACCACCGTCTGCCTGCCTGCCTTTCTGTCAGACTGAAGATGGGTTGAGCCTTTGATAATACGTAGAGAAATGATGGAGAATAGGTAGGTGGTAGTGATACCGCTGGCTGGGACGACGAATGATTACCGTCACCTTTATCACCACTGCTCCGTACCAGTAGTCATATCGACCCCAACGACCTAACGAATCGATGTGATACGGCTACGAGATTGGATATCGCAGTCTCATACGCCCAGCCCTGTGTGACGACGACGCAAAGAACAAGGCATGAGTGGCCAGAAGAGCACACAGAAACACGCACACACGCCCGCCGAGGCTCTGATTTGATGCTTGCTGACCTGACAAACACGCACCATCAAACAGCCCTGGGCGGCAACTTGGCCAAACAATTCATCGACCTCGCCAGCATCAGCTCCCTCCGGGTTTTCCTCTCCGCCCACCCCAACAAGGCCCGGCCCAATCTGGCACCCGGATTTTGACGTCCCTCAACTTTTTTTTTTTGCCTCCTCCGCCGAAAGACGGGAGATTTTCCCTACCTATGTACCTTGCGGGCTCTAGTGACGACGGCACGGTTTCAGCCTCTGGGCTGGGCTGGTCGAATGACTTACAACCACTGGCGCTGGGAGGGCGGACTGGTTGGGCGGGCAGCGGCGATTTTTTTGCCCAGGTGATCATTTGATAGAGCGCATCGCTCGGGCAGCATAATCATCATGTGGCCTCGCAGTCGGTGGATTTTTTGTTCATCGTCATGCACTTTTGACTCTCGATCTATTATGCCTATTACCATCTGATTTCCATCGAGCGGTTGTGGGTGTGACGACCCGAGGTCCAAACGGGCTGTGCACAGCCAAAGGAGTGCGTCAGTGTGCAGAGCTGAGACGGGCGGCTTTTTCTGTGCAAGCTGGCCACCCCTCCAAGAAAAACTTTTTTTTCTTCTGATGCTGCGGCGAGTAGATTGAAAACCGAGTGGTAGGTACTATATAGATAGGTAGGTATTGTTGAGTGTATCACATGTAGTAGCACATCGAATCGAAAAGAGAAACACCTCAGAAAAGCGTCCTATCACCACCCGGCGTTCTGCAGCGCCCTTGTGACGCGCCCGTGCCCGCCCGTGAGTGGCCGGCACATTGGGGGCAAGAAAAATTGGCGCGCACAGGTCTTGAAGCTAGAAAAGAGCACTTTGTCGTCGTCCAGTAGAAAGAACTGCGAGCTGTCTTTCCTGTGAATGTAGCTGCTGCTCTCGGTGGTGAACGTAAAAGAGCGGCCAAGCGTTTGTTAGTGGGTGGTGGTGGTGATACCTACCAGACCGGTTTAGTGAGTGGCTCTAGCAGCGGGATGGCGCCGGCGCAATCAATCATCATCACCACAAGACGCAACCGCAGGTTGGGGTGCACTGCCGTCAGTTGACGGAAGTGCTGATGTTGCGATTCTCATAGGTGGCCTCCGCCTTGCCCTTTCCCCCCTCCTTCAAAAGGTGGTGCGTACAGTTGCATCGAGAGGCCCGAATGGGAACGGAGCAGAAGTTTGACGAACGCCATGGGGGCCAGAAGGGCTCGGCAGAGGCATGTAGGTAGGCTTTTCGATGTTGGAGAGCAACTGGCAACAAACGATTGGGAGCGGAAGCGTTTCTTCTTGGGGGGGTCGTGGGTATTAGGGCCCAATCAGCGGCTATGGCGCCGTGCAGATGTCATTGCGATGGAGGCATCCAGGATGGATCTCGGTTTTCTGGCCACTGCTTGGGACGGGATGCGATGCGGCTTCGAGCATTGGGGAAGAGGTTCTCTGCCTGCGCGACTGTGCACGCCTCTATCTCTGACTCTCTCTCTGTTCACTTCGTAGACGCCCCTCACTCCCCCTCCTCTCCAGCGTGATAGAGCAGATCCGAACTACAGTACATGAACTAGGCAGGTATGCGCGCGACAACAAGCCATACATTTACGAGAGAATCATGTCCAGGACAGACGAGTAGACAAGCTAGAGCAGCATCAAACAATCAGCTCCAGCAATTGGCTCGGCTCCCAGCCAGTGGCTTCTCGTTTCCCTCCTCCCAAGCCAAGCCCCGGTGGAGGAGGAGCAAAGCGCTGCTGCTGCTGTGCCAGTCGCGGTGCATCCGAGAGGCTGGCGGCGTTGTCTGCTCGTCTGTCACTTGCGGAGTGCATGTGCGTGCCTAGGTACGAAGCCGTGTATGTAAGGTATGTGTATGTACGGCTACGTCTTCTTGCTTGGGATGCCATGCCAGATTGCCTGTCTCTTGATGCACCCTGCGACGCAGGTCGAGCCGTACCGTACATACCTACGTATCATGGATGGCTGTCTGGGCTGCAATCTCATGGCCCGGATGCACTTCGTATGTTACGCTCGTATGGCGAGAGTGCGCAATACCTACTTATCATAAGCCCACAGCACCAGAATTAGAAGGGTGGCTGCGCCATGCTCGCCCTCGCCCGCGTTTTTTTTCTTCTTCCTTGACTCAAGCCGAGCCAGTCAAAGCCGTTGCGGCACAAACGCCCAGTGTGCCACTGGCGAATGACGGCTGGGAGGAGGCACGGGTACGAAGTTGGGGGAACTCGAGTCGATCTTAGTCTACCTGCCTGGCGTTACGCTGGTGCTCCCGAGGGCTTCGTACATCTCATTCATTCATTCATTTTACGAGTTGACGGCGGCGTTAGAGTTGCGGATGCCATGAGGAAATCTGTACGAGCATTGAGATTGCATCTGGCTCTGACGTTTGATCGCGCCAACCAACGGCAGCCAACCATAGAAAACTTGCTCTCGCTCGTACTTCAAGTTGATACCTTAGCACATGGAATGAGTTTGCATCTGAAGCTGCTACCTACATGTATCTACTGTACCTACCGGTGCAAAACCAGCATCCAAGCACACACAAGCTGTACACACAGTAATACTCGTATGTCTCCGTCATCTGCACTTTTTGCACATACAAGCACGAGCGAGCATTGGAATCTGTGCCATCCCAGGCTCGTCATCGGCGTCGTCGCTGTCGTGTTACTTGGGCTCCCGGCCCACCGGCATTGTACAATTGTACGGTTTTGTAGGTAAGTATCCACCCGCAAAAGCCAGCGAACAAAGCCCGACTCGACTCGACTCGACTCGCCTCGACTGAAGTCCAACTTGCCTCCCCCGGCAGTCAATGAATGAATCCCAGCATCCATCACCGTCAACTTGCACCCTTGTCCGTCCGCTCTCTTCCTCCCAGGCCTTCACCTCTTGTTAGGCTGGCCGCTAGCCCGGCACTAGGTACGTACCGCCTCCACGGCCTCGACAGATGGGACTCGACCAGGATGGGCAGCTGGCGCTGGTCCTCGCTGGCAAGGCTACCCTTGCACCTTGCAAGCCTCCTCCCAGTTGGGGCCCTCTCAAGGTTCGCACACCCCCCGGCGCGAACAACCCCCGGCTCGCACACCACCCGACTCGCCCCAGACACCTCACGGACGACAGGGGCCAGGGAGGAAGCCTGTCCCGTCATGTCCGCGCAACGGATCCTGGCTCCTGGCCGGGGGGAGCAGCGTCGAGAGTGAGACAAGTGGACAGTGGGCTTGGGCTTGGGCAGGACAAGGACAGGACAGGGCTCGAGGGGACCAGGCCAGGGCATGGGCGGGCAGGGCCTGCGTGGAGGCGACGCAGCGTTGGAGCAGCACCTTGGTAGCGTTCCCACCGCTGTGGGCTCTGCCTATCGGTCGATTTGGCTCGTCGATGATCTCGGTGCGGTGCTTGGGCTGGCCGCTGGCTTCAACCCGTCCTGGGCGTTGCCTACTTATCCTGCCACGGCCCCCCGCCGTTGACCACAAGACTTCATCCATATGATCGGCACCCTTGAGCTTGTATATCTTTGTTCTTTACGCCCTCGATCCTCCCTTCTTTTTGCGACCTCTCGTCTCTATCGGAAACTCGATATATTTCTTCGAGAATCCTTCCCTTCTTTTACTCGCAATCCTCATCTCTCTCTGCGCAACATACATACACCCTTCGCAAACAATCCACCCTCTTCCTCCATCACTCCTACCACACTACCAAAGACCGCCATCCATTCTTTCACCGGAGCCGAAGACGAACCCTCACCACTCTTTACTCTGCCTCTTCTATATTACAACGACAATCTTGATTGCCTGGGCAATTGTATAATACGGACTGCCTTCTTCTACTTATACAACAACACCTTAACGCTTAATATCTAAATCTACCCTTTGGGACTCGGAATCCATCGCAAGCACACACACACAAAGAGGTTAGACACAGAGCCTACGCAGACAAGAAGGAGTCCAGAGTTGCTGACTTCTACCTTGGCTGGACAGACACAGCAATGGACGGCATGATGTCTCAATCCATGGGACAGCAGGCGTTCTACTTCTACAACCACGAGCACAAGATGTCCCCCCGACAAGTCATCTTCGCACAGCAGATGGCCGCCTACCAGATGATGCCCTCGCTGCCGCCCACGCCCATGTACTCGCGCCCCAACTCTTCCTGCTCGCAGCCCCCGACTCTGTACAGCAACGGCCCTTCAGTCATGACTCCCACAAGCACACCCCCTCTGTCCTCGCGCAAGCCCATGCTGGTGGACACGGAGTTTGGCGACAACCCCTACTTCCCCTCCACGCCGCCTCTGTCCGCCTCGGGCAGCACCGTCGGCAGCCCCAAGGCCTGCGACATGCTGCAGACGCCCATGAACCCCATGTTCTCCGGCCTCGAGGGCATCGCCATCAAGGACAGCATCGACGCCACCGAGAGCCTCGTCCTGGACTGGGCCAGCATCGCCTCGCCCCCCCTGTCGCCTGGTAAGTCGTCGCTCTGCCCTCTCTCTTTTAATTTCCGCAGTCGAATGTTCCTTGGACCCTTCCATCCGTCCAATTCCAATTTTGTCGCGATCACTGGCGCCATGGTGGACATGCCGCTTAGATGAATACTGGGGCTTGGACAGCAGGCTAATCCGCTTTGGGCAGTGTATCTCCAGTCCCAGGCCAGCTCCGGCAAGGTGCCCTCGCTTACCTCGAGCCCGAGCGACATGCTCTCCACCACAGCTTCATGCCCGTCTCTGTCTCCCTCGCCAACTCCCTACGCGCGCTCCGTCACGTCGGAGCACGATGTTGACTTCTGCGATCCCCGCAACCTGACCGTCTCTGTTGGCTCCAACCCCACCCTGGCCCCGGAGTTTACCCTGCTGGCCGACGACATCAAGGGCGAGCCGCTGCCTGCCACCGCTGCCCAGCCCTCCTTTGACTTCAACCCTGCGCTGCCCAGCGGCCTGCCGACCTTTGAGGACTTTTCCGATCTCGAGTCGGAAGCCGACTTCAGCAGCCTTGTCAACCTCGGCGAGATCAACCCCGTCGACATTTCCCGCCCCCGCGCCTGCACCGGCTCCTCCGTCGTCTCCCTGGGCCACGGCAGCTTCATCAGCGACGAGGACCTGAGCTTCGACGACGAGGCCTTCCACTTCCCCTCCCTGCCCAGCCCGACCTCGTCCGTCGACTTCTCCGACGTCCACCAGGACAAGAGACAGAAGAAGGACCGCAAGGAAGCCAAGCCCGTCATGAACTCGGCTGCCGGCGGCTCCCAGTCTGGCAACGACCAGGCTGGCGCCACCGAGGCCGCCTCTGCTGCCTCCGACTCCAATGCCTCCTCCGCCTCTGACGAGCCCTCTTCCTCCATGCCCGCCCCCACCAACCGCCGCGGTCGCAAGCAGTCGCTGACCGAGGATCCCTCCAAGACCTTTGTCTGCGACCTCTGCAACCGCCGCTTCCGTCGCCAGGAGCACCTCAAGCGTCACTACCGCTCCCTGCACACCCAGGAGAAGCCCTTTGAGTGCAACGAGTGCGGCAAGAAGTTCTCTCGCAGCGACAACCTGGCTCAGCACGCCCGCACCCACTCTGGTGGCGCCATTGTCATGAACCTCATTGAGGAGTCCTCCGAGGTGCCCGGCTACGATGCCAGCATGATGGCTGGGCCCGTGGGTGACGACTACACCACCTATGGCAAGGTCCTCTTCCAGATCGCCTCCGAGATCCCCGGAAGCGCCAGCGAGCTGTCCTCTGAAGAGGGCGAGCAGGGCAAGAAGAAGCGCAAGCGCTCCGACTAAATGACCTCTCCAATCTCTCTCTATACGCCTGACACGATTCACATTTTGACACTTCTCGCTTCGCTTCGGCGCAAGCCCTATTTCCACACATACACTTTTTGCTAGAGGGGGACCACCACCACACTATACAGGGAAAAAGCTCAAGCGGTTATGATTGCATTTTCAAACCTTCAGTTCTTGTATCGACTTTGCAACATCATACTGATGATATTCTTTTATATCACATCGGGACGACTGCTCCTGATGACCTTCTCTACTTTTGCATCACGACAAAAAGTTCGACAATGGCTCGAACTTGAAGAGGATTTTTCGGACATGATTTGTTTTTGTTTTTGCTTTTGAGGCGCGCATGGCGGACAATTAGATTTCTTTTTGTTTTATATCTGGCACATACAACGACGGCATGCTAATCGGTTTGGCTTGCCCCTTCTTGTTACACACGCTCGTGTCTAACAATCCATCGCGAGCGATGGCTGGAAAGGTCGTTTTGCCATGGCAGGAATAACTGAATCATAGAGAGGAAACAAATTCTGGGAAGCATCGAGGCCAGTGGGAGGATCGCCCCATCTCACCATGGAGGTTGGTTTCCATTTTTCTTTCAGCACGAAGCAATCATGGCTTTGTGCTGCTCACTCTTCGCGGGGAGCAAATGGGCGGCAGTGTGCGGGTCACATCTTGTTTAGAAGTTGAACTTGACGCTATGCCAACCAATAAGAAAACAACACTGTTGCCAAATAACTTTTTACTACTTGCCCTTGTGCCTTGAAGATGGTGATATGCTTGTCTCTGGCCAGTGAAGTGTTTTACGCGTTGCATGTGGGAAGATTTGGACTTGACTATAAAGACATGGAACTGGGATAGACCAAGATAGACACTAGATTACCTCACGACGAAATCAACTTTCGATTATGCTAATTCGGGACTTGTGCCTCTTTTGCTGTGAAGATTGAATCTGATCTTGTTTTCACTCCGCTGAAGACTTGTGACTGTGACCGTCTGTGACGGAGATTGTGATTGTGACTGTGACTGTGACGATGGTTGCATACGGCTTGTTTGCCCTTTAGATGTGATGTGACTGAACTCCGCCCCAAGCCAGACAAGATTGTGTGTGTGATCTTGCCGTGGCTGGGGTTAATGCAGATAACGTTCTTACTGGAGGCTCTTGGCCCTCATCATTAGGGACGACGACGATGGCTTGGACCAGAACACCAATCATCGACATTTTTCATCACTGAACAGCAACGCTAAACGCTGGAGTATATACACCAACTGACACTTGCTCACTGTTTTGTCACGGACAAGAGTTACGCTCTCTCGGGCCTTTTACCCGGTTGCTCAAAAACGAATCTGACCTAGACTACATAATACACCAGAGTTCAATTGTGGACGAGCATAAGGGCAGTAAGGGGGTCACCAAAGGGGGTCATTCAGAGTTTGGTTTGACAGGCTTGACAACTTTGCGTTCCGCCGCGACATTTGGGGTGGGAAGGGGAAAAACTGGGAATGGAATGGGCGGAAGAAGACTCATGGAAGGGCCTCACGGAAGGGTTCACCGATGGTGAGTGGGGATGGGGGAAAGGAAGCCGGTACGAGTAGTGCATTCGGAACCCTTGCAAGGTACTGAAAAGAGAGGTGTGGGAGGGGGGAGGGGGGAGGGGGGAGGACCGGGACCAGGGGGGAGGGGAGTGGTGGTCAAGCAAAAATATGAGATACCAGGTTGGCTCTAGGTGAGGCGTAGACTTCAGCTCACATTTCTCTACCTTCCATGGCGGTTTCTATACATGTGGGGATGTTCCTTGGGTTCCCATTTGTCGATGTTTTCCTTGGAAGGGTAGGGGAAGGGGACTGGACATGCCGGTCAAGGGGGGTTTTCCTTTTCCTGCAGTTCGGTTTCGGAGCCTCGCTACGGGGGGGCCTGACAGGGCAAACAAGGTAAGAGAGGCAAGGTAGGTAACAGGCATTCGGGGAGGGGATACGTCGAGAAGCTTTCCTTCGGGGCTTGATTGATTCATTGCGCGGGGACGATTCTTGCGGCTCTTCCAGAAAAATGAGTTGTCACATCGTGGTACGTATGTGTGTTAGTGTTACTCTTTTCCTTCCACGATGGGCTCTGCTCGTCGAGGTAGCATAACGCTAACAAAGGCCCTTCCACTCACCTCGGCGTAGTATCAAGCAGCGCAGGCACCAAGTTTTGGCGCGACGACGAATCCATTATCTTGCGATGGAGCTAATCTTTCGCGCAATCTATCCGGGGCCCGGGTATGGCCCGTCTGGTCCGTTGAAGAGGGAACGTGCCTGGCCCGGGGAGGCACTCTTTAGGAAACGCGGAATGCCCTGCTCCGTACATACCCTGGGACGGGGTTTCCATTGACTGACCACCCCCCTCCCCTGGTCGAGTCGAACGAGAAAGGTACGAGTTGCAGGCCATTCCGGATGTGTACCTCGTACGAGTACCGAACGGTCCCTGGACTAGCCCGAGCTGAGACTGAGCCCTTCGAACTTGGTCGTGGGGTGGATTCTCCAGAAGGTGGAAATGAAGAGCCAAGATGGCCTACGCCAAAATTAGACAGGCGAAAGCAAAGCTGGCCATGATGGTCTTGACAAGATCCCAAATTCCCCGGTGGCGTTCCACGACGGCGGCAAATTAACGTGAGGCGAAGCAACTATTTCCAGTAGCTGTGGTTAATTAAGTTGACGGCGAGCCGGCGTAATGGGGTTCGGTGGTGAGGGTGGTGGTGCTGCTTGTAACATGGTGAGGGAAGGGAAGTTTCGGGGGTCCTGGACCGTGGCACCGGGCCTGCCAAGCGAGAAAGCAACAATGTCTGCGTCTTGACGAGCAGGAGACTTGGAGCACGTGCTTCGTATAGGCTCCATACCGAAGCCAGCAGAGGACCACGGAGTTCGGCGTGTGCTCGGATCTTGCTGAAGAGACTGGAGGCGCCTGGAGTCGACCCTCTCCTCCTCTGCGGAGCCATGCTATGGAACCAAACACGTCGACGATGGTTTTCTGCGGGCGTTGCCATTGTCAGATTCGGCCGAAACAGTAGGTATCAATCGTGAGATTGCCCGGGCTCATCTCTCGCGGCGAACACCACCATACGCACCAATTGTCTCCATACTGGCATCATTCATGCCGTATGTACGGAGCACTTCTCGAACAAGTGCTAGCTCTCTGAGCTATTCTCTAGCATGAAGCAGTTGTGCTAGCATCGCCTGGGGGTTCTGAAGCAATCGATGGATACTCGTCCCCCCCACAGAAGGCTAAGGCCGTAGCACAGGGCGGTATCTCGGGGCCGTGCCTGACTCGGTGTCTTCGTCGCAGTAGCAACGCGAGTAATACAGCTTGATAGAGGGCTCCTGCTAGCAGCGCACGTGCTCCCATAGCAATCTGCCATCTTCCTCGCCAGCGTCAACTAACGCCGACGGCGGCTCAGGGTCGTCATCAAGTGAGGGAGATCGCCATCACTATCGTAGCCTCGTGCGGAGGGAATTTCCACTTCGTGACGGAAGATGTGTCGTTAGTTTGCCCAACGTGGTAGGCTTCGTTTCTTTGGTGTATCTGCTAAAGACTATCTGCCCGAGCTGAACAGAGCTGAAGAGAGTCGACCTTGATGGCTTCCTGCTAAGAAGATTTAGCGCAGATGGTCTTATCTTTGAGGTTTCGTGGTTTGGGAGTTGCGGTTAGTAGCGGGCCGTTGTCTTATCGTGTAGTAATGGTTTACATGATATGATGCGGCGCTCTGCACCGGTCGGATAATGCAGGGCGTAAGTAGTTGAGATACAATCGTCCTGATGACATACTCATCGGGGTGATGACTGAAAAAACTGAAATAGTTGCTGAAATGCTCAAGGAAGAAGACCTTGGAGGCGTTGTTGTATGGTAGAGATGGGTGTGTTAGTGTAGAGTCGTAGAGTCGTGAGGCTGTGGGTTACAGAAAAAACTCAAATGGGAAAGCGCAGAAAATGCACGTGAGAAGCAATATGCTCTTTCTTTTGCAGCAACTCCAATATCGCTCCATGCCCAGGCCTCAAGACGAGGTCTTTGCAATGCAAAAAGATGTCGTCTGAATCACTAAATATCATTGCCCTCATCTCGGGAGGCAAAGACAGCTTCTTCAACCTGCTGCATTGCATCCGCCATGGGCATCGCATCGTGGCCCTCGCAAACCTGTTTCCAGCAGTCGACGGCACGACAGACTGTGCAGAAGATGTTCAGTACATCAACCCGGCAGAGCAGCCACTTTCTACGGCTGCCGAAGATGGAAACGCCATCGAGGAGGATCTCAACAGCTTCATGTATCAGACGGTTGGGCACGAGGTGATCCCGCTCTACGCGGCAGCAACTGGCCTGCCCCTCTACCGAATGCCTATCCGTGGCGGGGCGCTGCATCACGAAAGGGATTATGACCATACGTCCCAAGAGCAGGGCGACGCTTCAGCCAAAGCCGAAGAGACGGAATCCATGCTGCTCCTACTCAAGGCCATCAAGGCTCGTCACCCAGAGGCTAATGCCCTTTGCTCTGGGGCCATCTTGTCGACTTACCAGCGGACACGAGTTGAATCTGTAGCGCTGAGACTCGGCCTTACTCCGCTGGCGTATCTTTGGAAATATCCTGTTCTTCCATCACCCGCAGGTGAGGCTGCGGACGATGCTCAGCTGTTGCGTGATATGGCTGCCGCTGGACTCGATGCTCGGATTATCAAGGTGGCAAGTGCTGGACTCGACGAAGGCCACCTGTGGGAGCGAGTGTCGAGCATCGAGGGAGTGAAACGGGTCAAGAGCGCCCTGAGGAAG
Source organism: Trichoderma sp. PF4103 (assembly GCA_023628735.1). NCBI lineage: Eukaryota > Fungi > Ascomycota > Sordariomycetes > Hypocreales > Hypocreaceae > Trichoderma > Trichoderma sp. PF4103. The sequence goes on along the minus strand of JAMAKC010000053.1, from coordinate 126,022 downwards.
TTTGGTGCTGCTGAAGGTGCCGCATTGGGCGAGGGAGGCGAGTTTGAGACGCTCGTCGTGGATGGGCCATCTTGGTTGTTCAAGAAGACGATATCGGTCCCTGAGGAAGGGCGACGAGTCGTCAACGAAGGAGGGGGCTCGACGTGGTTGATGCTACGAGGAGCCCAGCTTCAGGACAAACGCAAAGAAGTCAATGATGTCTCGACCCCGGAGTCGTCTATCAGGGTTCCTGACTTGCTAGACTCTGGGCTCCAGACTATGCTGGATACAATCCTTAGCACAAGGCTGATCAAGTATGGCGAGAACGAAGCCCCTGGAGATTTGAGACCACGGATCTTGGGAAGTACAGTTTCCTCGACACTGGATGAGGACGATGGATTCCTGCGGTGGTCTGTTTTGGCCGACCCTTCTGCAGATCGCACTTCCATCGAAGCGGAAATGCAGTCTGTGGTTGGCCAGATCGAAGGGCGCCTTTCCTCCTCATCTCTCGATGCGGCTCACATCACTAACACCACCATCATCCTTCGCAACATGGCAGACTTTCCAAAGATCAACGCAGAGTATGGCAAGCTCTTCAGACGACCAAATCCACCATCGCGGGTCACCATCTCATGCGGCGATTTACTTCCACCGGGCTGCAACGTTATGGTGTTCCTCACAATACCGAGATCGGGGGCCAATTTGCCCAGAAATGGGCTTCATGTTCAGTCCCGTTCGTACTGGGCGCCGGCAAATATTGGCCCGTACAGCCAGGCCATCGACGTTGCGGTATCAGCCAAAGTAGAGCAGACAGGTCTACGAGCCATATACATTGCCGGCCAGATTCCCCTGATACCATCCTCGATGACCTTGCCGCCTCCATCTGACACCAGTTTCGGAATGCAGGTTGTGCTCTCCTTACAGCATCTCTGGCGAATCGGTCTTGAGATGAAAGTTCAGCTTTGGACCAGCGGCGTGGCCTACTTTTCCAGGTCGTCGTCGCCTGAAGAGATGAAACGCAACGCTACGGCAGCAGGCCTCGCGTGGAAACTGGCCCATGGGTCGCCGGATGATGACGACGACGATGAGAACGACGTGGACATCTGGGACCTCAAATACAACTATCAGCACATGACTCTGGCGAGCGACCAACGGCAGGTTCGCGCACGACTGCCTGACTGGACAGTGTTCACATTGAGACAGCAGAACGAGCCAGAGTCGTGCATTGCCCCTTTCTTCGCTGCTGAAGTGGAAGAGCTTCCTCGACAGGCCACGGTAGAGTGGCATGCTCATGTCGGCCTGTCGCAAATCGAAGAGGGCAGCGCAGAGATCATATATCACCCAGATACTGCATCGTCTTGCTGGAGGGCATGGCACGTGTTTGTCCGCACGTCCAAAGCTACACTGGTATACACAACTCTCGCTCGACTCTCATCACTTGACCACGACATTGTCAGTTGGGACGCTCTGCAACAGGAACTGGCTGCCTCATACGAGAGCTCAGTCCAAGTCCTCGGGTTGGCCCTTCCAGCGCCGAATGCTACCCCTCACCTGGCCTATGTCGAGGTTGGCAGTGTGACAGCCCTGTGGCCGGAAGTCGGCGATGCTGGGCCGTCGGTGCCTTTTGCGACGATTCCGTGCCATACGATCAGGTCTGCGAAGGGAGAGAGGATAAAATGCGTGGCGATGTACCAGGCGAGTCTTGAACTACACAGCGAGGAGTAAATGAAAGAAAAAGCAGTGATTCACAACGATTGCGCTGCCAATGGCTCGAGATGCTTGGTCGAGTCTCTCGTGAAGGCATGGCACCGAGAGCCCCGACGAGCCGATGACCGTGACCGTACCGCGGCCCCACGACCTGTCAGACGATCTGCCGGCCAAGATATTACGAGTCAATCTTCCTTTATCTGGACATGTGGGCAACACGAATGGCTCCTTGTGACCTCTTCACTGAGATTCTGGCTTCTCTCTGGTTCCCGATGATGTTGGTATTTGTTCGAACATGGCCACGAAGCAGCAGTGGTATCCATAACGCAGCATCACCAAGACGGATGATGCAAGAAGGGCAAGGCTGGAGCCAACAGTTGCAATCGCAGGAGCGCCTTTGTTAACGAGGCTGATACTACAGTTATCGATCTTGATGCCATATTGTTGCGTTGTCGTCGTCCAACAAGCCGGTCCATGACGCAACAATGGCTGGATTGCGGCGCGGCGGATCTCGCTCCTCTAGCTGCCGGAGATGAAAAGTGGCCACTCACCAACTGCTCTGGCCTGTGGACGAACTGAACTAGCTGCCTTTTAAATCAATCGCGGGAGCCGATTTGCTTGACTGAATGTTATGAGAACCCTTCCCTTTCTGTTCCTCTCCTGCGCGGCCTGGACGCAATGCTTCCTCCTACCGCCACCTTTTGGCTCGTTGCCGCCACTCTGACCTACGATCACGCAACCAAGCCTTAGTTCTAGTCGCGCCGCTCTGCGTCCCCACAAGTGCTTGTGCTTGTGCTTGTGCTTGTGCTGGCAGCTTTGTGTGTGCTTGTGCCGGTTCTGGGTTGCAGTACTGCCGAGCAGGTGGTCAAGTGAGACGCGCACCCTGGTCGTGACCATGGCCTCTCGTCCTCCCTCTCAGACCAACGAGGCCGATGCTTCTGCTTCTGCCTCTGCCTCGTCGGTGGCATTGCCAAAGCGGACGCTGTCAAGGGCTGATCTGCAGCGTCGTCGGTCGACAGATACCCGAATTAATGACATTCTCGAGGTGAGACGCGGCCACCTTCTTTGCGGTTGAGAGCTTGTCTTTCTTCATAGGCTGGTATACCGTCGTGCGTGCTTCTTCGTCTTTTTCGGTTCAGTTCCCATTGTTGAAGACTTTTTGGATGTGCCTTGGGATTAGGTGCAATAAGAAGCACTTATCGATACCATCAGTTGCCCTTTGGAGAAAGAAACGAGAGAGAGAGAGAAAACAGAACTTGTCACTAACAGCATTATGTCGATGATGCAGACGGGCTTACAACGGGCAGAGAGCATGGATCCCGCTTCCTTGAGCCTCCTCCAGAAGAGCTCCTCCCACAACCGGTCCGTCGACGATGGAGCCTCCGGAACGCAGGGCTACCAGACGATACACAATGGCGACACCGGCGATGCGCCCCGTCCGAGGAGAGTCTCGTACAGCGATACGGCGAAGAGGGTTGCTAGCCATCCGCGAAGCGAGAACCAGTCTCTGCGACGGCGAAACGGAACCTCGGCCTCGGGGGATACAGAAGCGCCATCAAAGCCGAAAGCAAAAGCATCATGGGCGAAACAGGCCTTTGGCAAGTTCCACAGTCTCGAGCTGGAGAACAAGGGGAGCGTGGCCAGAGACCACCTGGCGCTCGGTATGTCGCATGCCTCACTGCGCGCCTTTAGCATGCGAGCGGCTGGGCTGCATGTCCCGGGGGAGGCATCAGTTCGCTGACCTTTACAATTCTTCCTCAGAGCGCACATTTCTTGCATGGCTAAGAACCTCTCTCGCCTTTGCGTCCATTGGCGTCGCCGTGACGCAGCTATTCCGCCTCCAGACCAACGGCTCGGCATCCGCCACCGAGTTCGATCACACGAAGCTACAGAAGATGGGGCGGCCATTGGGTGCGACATTCCTCGGCATTAGCATCGTGACCTTGCTGCTCGGCTGCAGGAGATATTTCCATGCCCAGGAATGGATCTTGCAGGGCAAGTTTCCGGCAAGCCGAGGGACCATCATCGTCATGTCATTGGTGGCGTTGGCGCTCATGATTTTGTCGTTGGTGGTGGTTATTGTCATACGGTAGCGGTAGACGGAGGTTACCGTCGCTTGTTCTTTTGGGCCTTTCTTGTGCACCGGATTGCATCAGAACTGGGCCATTGTATGATTTAACATGGTTTTGGGCGTATAATGATCTTGGGACTGATGATGATTATTGGGCCTTTTCAGGGTAGGCACATGTTGGTATTTGGTTCGCATTTGCATAGACAGCGGAATCTCGTCAATAAGATAGTCATGGAGACGACTTGTGGTAGAGTGAAACGGATATACAGATGCCTAGGTATAGAACAGTTGCGTCTCATCAAGCTGCGTTATAACAAAATTTGTGCGCTCCCGTGAAGTGGAATCGTGAAGAGGTGACTTTTGGCTTATCGTTCAGAATAGGCATATTCGCTGGGCTATGACATAGCTCTCTGATTTGGTGGGGTTATTTCTTCACTTTCCATCACCAACAAACAACGACATCTCTCATACCGAGTCCACGCAACTCTCCTTTCCAACGTCTGATTTGCTACAGATTCTCCAAAATGTCACCCAGAGAACCAATAGACGTCCCCTCCTTCGCAGCCACCCAGCTCGCCCTGCTGGACCAAGAGCTGCAGAGCGAGATCCAGGAGACGAGCAGCCTCATCTCCAACCACAGCCCCACGGGCCTCCAGCGCGCCGGCCTGGCCATCACCAACCTGACGGTCGCCTCGCAGCGGACGGGCCTGGGGGGCAAGACGGTGCTGGAGCTGGGGCCCGACGGCGCGACCTCGAGCACGGGGGAGCTGCCCGAGCACGGGATCCGGACGGGCGACATCGTGCTCGTCGCGGAGCAGCCCGCGGGCAGCGCCAAGAAGAGGGAGGTGAAGGAGCTCGAGAGGAAGGGGGCGAGGGGGGTGGTGACGAGGGTGCAGAGGGCGGCGGTGAGCGTCGCGCTGGACGAGGGGCGGGATGAGGTTTCGTTTTCGGGGAGGGTGTGGATGGTGAAGCTGGCGGATGAGGTTACATATCGACGGTAGGGGACATTTGCTGTTGTCTTGTGAGATGAGAGGAGCCGGGATCACTCTCCGGGGAAAGAAGAAGAAGATTTGAGGATGACAAATGCTGACGAGTTGAGGGCAGCATGAACCAGACTATGGAGAAGCTGCAGAAGATGGGAGAGGCGGAGTACTCGAGCTTCATCAGGGTGCTGTTTGGCCTGTCGAGCCCTTCGCCGGTGCCAGACGACTTGGCTGCGAGTGACGAGGTGGGAGATATCGAGTGGATTGACCCGACGCTGAATGATTCCCAAAAGGATGCCATTCGGTTTGCGTTGGCGTCGCGAGAGGTGGCCCTCATTCATGGACCTCCTGGGGTAGGGTCGTCCTTAGCTACAGAAACGCGACCCTGATCGTTGGGCTGATATTGAGAGATCAGACAGGTAAAACCCATACGCTGATAGAGCTGATCCTGCAAATGATCAAGCGGGATCAGAGGATACTGGTCTGCGGCCCCTCCAACATTTCAGTCGACAACATCGTGGAACGGCTCGCTCCTCACAAAGTGCCCATCCTCCGCTTGGGTCACCCTGCTCGGCTTCTGCCGTCGGTTCTCAACCACTCTCTAGACGTCCTCACGCAAACATCAGAGGCCGGGGCCATTGTGAAGGATGTCCGCGCCGAGATGGACGCGAAGCAGGCATCGATCAAGAAGACCAAGAGTGGCAAGGAGCGGAAAGCAATCTACACGGACCTCAAAGAGCTACGCAAGGAGTACCGCGAGAGAGAGAGGAGATGCGTCAGCAATCTCGTCGGCGGCAGCAAAGTCGTGCTCGCGACGCTCCACGGAGCGGGAGGCTACCAGCTGCGGAACGAAGAGTTCGACGTGGTCATCATCGACGAGGCGAGCCAGGCGCTGGAGGCGCAGTGCTGGGTGCCGCTGCTATCGGCGAAGAAGGCTGTCTGCGCCGGAGACCATCTGCAGCTGCCGCCGACCATCAAGTCTCTCAACTCAAAGGTGAAGCTGAAGACTAAAAGCGCAGACTGCGAGGCGGCCGCGCCGGTCATCAAGGGCATGACGCTCGAAACGACGCTCTTTAACCGACTGCTGGCGCTCCACGGGCCGTCCATCAAGCGCATGCTCACAACGCAGTACAGAATGCACGAGAAGATTATGCGCTTCCCGTCGGACGAGCTCTACGACTCCAAACTCGTGGCGGCCGACGCGGTCAAAGCGCGGCTGCTCAAGGACCTGGACTACGACGTCGAGAGCAACGAGGACACGACGGAGCCCGTCATCTTCATCGACACCCAGGGCGGCGATTTCCCGGAGCGCAACGAGGACGACGACAAGGAGAACCCGAAAAGGGGCAGCCTGCACGGGGAGAGCAAGAGCAACGAGATGGAAGCGGCGCTGGTGCGCTTGCACGTCAAACAGCTCGTCGAAGCCGGCGTTCGACCCGAGGACATTGCTGTCGTTACCCCTTATAATGCACAGGTTCGTTACGTTTCCCCTTGAGGATTCACTTGGATTACCAGATGGCCCCCCCTTTTTCACCTTACGAAAGTACATACGAGGACGAACAAAATGCGGGAGATCCCGACTGTTGGGAAAGCTGCTGACGAGAGGCAAACGAAATATTAGCTTGCTGCGCTCGCCTCGCTGAAGGAAAAGTTCCCCGGCATTGAGCTCGGCAGCGTGGATGGCTTTCAGGGGCGCGAGAAGGAGGCTGTGATTGTGAGCCTCGTGCGCAGCAATCCCGATGGCGAAGTGGGCTTCCTGGGCGAGAAGAGACGACTCAACGGTAAGTCCAAGGCCTCGCGTAATCGAGGCGGTTCACCGTTCTTCTTCGCTTATCCTTCCAATTGCCTTCTTTTCGTACATTTTTCTCCATCTTTGATCCCGGGTCCTTGGGATGTCGAAGGAAATACGCGAGGCACGGGGAAAAAGACCAGGATCTCGATACTAATATCATGCTTGCAGTCGCCATGACTCGTCCCAAACGGTCGTTAACCGTTATTGGTGACTCCGAGACGGTCAAGAAGTGAGTTCGGCTCTTTTGGTTCGGCTGCTTTACGACATAGAAAGCGAAGATATGCTGACGTTCTTTCTTTTCTTTGCTTTTTCTTTTCCAGGGGAAGCAAATTTCTGAAAAAGTGGATGGACTTTCTCGAAGAGCACGCGGATCTTCGGTATCCTGATGTTGCAGAGGTTAACCGAGAGTGAAGCGAAGAGCTAGACTGCTTCTTATACCCATTTGCAAAGCATGCGAAATCAAGGCAGGAAATGATGCTCTCGACAGTCCGCGGAACCGCAACTCTATATGAACACGTCGTCCCAGGTCATGGCTCGGCTTTACTCAGGTGAGCGATATTGATACGCTATGCCAAGAACAATGGAAAAGCTCTGCCAATATATCGAAATGGGCAACTAGGTATTAGACCGAGTCGCATTGGACGACCTGCGCGGTGGTCACCTTCAGATATGGATTTGAAATGATAGTCATTTCCACGTGGCTCATTTGGTTCACCATACGACGGGGCAGTGTTTCCGACGGCCCTCTGGGGGCTTGTTTGCATGTCAAAACCTGGGATTGCTTCAGAGCATCAAAGGCAGGTAATTTTCATCCGAACATCCGGGCCTCTGTGTAACCGTGCACGACCGTTGCGACGACGGTAGCCGGCCGTTCTCCGTCCTCCGATACCATGTCGAGCAAGGTTCGGATGCCTCTAGAGACGATGCCGGCTAGCATATATGTTCGTGGTATAGAGATGCTAGGCCAAGGAGCGGAGCAGAGCCTTTGTAAACGACACACAAGTGACGACTTAATAATTCGACAGCATCTGACGTCTGCTAGCAATCGCCCTCATCGCGCGCAGATCACTCCGAAAGCTAGTCACACATCGTGTGGGCTGGCAGCGGCGTCCTCCAAAGCACGGGCAGAAACAGCCCTGCCGGCCCGGTGATGCCAAACGGAGCGACGACGGTAATAAGAGCGGCAATGACGGGAGGATGGTGGCGTTTGCCAGCAACTGTGACGAACGTGTCAAACAAAAGATTCACGCCGGCCTCTCAAATTAGCCTCTAACCAGAACATGGCCGCCGCGTGGTCGGTGGGAAGGGCACGGCCCTCTCCCTTGCATTCCTTCTAGAAAAGAAGCTCAAGAGACGCGGATCTGCGCATGAACCACCGCGCATGAACCGGCCCCTGGTCCGGATCTCCAAGACGGTTCGAAACGATTGGACGAGGCAACCAGTGCAACAGGGCTGGCCGCCAGCACTCGCGCTTTAATGCTTTGCATTGAGCTAGAAAGTCGGATAACGGCCCCGGCTCGGATGGCCACATGACGGAGAAAACGGCGGATGGACAAAGAAAAAGGAATTTCTGGTGAAGACAACGGGGAAAAAGCAAAGAGGAAACCGAAATGAAGAGTGGCTGAGAAAACGGCGCCGGGGGGCATGATGCGATGCCAAGCATTTGCTGAGTTGTCTGTCTGGAACCGCCAGACTAGGAAGAGCCCAATCCCACCAGATTTGCGCCATGCATGGGTTCGGACCAGGGGTCTCTAGACCCTTTGGTCCCTCTGTTGGTCCCTCTGGTCTCCCGGAAGGGTTTTTATGAACGGAATTCTTCACACAAAGTTGCTTCAGTGGCTCCGTACCAGGCACGAAGAGGCCGAATGCTTCTGGAGCCGCTCGGGCTAGAGCCTCCTCAAAGAATCAATACACGCCGGCCTGGCAGCTAGGCACGCATCTGTCGTGGTGGCGCGGTTCATTTTGTCAGTTGTCGCATAACCCTGGCGGCAATTTGCGAGTAGGCTTGCTTTGATTAACACAAAACGTCTGCCGTGTCTCGCTGCCCGCTGTTCGGAGGTAGCAGTAGTAGTACCTACCTACCTACCTGTCTACAGTCCGGAGTTAGCAGGCAGACTAGGGACTGTAGATTCGTGACGGCAGACCAGTTACAGTCTGTAGGCTCGGAGTCATCTGCAGTTGGCTGTAGTCATCATACCTGTAGGCTGTAGGACCGAGTATGGCTGATTGCATACCAGCAGCGCCTGGCAATGCGAAGCAGGCGAGGCAGGTCATCACACATGTACTTCGGACAGCAGTGGAGTTACAGAAGAGGCGCAGGCAACTCTCCGTACATGATACGTGCAGCAGGATGCTCAACTCGGACTAGCAGACCGGTGGTAATCATGGAAGATAGAGGTGAAATTGACGGCGGAGTTTGCAGGTATGAAGGTATCCAGGGACGGGCTTCTGCTGCAGACGGAGATTTTGTGCGCCGATTTGTAATCCCTCAGGCCAACCTGAAGGTCAAGGCTGCCGCGATGGTTCTGGGCAGGCGCAGGCTCGGCGACCGCTGGCACCTTCCGTGGTAATGGCAAGGCATCGCATCTGAGGAAGGTACCGTCGTGAAATAACGCCTCAGGCAGGAATAGATGGCGACAGCTTCGTAGTTGCACGAAACGTGAAGCTTCCAACACACAGAATGCCTCAATCTGCCCAAGCTGCTCGCCTCGACTGCGCCATCGAACCGCCGACATGAGCCTCGCTGATCCTCGTCTCTCATCTTCATTTCCCGTCGTTGCCCTCATTTGTGGCCTGTCGGTACTATACAGAACGGGCATGATTGTGCTCGTATCGCGTCTTCTTCAATTCTCCCGATTCCCGGCCTCTACTATGTACTTCTGACAAGCCACAACACAGGCAGAACCACGAGCAGCGTCGTCATTAGCTTCGAGAAATCAATAGGCTTTCAAATAACTGCGGTCCCGTCGGCTTCAGCCGCATTACTAGTCCTTGCAACTACTGGGGCAACTAACTTCAAACTCGCTGGAACAGCTGTTTGGCACCAGTTGACACCAGGCCTTGTTGCTGCTTCGTGCAAAATACCAACGGACCGCCAGTGCTGTCTATTGGAAACAGGGCATCTTGTCTCGTCGCTTATGATTACGAATACCTCCTACATCCTCGTACAACTACGAGCTCCAACATTGCCCGCACAGCTTGTTGTTGGGCTCGAGCAAGGATTCCTGGCGCTTGTATTCTGTACAGCTCATCATCACACGAAGTATCGCCGCGCCAGGCTCCGCACCGAATCTGCACCCGCCGAGAAGCCCCCTTTCTTCGTGGTCGGAGTGCGGTCCATTCCCGAGCCCCGTAGACCCTCCCCTGCGAGAGAACGTGGCCGGCATCTCTTGGCGGAGAGCCCTGCTGGGCGAAATGCACCCTGGGAAAATCGCGAGTCGTTGCGACTTGGAGCTGCTGCAGCCATGAGAGTTGGACAGTCGACGAGAACTCACCCGTCGTCATCGATATGCAGTTGTATGGTCTCGGCCGTGGTTTGACACCGCTTGCTGGCCATTGATTCGCCTGCTGATTCTGCATTCGTACGTGTACGAGAACGTTCTGTGCCGCTCGACTGCTCCGCGAGGCACGAATGCACAATCCACGGCAGAGGGGGGAGGGGGTTGTCTGGGGATCGCTGCTTTATCATCCTGGGACTCCGGTGAGAGCCCTATTTCCACGCACGCGACTCTCGTTTGTGCGTGTGCTCCGTACTCCGTAAAGTACGCACGTTCGAGCCATGCATTATTACAAACAGCGCCCGCGTTCCCAGCAACTTCCGCATCGCCTCGCCCTTCTGGGCCGGGTACGCACGATACTGCCAGCAATCTAGCATACAGGCCCTGATGCGGAATTGTCACCCCAGTCCTCCGTCAAGGAAGCAGAGCGGCCGTCTTGACGCCGGGATTCCGTACCCCATACGCCTCATATCTCGAGTGGTTCTTCCACGACGAATAGCGGCGTTTCTGACCTGCCCTTCCTGGGCGTTTCAAGCTATGCACCTCGGCTGCCTCGATCCCATTCCCTCGCTAGCTTGGCTGCAGCTCGGGGTCATCTGGGGGGTTCCGTTAAAATACGGCCAGGGCGCCATCGTGTTTCATCCTCCATCTCTCCAAGGCCTATTACACAAAGGAACTCATTCGCCCCGGCCGTGGCCGCGAGCAATCGATCTCATCGCCGCTGCTGCTTCTGCTCCAGACAAACCGCCTTGTGCTACCTCAACGTTGCAACTTTCCTATAGCGACTGGCCCGGTACCGTTTGGCCATCTCGCATTGACGTTCATTGACGTTATTTCGTGTCTCTCGTTTCGACAGTGATATTTCCTTTTTATAATTCGCCGCCTGCTGCTGCTTGTTCCCGCCGCGCGGCTGACACCTAACCCCCCCGGAACGCTTCGACAAACGCCTGGACCAAGTTTTCTCTGATCACAGCGCCATCGCCTGTTATTCGAGATTAGACGATCTGACAACCGAGGACTGAGAACGGCCTCTGCTTGCACCGATGTGATCAGCCAGCCTCACCGTCGCCAGACCTGCCAAATACATGAACAGAAGATCCGGAATCTGAAGCTATTCACCAACTGGCCCGAGGGTTCCGTCCTAGGCGAACGGATTCAAACAAACCCTGAAGAGAACAAACTCTTGGGAGGGCATGGTTGTCTGCGGCCGTTGAACCCTGTCATCATCATCTGTGCTTTCTCTCTCAAAGGGCTGTCGACACTCACTCAACCTTCTTTGATCCTCCCTTCTAAAAAAAGATCAACTCAATACATTCCTTCCCTCCTTTGGCCTTTCTTTTCTTCTTTTTCTTCTTTTCTTCTTCTTCTTCTTCTCCTTGAATGTCATTTTTTTCTCAGCCTCCTTGACCATAAAGGATGCACCGATCATCTACATCACCATTCTCCCCACAAGACATGCCCCGGTCATCAAGCGCCGCCGCCGTCAACAACATGCCCAGAGTCCGCTCTCCGACGGCTCCTAGGATACTTCGGGCCCAAATATCCAGCCCAATTCCCGTTAGAGATGCCTTGGACAAAGAGCTAGCTATTCGACCACAGGAAACAGGACTCAGTGGATATATGCCGCAGCACGCCAGCACCGCAAAAACCTCAATGGATAACTCTCGGCCGTCAGGGGAACTCCCCCGTAGCCGGATTTCGTTAACGCCCATGCGATCCAGGTCAGTCCTGCGAACTGCATTCAGCAAGATATTCGGACGCAAGAAGGTGGCTCGGCCCATGACTGGACTGGCTTCCGTTGGCTCGGAGGAGGATGTGTCGAATCAGCGTCATGATGTAAGTTCCGCCGATAGGAGTATAAGCAATCGAGTCGTCGCAAGCCATGTACTGATGCGGGCAAAACAGGCTCATCCGAGCAGCCCAACGCCTACCCAGAAGCCATTTCCAGACTTGTCTGAATCCCTGCCTATTTCTGAATATGACCGAGCACTGCGGTCGCATTCCGTCGGTCCCGAAGATGTCATAGCCATCCAGACTGCGCTCAGCTCCGTCAACGCAGATCACAGCGGCCACCAGAGGAGGCGAGCTGGAACTGGGAGTGATGCCCATCCTGCCAGTACGCGCTGGGTGAAGCCGACGACGGGATTGACTCCGCGCCCTGCCAGCACCCAGGATTGGGGCAGCAGGTTGGTTGACGAGAGCCACGATCCAGAGGACATTGGCCGCGCAATTACTACAGGCCTGAAGCGTCGGTCCAGGAGCCTATCGTTTATTCCCTTGATCGAAACTACTCCGACGCCAAGCATCACACGCCGCCGCAGCGACGAGTTTCCTCGTGGATGGCGGGAAAGCTACGAGGAAACCACGTCCCCGATATCCTCGACCGGGCCAGGCGGCGAGGATGGCGCCACCTTTATGAGCGATAGATCAGAAGCGGAGGCCAAGGGCGATGACGGAATGCAGGAAGAGATCGATTCACCCGTGAAGCCTTTCGAGTTTAGCAATATGCCGTACATGACGGAGTTTGCCGGCGGCGCGAGCATGAAGATTACGGACGCTGTCGGCCTAGAGACCCGGATTGGCCAGGTCGAAAATCGGTTGAGCCTGGTAGAAGGCATTCTGACGCATGCTCGCCAAGGAACTCCCCTTACTGGCTTGGGAGACGATGGCTCTGAACGACTGGCACCTCCCATGCCCGCATGGTCCTCTACCTTCCCGACAGCGGCTCGACCCTCTTCTCATTCCTCCGCTCAGTTTTCTGGAACATCCAGGCTGTCGTTTGGCGAGGTGCCCATCTATGCGCGATCGGCAAGCCAACAAGCAACGAAGCATTCGGCCTTTGCTTCGCCGGAGCGAACGGCTCTTGCGTCTAGCCTCCCTCCCCTTTCCAGATCGGTGCCCACTGGATCGTTCATTATGGACCATGAGACCTACAATACAATCTTGACGACAATGGAGAACGACCGAGCGGCTCGAATAGCATTGGAGGCGCAGGTAAAGGAGCTCAGCCGACAAGTTAGCCGTCTCTCCAGAAACTTGCCCTCCGCCTGTGCGGCGCCGACCCAAGTCGAAGCTGGGCAGACATCGATTCTCGACTTTGCGGATACCAAAAATCCTGACATGAGCGACAAGAAGATTCACAACGAAGATTCTGGCATTGGTACCGAGCCTGGCGACAGAGAGTACCCGGAATCATTCGCTACGCTCAACGACGAGAGCCACAACCCGGGCCACTACAGAGAGGAAGCAGAGGCATCTTTGAGCAGGCCTAATACGACAATGTCGCTCTCCAAACTGACCATGCTGGGTGATGTGGGATATCCGGCATCCCAGCAAGCCTTATCGCAGGCAGTCTAGATGGGGCAGTGAGCCCGACTTGTGGCTGAGGGCGCGAAGACAAACAAACACAAAAAGCCATCAGCAAAAGGGAAAAATAGAAAGGACGAGGGGCATTTATTGACTTTCTGGCGATTGCTAGCGCTGTATTGCTTGTGTATTTATACCCCATTCATACGATGTTGTCATGTCGTTTGAATCATTTCTTTTGTTATACTATTTGTTGGTCTTGAGGCGCTGATGGAGTGGACAATCATGATTTCCGGGCAATAGGACTTGGGTTTCCGGCACCAAGGCTTGACCAAAAGACAAGAGAGGGCTCGGTATAGACAGTGTTCGGGCAGTATGTGAGAGAGGATGTCCCGACGCAATAGAAGAAAAACTTGAACTGTAAAGGCACGTGTAACCTCTATTTGGTGACATCTCGCTCTATGAATAATGGGGGGCGTACGACTTAGTGACATGGCGATGCTGTTATCATGCAATGTCATGTCGAGTTGAGGTGTTGTTATAAGTAATATGCCGTGCTCTATCGTCCCCTGAAACGCCAAAAGAATAATGACAAGATTGCCTGCCAATCAAGCCCATCTCTAGTGTTGAGCTTCTACCTTTTGTTTTGAGAGCCTCCCACAAGAATCCCGACCGATTTCAAGCAAACTGCCGTCTCTCAAGCCCCAACGCAAGCTCATCCCCTGATCCCCCAGCTACCCACCAAGGCCATCGACTTCTCATTACCGGGGGCGAGGCGCTCGTCCTCGAGCGTATCGGCGAGGCACGTCCAGGGATCGCGGCCGCCTCCCCACTTGAGCAGCCTCTCCTTGAGGCGCTCGCCGTTGTCGCGGCCGACGGCGGCGCCGTCCTGGCCGGCGCGGAAGACGACGCGCCAGACGCGCTCGGCGAGGACGCGGTCGAAGAGGTAGCTGTAGTAGGTGCTCCCGTAGCTGTGCAGGTGGCCGAAGAAGCCCTGCCAGCGGGTCTGGGGCGGGTCGTGCGGCCCGTGGGCGTAGCGGCGCTGGATGTCGTGGAAGGTGGCGGTCGAGTCGAAGGAAGGGTCGGCGACGTCGGGCGCGTGGTAGGCCTGGTCGACCATGGCGAGGAGGATCTGGTGCTCCGTGTCGATGCCCTCGAAGCGCTTGGACACGCGCATGCGCTCGGCGACGAGGTCGTACGGCAGCGGCTTGTCCGTCTTCCAGTGGCGCGCGAAGAGGGACAGCACGGTGCGGTCGACGGCGAAGTGCTCCATCAGCGTCGACGGCAGCTCGGCGAAGTCGGTGGCGCAGCGCGTGCCCGAGACGTTCTGGAACGAGGTGCGGGCGAGGATGGAGTGGATGGCGTGGCCCATCTCGTGGAAGAGCGTCTCGACCGAGTACAGCGACAGCAGCGCGGGCTCTCGGGCGTTGTCGTTCTTGGGGAAGTCGCACACCAGCGCAATGGTGGGCAGCTGCTTCAGGCTGCCGTCTCGCGAGGACGTCTCCATGCCGTCGTTGGCGGCCTGCTCGGCGGACTCAAAGGCCGGCATGTCGGGCCCGTTGAGGTCGGCGCCGACCTCGTCGATCTCGTCCGGCAGGATCTCGCGGGAGCACCGGACGGTGAAGTGAGCCGGGTTGGGAGACTTTTGCGGCCGGTAGAAGAGATCGCAGTACAGAACGGCTACTTGACCGCCGTTGTCGGACACGACGTCGAGCCGCTTGACGTCGGGATGCCAGGTCTCGCCGGGAAGCGTCTCGCGCGGGACCAGGCGAATGCCGTAGAGACGGTCAAAGAGACGCGACAGGCCCTGGATGACGGTGCCGACGGAAAAGTACGCCGTCAGGTGGTCGTCGAACCGGACCCGCGACCGCATCTCGGCCCGGATCTTCTCCATGTAAAAGTCCCGGTCCCACGCCTGCAGTGTGGCGTCTTGCATGGCCAGCCTCTCGCGCTTCTTCTGCGTCAGTTCGTTCAGCTCCTGCTGGATATTGGGGGCGTTGTGGTGCCTCAGGGCGAGCAGGAACTGCATGACGGAAGCTGGCGACTTGGCCATCATGCGGTCTTTGAGCGCCATGTGTCCGTGGCTCTCGAAGCCGGCGAGGTTGGCCAGCTCCGCCCGGAGCTTGAGCATCGTCTCGAGGAGCCTGATGGTCCGGCTGGATGCTGTCCGCTGGGCGAGATAAATTTCCTTCCGGGTCTCCTCGTCGTAGACGCTCTGCAGGGCGGCGGCGGCCTCGGAGCCGGTGGTGGGGATGGTGATGTTGGACCGGATCTTGAGCTGTGCGGCGAGTCCGGGATACAAGCCGTAGAAGCGATGAGCCGGCAGCGTCACCTCCTTGCGCTCCGGCTCCATGCCCTGGACAAAGGCCGAGCCGACGTCGCTGATGCGTGACGACAGCTCGACGAACCTGTCGCGGGCCGCCTTGGGCAGGTTCACGGCCGACTTCATGAAGTCGAGCTTGAGCAGTTCTGCCACGGTCCGCTCCTCCTCGGACCAGGTCGAGGTGACCTCGGGCCGGGACATGGCCTCGCCCAGCTGGTCGCTCAGCCCCGTCATGGTGTTGAGCTGGTTCATGTACTGGTACACCATGGACCAGGCATCGGCGGCCGCCTGCTGGAAGCGCACGTCCGGGTGCGTCATGCGCACAAAGTCGGACATGTCGAGGACGCGGCACAGCAAATCGCTCAGCCGGTCGAGGTCCCGGATCAGGCGCTGATACTCGGAAGTCGTCGAGGCGGCGAGCATCCGGTGGACGATCCTCGTCGCCCTTTGCAGGCTCTTCTGCGCAAAGACGAGGAAGCCATCTGGGCTCGTCAGGTAGCGGTTCTTGAACAGGCCCTGGCTCTTCTTGAGGCTGAAGTTGGCAAACGGCCGGCTGGACGGGGCGTCGAACAGCTCGCGGAGGAGGGCGTCGTCGTGTCGAGAGCTTGTGAAGTGGTCGATCGGCAGCTTTGCAGAGTCCGAGTCTGATACCGGAGCAGCGGCATCATTAATGGCAGCGGCGGCGGTTGATTCCCATCGAACGTGGCCGGGCCTGGCCTTGATCACGCGACGGCAGCATCGAGTGCAGACCCGGAGGCGGGGACCCCCGGAGTTGAGCATTGCTGATGTTGTCGGTTGTAGAGGAGGAAGAAGAAGAAGAAGAAGGGGGAAAAGGAGAATGAGGTGTGCTCAAAAGGCAGCTCATGGGTATCGTGTGCGGCGTGCAAGTGGCTGCATTCGGAGGTGCGATAACGAGGCAGAAAAAATGCAGTGTGAACCGAAGTTCGGAGCTGTCAGACGGTACCTCGAACAATTACCCGCGAGATGCCGAAAGCCGATAGAGCTTCAAGTCATACAAACAGCATCCAGCCTGGGTGCTGGGATCAGTTTTGCAGCCAAGGAGAACCCATTTGATTGATGAGACTTGAACGGCATTCCTAACGATGTTTCATGTCTTCAACAGAGATATTGTTCGCTATTGAATCACTGATGGTGATGCTATAGGCACGAGCTTAGCCCCTCATTGTTTCTAAAAGAGGCGCCTCACTTATAGGCACAAAGAGCATCGGGTCCCCCCAAGGCCAATTGCTTGGCCAACGCATATTCCGTTAAAATCATTGAGACTTAGACATGGCAATGTAGGATAATGCACAATGTTCTTTCAGAAACTGTCAATGGATTAGGCCAAGTTGAAGCTCTGTTCTAGACATGATTAGACTGGCAATACTTGACATTCACAGTTTGCTTCATCTTGTTGTATCCCAACTCCCCATATACGTTCTCATACCAGTGATCACATATAATCCACAAACACTCTCCTCAATTTACCTTACCTTTCAGAGGAAAGTAGAAGTCAATTGTTTACAATTGCTTCACACTATGCACATACTCTCTCTTATCTTTTGTGCTCAAACAGCAAACCTCCCCCAATCCGGCAACCCACACAGCTAAAGCCGCCCGGGGCCGGAATTTCTCCAGCGCCGCCTCGTCGGAATAGTGCGGGATCCCAGCAAGATGAACCATGAGCCTTTTCAAAAAAATAACATCATCGAACCTCTCTGTACTTCCCCGAGCCGGCTTCGCTCTCACCCAATTCGCCTGCATCATGGCCGCGAGAGTGCTCCTGCAGCGGGTAGGCAAGATCCAGATCCCAACACGACGTTGCTCGATAAATATGACGAACCTCAGCTAATTGAGTCCCTTTCGAATCTCTGTACAGCGCTCCTTTGCGCCGCTGGCCGCAGCCGCCCTGGGTGGAATTGCCTTTTCGCCGGCCGTCGTTTTTGCTGAGGCTCCCAAGGTTCGTCACGGTCTCGCCTCTCTGTTACTTTGCTTGAAAAGGTCTTCTCGTTTTAGCCCTACAGCTTCTGACCGAGACAACGAGCTAGCGAAAACCCATCTACGATGACGCCGAGACCTTTTCTCCCCAGCCCGCAGCGCCCTCACTGCCCTCACTATCGGCCATCCTCCCCAGCAAGCCAGCCACCGACGACGACAAGGCCGCCGACGACCACGAGCACTCCTCCCGAGCCCCGACGCCGACGGACCGCCTGGCGGTGCAGATCGGCCGCGCGCGCCTGTTCCTCTACGACGTGGCCGTCGCCGCCGAGAACAAGGTCAACGAGACCATGGACTCGGCCTTTGACCTCGAGCAGTCCTTCACCCGCACAATCGCCTCCCTGGCGCCCCCGCGCGAGAGCGGCGAGAAGCTCATGCCCGGCGCAATCTACGTCCTCGTCGCCGCCATGGCCGGCAGCATCGTGACCCGCAACCGCAACGTCGTGCTGCGCGCCACCGTGCCCTTTGCCCTCGGCGTCGGCGCCGGCTGGACCGTGCTGCCCATCACCATGCGCAACGTGTCCGACCTGGCGTGGAAGTACGAGCAAAAGTTCCCCGCCGTGGCCGAGTCCCACGTCAAGCTGCGCGAGGGCATCCAGAGGGGCATCCACTTTGCAAAGGTCCACAAGGATGTGGGCAAGCAGTATGTCGACGACAAGGTGACGAATGTGCGGGAGGCGGTCGAGAACTGGGTTGCGCAGGGGAAATAAAATTAGGACTGGGAGGGATGTTGAGAGGAGGGTCGAACAAAAGACGGCTGTGTTATTCTTAAACAAAAAAGCGACTGTACCATACATAGAGATTTTTCCTTATAATATGTTCTACATATTTCAACTTTGTTCTCACGAGAGCTTCAAAAGGGCCGAGGCAATGTTAAAAGAGACAGGAGAGAGAAGAGGCAGAGGGCTGCATGAGATGTGTGTAATGAACAGGTGACATATCATTCCATGTTTTACAGATATCGTTCATACCGGTGTCAAATGTCTTCCCCACGCTCTAAGTAATTGCTAGTGGTACTACATTGTTTGTCTATATTGTATGATTCCTCATGATGTCAAGCGCATGGCGTCCCTCATGCTGTTTTGATTCCAGGAAGCAGAGTCACTCTTCAAGCCTCAAACTATGTGAGTGATATATCATGGTACTCTCCCCTTTTTTTCTTTTCAACAAATTTCCCTCTCTTCACCCGACTGAAGCAATAGGCTGTGGTTCGGATTCCGACTGTGCTGGAGCTGCTGCTCGCTCAGACAGTGCCTTCTTCTGTTGCGTTTTAGCCCTCGCCTGTCCCATCTGTCCGCCCGCGGCCAGTGCAGCAGCGTTCGATTTACCCTTTTTCGACTGCTTGACCGGCGGCTTATCGAGGCCCCGCCTGACGTCTGCTTCCCGGGCTTGCTCCATGAACTCTTCATAGCCCAGCATCCGGCAGACGTCCGTGTAGGTCTTACTCTGGGTCAAGGGCTGGTGGAGCCCGGCTTTCCCAGGCACCATCTGCGCAAGGAGATATTTCGTGTTGCCGAACCGGTTCTCGACGTCCATGGCCGCCTTGACGTACTCCTTGACGACTTCCTCCCAGGGGGCAAGGCCGCCCTCCGCCTCTGTCCTGAAGCAGCTGGGATTCTTCTCGGCAGCCGTGGCGATCATGGCGCCGTCCGCGCCAAACTCCTTTGCCAGCCTCAGCCCTTCGTCCTTGGATTCCACATCGCCGTTCATCAGACAAGCCACGCCCGCCTCGCGGCAAATGTCTGCAATCATGCGGAGCTGCCCACGGATGGCACGCTCGCGGGGCCGCATCGGCGTCGTCCGGCAATGAACCGTGAGTCCCGTGATGCCCGTGGCGACGAGTCGTCTAACGAGGGCTTCCGTCTCGGCCGGCGTTTCCAGGATGCGGATCTTGACGCTGATGCCGATTTCGAACTCGGGCACAATGTGCTTGACCAGATTCTCCAGAATGGCGCACAGCTTGTCCGGGGTCCGCAGAAGCGCGGCGCCCATGCCGCCGCTTGTGCTAAATGGCTTCGGGCAGCCGGCGTTGACGTCTATGCCGGCGACATCTGCCGCGACCAGCCTTGCGGCTTCCAGAGCGCGATCCGGGTCAGCCGTTCCGATTTGGAAGATGAGCTTGTTCTTCTCCTTCTCTGGGTGTGTTGCGTAGATGATGTTTTCCTTTGCGTCCGGCGGCGGCTCTTTCTGGCCGTGAGAGGCGACTCGGAACCACTCGACTGTCTGCGTGGCTTCGTTGTACCGCCTCGTCGTTCCAATCATTGCTCGATCGACCGTTTCGGGGCCTGTACGAGATCAAATCTCGTCAGCAACACCGTTCTTTCTTCAATCTTTCGAATGAAGCCATTCGCGTGTTTACTCACCCCACACGAGGTCAGCGCCGTACTTGAGCGCCACCAGCCGAGAGGGAAGTTCTCCCGAGCGAACCATTGGCGCAAGCACCACCTTGCCGCGGTAATCGACGCCGCGGCGCGGGATAGGGACCATCTTGACCTCGGAAGCCATGATTCTCTGCAGCAGCCTGAACATGCCACTTTGGCGCAAGACGCTACATGCTCTTGTTGTTGTTTGAAAAGAAAAGATGACGAGACTGCGAGTTAGAGAGGGTGGGATGCCATCGCGAATGAATTTCGAACTAGCACCTTATCGGCGGTATCGCTTATCGATAGCGGCATCCCGCAAACTCGTAACTGCTGTACCCAAAAAAATGGGGGGGCTTCTCCGAGGTGGATCCGAACTTCGGGGCCGAAGTCTTGAAACTTGCTGCTCCGCCTGGGCTGTTTTCACTCGGCGCACCTTTTGTGTGGTGGGTTTCAGCCATGCGCGAGACAGGCAAGACAGGACATCGTGGGAATCGAGGTGAAGAGCAACATTGAGACGAGGCAATTTCTCGAGCATTGCGATGCCCTGGAATGCGCAAATCACCACGCAGCAACGAAGGGAATGCGCTTAATCTTAAGCGTGGCAGATAGACAAGGGCTCAGAGAAGGCTATCACACAAGAAAGGGCAGGCCATGGGTAGAAGGAGACTGGCTAAATTGCCATTGATAACGCCTGCAATATTAGGAGAAATTGAGGTCGCGTGACAGTCAATATGCCTAGAAGACACCACAGTTGATTGTGGCGGGGCTTACTGCTACTTTTGCTGCAGGTTGAACGAGATGGTGTTGAAAAAGTAGGGAGACAAAGAATAGCAGCAAGATGAACTGTTTTGTCTCAAACGCACGTGAAGAATCAGGGGAGCAAAGGAGTTGGGAGCAATGCCATCAGGCATGGAGGGCGATTGGCACGGCAAGGCTCAACGCTGGGCCTGGACCAAAGAATGAGGCTGCAGAAATTCTATTTCAAGCATACTATTACCTTGACGATACGATGTTGATTCGGCTTCCATTACGAGGGCATACGAAGTACGAGGCGCCGTGCCTCGTTGTACCTCGTACTCTTAGACTTTGTTCGTGATTGCATGCGAGGCTGCGTCTATTTTTGTCACATTAGGGGACCTGTGGCTGCCGAGGAGGCGTGCTCTAGTCCCGAATCTCAAGCCGCGTTTACGAGAACCGATCTCCAGGACACAAAAGAGTTCGTGTCCTATTCTCTTCTTTCTTGCCAAGTGGTGGTGGAGGTGGTGTGGTACGATTTCGTCGTGTTGCTCATACCCAGATGAATCGGTGTTGCTTGATTCGCTCCGAGTTGCCGCCCGCTATGGATGAAGAAGGCTGTATTCTTCGTTTGATCGCGTCTCTCTGTCTCGTGGGGTCGGGCGCACTGGAGCGCAACTATCGACAAATCCGTTGTTCAATGGTTGCCATGGTTTGATTCAGGCCTTCGAAACATTGGAGCCGCGCAATTAGAGGGAATGCATATCTCGGCTCATTCCTAACTGCCCTTTGCGGACGACTAGTCAGCACCCAGGGCTGCGACAAAGTCCTTTTGCAAAAATGGTAAACTCAATAGCCTTGTTTAATTTCAAGGGGAGGAGAGGAAAGCCAGGGAATAAAAACAATTCAAAAGGCACCAATGTGTGTGTATGGTTGAACAGGTATGTGTGCACGTGTTTGATTGCCTGAAATTTAATCATGCGCTAGTATGTATGAAGACGCTGATAGGTGCGTATGGTTGAACATTGCTGTGTGCGTATGATAAATCACCAAGGAAAGTCGAACATTCTCATGATATCAAGCGACTGTTTCTGCAATGGAGCAGGTACTTACTTGCGATGCAGAACCCCATTCCCACTCGGTTTGAGGTTGGAGGAGGGTCAGGGCGTTAGTTTCAGGGATCCGTTCCCTATTGAGGCATCCCGGCCCCCAGCATTGAAACCTTTGCGGCGTTTTGGCGCGCAGGGGATTTAGGGGAGGGCCAACGTCAGAAGCGGCAGGAAACAAAGACGGCTTGAGGAGAGAGAGAGAGAGAAAGAGAGATTCGCACAAAGATGGTGCAACGCGGTTAGCGATTGGGTGTTTGGGCGTGTTTGTACGACGTGATAGGATCAGATTTATTGCCTCAATCAATCGCTTCCGCGCAAACCACGATGATCGACTGGCGCAGAAACGATGCGCTCCGCTGGTGGTCGACCCTCTCCAGTCATTTCGAGAGAGAGAGGCGTCAGGTACGGGGTACACACAGGCACAATGCACTGGTTCTCCTGCTGCTAGCAGCGAAATAGGCGCGCCGGCCTGTGGGCTGGGCCTGGGCTCGATCCACTCTAGCCCCCGAGACTTCAGGGGCTCGAGGGTGGGGGAAGAGAAGGTCACTGGGGTCACAGGCTGCTGGGAGGCTGTCCAGATTCTCGTCTAGCGGTGCCGGCAGCGGTACAAGGAGAGATTGCAGACGTCGCACAGCGATGGATGATCTGGTGGTGTGTGGATTCGATGGCGTGGCGCTTGTGTGTGTGTGAGAGTGAGGAGGGGGGATGAGGGGGACGATGAAGGCACAGCCCAGCTTGGGGTGAGGGTCTGCTGAGCGTCACTGGACAAGAGATGATGCCGTACCGTACAGATGGAGCTGCCAGAGCTGAATACGAGGATTGTTTAAGCTCTTTCTGCAGTATCAGAGCCATACTACTATTTAGGAGTACTAGCTGCACGAAGGCTAACCAGAGGCACGAAGATACGGTAATGGTTAGGTAGCACATGCCTGCTGCACCCCTGGGTCTATGCCTATGGATGGCTGTTCTGTGATAAGGGTCTTTATTTCTTCTGGACGGGCTGTGGGTTGCAGCGCCGTGGTCTAGCCGTCTTGAACGCTCTGAAACTTCCTTGTCATTCCCTGGAGACGCCGATCAAGTCCAATTGGCTTCCCTCGTGACGACATAGCCTGCGGCTGCGGCAGTAAATCCCAATAACCTGCTGCTGCCAGCTGCTGTGCGTTGCCTGTCCTGTCTGGTCCTTGCTCTGTGCTGTCTCGTCCTCGTCTGTCATTATTGGAGCCGCGCTGGCATTTGCTCTTCGTTTCCCTGTGGACAAGCCCAGGACAAACAGAGAAAAAGGGCTGGTGGGTTGTACCAATCACCCATCCATCACCTGTGCCGAAGTTGCTTGTCCCAAAAGGCGAGCTGGCACAGCAATCTCCCCCAAATCTACACCACATTCCCGCCCCATGCCAAGCGGGCACGCCTGCACCTCTTTCTGCATATGCTGAGACAAAACACAACAACAACCGCTCTGCAGCTTCGTCGTCCTTTCAGCCAAGAGAGTCGAGCATTGAGCACCGACTAGCCGCAACGCACCTGGTCGCGCACGGGGAGTCAGACTCCTCGCTGCCAGTGTTTTTCCAGAGCCGGTGACGGGGGGAGCCAACCGCCTCACCAAAGTGCGCCTAGGAGTTCCAGGAGACGGAGAAGATAGAGAGAGAGAGAGAGCGACAGACATACAACAGACACGCAGACAAAACAAAACAAAACGACAGCATAACGGTGGCTAAAATAACCACGGCTTCTCCCAAGGCATCGCCAGCCGCCACACGCACCCAGCAATGGAGAGCACGCAGTCGTTCGTCACCGCCGAGGATGGCGACTCCAGGAAGAAGCGCGGCCGCTTGATGGGCAAGCTGTTTGGCAAGGAACGCAAGGTCGACGACGGCGCCAACGCCGCATCTGTCGACGCCTTCCTGCACAGCTCGCTCGACACCCTCAGCATCTCGCACCCGCCGCCGCCGTCGCAGTCGCCCCAGGTCTCGCTGTCGCTGCCCAAGCTCGACACCAGCATCCCTCGCTTCCCCCAGGCGCAGCAGCAGCAGGCCCAGCAGAACCGTGGCCAAGCTCCAGGCGGCGGCAACGACGTCCGATCCCCAAGGCGAAGCCCACGCCCGAGCAGACGCGGCCTCACGGTGAGGTTCAACGAGACGCACATCGAAGTCATCGGCGAGGGCGGTGACGAGTCCGAGGTGCCCACCATGGAGATATCGAAGAGGAAGAAGGAGCGCAAGCAGCCTCCTCCGCCGACACCGCCCCAGGCTCGCCCCAGGCCGTCCCCGAGCTTGCCCTCCTACTCCAACAGCGACCTGTCCTCGCAGGATGACTTCGTACCGAAGCCCATATCTCGAACCCAAACCGGCTTCTCCTCCATCTACAGCCCTGAGCCCGAGCCCAAGCCCCTGCCGAAGACGAGGACCAATTCGTCCCAGCTGCAGCCACAGAACCCTGGCAGGAACCAGTCTTCTGGCCTCTTGGGAGTGTCGAGCAACAACACCGATGAGAACAGAAAGTCTTTTATCGAGGTTCACCAGGCGCAGATGGCACTGGCCGAAGGAAGGGCCTTCGCCAAGGCTGCCCGCACCGCCAGCGCTGCTTCTGAGCACGACTGGGGCGAGAAGAAGCTGCCTCCGTCCCGCGAACTAAACGATTCTCCAGAGCCTACCTCTCCCGAAGCCCAGGCCAGGCCGACTGCCGACTACAGCCCGGTCACCTCCATGTCTACCAACTCCGGCAACTACCCGTCGCCAAGCAATCAAACCGCGCCAGCATCGCAGCGGGACTACCCACGACGCCCCAGCGACAGCTCACAGCCTCGCGCCCCTCCATCGATGGCCTCGCGAGCGCTCTCGGTGCGAGTGACCGACGCGGTGGCCGGCGCCGAGGCTCTCAAGACCTTTGTAGCTAGGAGCAGGCACCTGTTCGCGCTATTTCGCCTGCATGCCGAGCAAGTACGGACCCTCTCATCTTGCTCCCAATCGCAGCTTGCACGAGGAAGCCTTTGGTGGTTTCTGAAGGGTAGGATGGGCCTGGAGGCCGCTATCCGCGACCGACCTACTTCTCCCCAGTCGCAGATGCAGCTCGAGCTGGACCGGCAACAGGCGCACTCCAATCTGGCCAAGTCGTATTGGCTCTGCCAGGAAGTCTTACCCGACCTCATCGAATCTCAAGGGCTGGATCCCGACCCCGAGGTCGCTGACGTTGCCAAAAGCGTGGTGACGGCCCTGACGAAGCTCGCCATCTCGATGAAGCGAAACCAGATCCTGCCGCCCGAAGACGCCGTGCTTCCGCAGACCATTGACAAGTCAATCTGGGTGGAATATCCTCCCCTGAGCCAGGACCTGGTCGCTCTGCTGACGGGCAATTGGGGCGGCGGTCTGACGGCGATGCAGCATCCAATGAACTACCTCGAGCTGCTGGATGCCTTCCCGGTTGGCGACACGGCTGAAACGTTCTGCTACGGTAGACTGCCGGCTGAGGTGTTCCTCATGGAGCAAGGGAGGGAGAACAAGCAGCTGCGCTTCCCCTGCATGCTGTCTTTGGTCCGACCCACCAAGCAGACCGGACTCGTCTTCGTGATCTCGAGTCAAGACGGCAACATCCAGCTGCCAATCCAGGACCGAACGAGCAAAAACGGCCCGAGTTGGGAGGACATCCGCTGGAGGCCAGAGAGCTCGTCCTTTGACCTGCGGCTGCCCCGCGGCTTCAAGCTGGCCGTGCAGCTGACGCAGAGTGACTACAGAATGCTCTACAACATGTACGACTACGCCGTGAAGCTCCAGCAAACTCTCCAGCCACGACCCGATGAGCAAGTCGTGTTTAGAAACACGCTCCGGTCTTTCCAGTACCTGGATGCGGACCCCAACTCCCGAGCATTCCCCAAGGAACCCATCAGCTCTTGCGACGTAGCCCTCTTTGAAAAGCTGCGCAAGGAGAACGGGCCGCAAGGACAGCGATGCTGGCATACCGGCTTCCGCATTGCAGTCGTTACAGGGCCAAAGACGAGGACGGCGTGCGGAGTGTCGCACACCTACCCCCCACCGCTGCCAGTGCAGTTTGGCTTCTTCAGGGCCGAAGGAGACCTGCCCGCCTTCTCAGTCAAGTTTGAGAATGGTCGGCAGAAGGGCCGCATGGTCATGGTTTTTGGCGATGAAAAGGAGCGCGCCCGCTTCCACTCGCTACTTACCGGCACATCCATTGAGCCTGGCGAGAAGGTCTTTACCGACGTGCCCATCACTTCCGTTGTCATCGCCCAGAGCCTTCGCGAGCCGCTTGGCATGTCGCCCTTCAGCCGGTTGCAGTGGAAGGCAGGCAGGGTTGTGAATGACGAGTACGACGCCGAGGGGGAGGCGGCCCCCACCGTGCTCGCAGACAGGCTGAGGATCATCCTGGAGCATCAGTACGGCACCATCACCGACAGAATCAACGTCGAGCCCGGGGAGCTGCGGATGCGCCTGGAGGTCAGCAACGCCAAGGTGCTCAAGCTCCTCCGCCAGCCCCAGCAGGACATGACGATTGCCATTGCCGAGTCGCAGGTGGGCAAGGACGTGCCGCGCAACATGTACGACTCGCTGCAGCTCATTAGGCTCAACCAGACGATCCGGTCCATCGAGTTCAACAACCTCAAGGACCTCCACGCCTTCCAATACGCAGTCTTTGGCTTCGAAGTCATTTTCGACGCGCTGGCGGTCACGTTTGCCATTGCGCGGCGTCGCATGGTTGTGCCCATCCACAAGAAGTGGGAGGCGGGATACACCAGGATCCAGGTTATCAAGCAGGAGGACAAGCAGCTGCAGCTGCTGGCCTTTTTCGAGGACTTTAGCCACGGCCACTGCATGAACTTCGTGCTCAAGGGTACCGATCTTTACGAGGCCTTCCACAGAGGCAGCAAGTCAGGCATTCGGTTTGTCGATGCCAAGTTTCCGCTGCCGCGGCTGCCGGCCGACAAGGACGGGGACTACGATGACATGGCCTTTGTCTGCCTGGATCTTCCGGACCTACCGGGCGAGCACGACGATATCTCCATTATGTTTGAAACCGAAGAAGGTAAGCTCTCCGTACCGATGAAGAAGATTTCTTTCTATATCGTTCTCTTTTCTTTCGTACCTCTTGTCGAGTACGTTATTGAGCAGTTGCTAACAATGGGACAGACCGGGACCGTCTCGCTAAAGTCCTACCAGCCCCCATCAAGGGTTCTTCGAGAACTTCACGAATGAAATGAAGGGACAGTCGTTGATGGAAATACGTACATGACACTCTCATTTGTCAATAATGATGTGCATGCGCAGTGGTCGCGCCGCAGCTGCCAAAGGCGTTGTCTAGAGACTGCAGTCCAGCAGAGGAGCGTGTGATCAACAATGCTCTCTGGCGTATCAGAGTCTGAAGCGGATTATTAGCATCGTGATCAAAGCCTCTGAGGAGGTCACAAGGCGGAGCAGGGGCCGATAAGCCACACACGAGGAGCCACGAGTATGAGACGCCAGAGGAACATCACAAAGGAAAGAAGACAGCTATTGGTCAGGTCAGGCTATCTACCGGTTAGAGCAAAGCGGCCCGTCGCTTCAGGGAAAGGGGGAGCGTATGTGAGAATACCCAAGATGAAGGAAAAGGAAGGGCGAGAGCACGATCTGATATAAAAAAGCAGAGTCGGATTTAGCGATGGATGTAACTTTTGTTTTCTTTTGGTCTTGCAAAGCATTGGCAGAGAGCGCCTCGAGAAATTACACAACAAACCCCCGATTCCAAAACCATCCCTATTGAAACACTTTCTTTGCCATGTCTCTACGGTGGGTTTCCCTGTTGAAAAGCGGCATAGTTTTGATCCTGATGATGTGTATATCGACGTCGTTTCCTTTGTTGGGTCTCTGTCTTTTCATGTCTAGATCTAGATGCCTTATTCAAAAAGGATATGGGCAAAACTGGAACAATGGGAACAGATGAGATGCCATATCTGGATATCCATGTGTGAGGGTCACTACAATACGTGAAATACTTGCATCGGGATGTCGATATCCTCGTGGGAAGCGCCACATCTCTTTCCCCTTTGTCGAATCCGCTGTCACGGAAGTTGGGGAATCCCCGTCAGCCGGAACACATGCTGACTACTTAGGCACCACGATATGGTCAGCTCGGAACAAACCGCAGGTGGCAATTTTATTAGAAATTTCCCTTCCATTTCGAAAAAGAGGAAAGAGATCAGAGAACAGATGTCATCATCCCCCGAGGTGTCTTTTCCTGATTCTGAAAGGCTGAGCTTAGTCTAAACTGGATAGAGGATCCGTGGCGGCACACTGTAAGTGGTAAGGTAATGATTTGTGGTGCAATGGCATTGAACTTCGGGAACGGCGGGCTTCCTAAGAATGTCGCGTGGTCTGTTTTACACAAGGGGTTCATCTCGTTGGGTATTTCTTTAGGTTAAGAAAAAAGAGCGTCGGCGGAGTTTATAGCGACTCCGAGACGCTGCGTCGAATTCTCAAGGGGATCGGCGGCTCGGCGAGAGTTCCGTGGCCGAGGGTCCTTTTCTATGAGCTTATTTTACTGTATGCCTTACGTACGAAGATTCATTGCTGTGTTGTAGTAGATAGTATGTAGTAATCAATGGAAAGGTATGAGAGAATCACATGTCTGGCAAGGAAAAGGGTAGGGATCTGGAAGTTCGCAATTTTTTGTTGGGGAGGAGGGGAGTTGATTACTCTGTGCGTTTTTTGTTGCGTTTCTCCGGTCATGCTGCTGCTTTTTGTTACCAGCGGCTGTTGTAAGATGTTTCTTGGTTGGCTGCTGAGGGGCTTGTTCGTGTGCTGCTGATGTTTGCTGCTGTGGGCAGCGAGAGTCAATTGACACAGATACTAGTAGGTAATGGCCCTCTGTAACGGTTTCCTCTCTACATGTTGATGGGGGTACAGTAACCCTGGGCTGCGTCTTTGTTGAGATGCAGGTGATATAAGGCGGTTGGTTAGTATATTGGCACGATGCTCGATCTGGCGTGGGAGGAGCTGTGCTTGTATCGCGCCGCATTAGCAACAGGCAATAGTACCTACCTTCTACTCCGTAGATAAGTGAGAGCTATATTGGCATCACCAGTTCCGCCAGTGAACAACATTTCACAGGAGATGCAATACATGAGTTTCAGTTTCCCGATCAACTGCCTCGTGACAACCGCTGCCCTGTTTCCAGAATCTTGAATTTGTAGGTAGGAGACATGTTCCGCTGAGATAATCAAGTTTTGCATCAGCGGTTCCCGGAACCTAAGTAGGAGTCGATTCGCTCCGGCCAGATCCAGCCAAGCTGATTTGTTTCATCGTTGCCTTTGTTTTTTTTCTGGCGCTTGTGACAGCTCTAGCGGCAACGTCATCGGGGGTATGCGGAGGTAGACTGTACGTAATTTGCATGTGACACTGCGGTTTTTGCTCCTGGTACCGGATACCTTCCGTAAGGCGTGGGATATTGACATGTGGCTGGCTCTCGATCAAGTTTGTTTGTCCTTTGCGACGTTCCTTTTTTGCCGCCGCCTGCCAATTGCCTGGCCCTCGTGGCATCATCAGAGGCCTCACTCACCTCTGTGGTTAGTAGATGGTTGATCTAGAGCGTTGTGTGCAAGACATGCGCAATACCCTGGCGAATCTCTCCGATCTGCTGTAGATGTTCCGATCCCTCGTATCCAGATGAAGCCGGGTCCAGCATCCGCGGCCAGGCCACTACATAGGCGCTACGGTACCTACGATAGAAATGCTTCAGTGTTCATCGATTGCTCCAGTAGATCAGCTCATCATCATTCACCGGCTTTGCTGGCTTCTTGTAGCACTCCTTGCTGCCACTTTCCATGGCTAGAACCTTGAGACTGCACCCTGCCCTGGTTTGCTGCTAGAGATACAGTATAGTGCATAGCTTGGCGTAGCTTCTCTTCTGTCTCTCTCTCTTCCTCCGCTTCTCTTCTGCCCTCACTTCTCTTCGCTTCCCTCTTCTTCTCGCTCTGTTCGCTAAGCACATCCTCACCCACTCTCCTCCCGGACCCGCGGACTCGGAGCCCATACCCTCACCTATTACCTAGTCATTCCACCCCCTTCGCCGTTCCCACCTGCAAAGCCTCACTTTATTATCGTTCCCACGGCGCCGACGGACCTCGAAAGCCCACGCCCGCCCCCCCCAGCATACAACCTACGTCAGTCTCCCCCAATCCATAGTTAACCGCTCCGCCACCCTCTTTAAAGCTGCTTGCTTTGCGCCCACCCGACAGCGCAGAGACAAGCCCCCGAACAGACTTTCGGATACTGTTGACGATTCAGCCTCTTTCTGACCCTTCAGTAGCCTTTCTGAAATTTCCATACCGCGGCTTCTGCGACAGCGTCCCATATACTTTCTCCGGACACGGCCTCTGCTCCGCTCAATCTTTTTGCTTCCCTTTCCCACTCTTTACTGGCCGAACAGAAGGGGCGCCGCCAGCCTCTGGGATCATTTGTCCTGCAGTTGTTATTTCCCGAGCTCAACAGCTACCCTTACCTACAGCTTAATTTCGGGCCATGGGGCTCTCGTCCGTGCTAGCTCACCCCCGGAGGAGCAGAGCCTCGACGGCTGGCAGTGAGTCTCGCCCATTTGTTCCCCCCTCCGCTTCGGCCCTTTCGCACCTGGATGACTTCTTCTCTTACTCCCTCCTTTGCCCTTTTATCCTTATACCCGGCCCCTGTCGAGGAGACGGCGAGTGCAAGGCAGAGATACCAAAGAGACCCTTTTTTTCGTTTCTCTATTCTCCAGCTTTTTGCCTTTCCCTATCCGGGAGACTAGCCCTACAACGCCCACTCATCTTCATCCTCCCTCCCGTCACCCTATTACCTACTACGCCCTACCTTATACATAGCTGAGCTCGAGGCGTCGACTCGGCACTTGGCGACCTGCACCTTCCAACCACCATTCTACCTTTGGCGCAAAAAAACTACTCCAGCTCTTGCAAGATGTTAACCAACTGGTTTGCACAACCCGCAGGCAATCGATCCTCGGTCGACGAAGGCAAGATCGACAACGATGACGATACCCAGGTGATGGAGCCGGATCAGGGCAATGGTAAGCCGCGCAACCACCAGAATGGCGGGGGAGGGGAGATGACGCTTGGGCGCGGCCATGTCATCGCGGCGCTGAGCTCGGCTGGTTCTGCTGTTGCTCTGCCTCGCCGACATGGCCCGCAGAAGAAAGCAGAGAAAAGCAGGAGGAGGATGATGGTGGAAATGGAAGAAGGAAAGAATTCGTCAGGCTCACCAGCACTGCAGTCCTCTCGCACATCATCTCCCAGCTGCGCCCCGGCGCCGACCTCAGTCGCGTCGTCCTGCCCACCTTTATTCTCGAGCCCCGAAGCATGCTGGAGAGGATAACAAAGTATGCATTCGACAAGACGCCTTGCTCTGTTGGTTTCCGCATCCCTTGGCAGCCCTGCTGACCGGTTTCTGCAGCTTCATGTGCCATCCCGAGATGCTTCTGCACATCCCCACCATCGATGATCCCACCGAGCGATTCGTATCCGTCGTCAAGTTTTACTTGAGCGGCTGGCACATTCGACCACCGTACGTGCCCCTTCCGGCAAAAAAGAGGTGCATCTGGCTAATCGAGCACTAGGGGAGTCAAGAAGCCGCTGAATCCGATCCTGGGCGAAATCTTCTCCTGCTACTGGGACCTTGAAGACAACAAGCGCGCCTACTACATCTCCGAGCAGACGTCACATCACCCTCCCAAGTCGAGCTACTTTTACATGGCGCCCCATCACCACATCCGAATCGACGGAACGCTCAAGCCCCGGAGTAGATTCCTCGGCAACTCTGCTGCTAGTTTGATGGAAGGCATTGCTTTCCTGTCCATACTGAACCGGGGAAGCAACAAGGTCAAAGGAGAGCAATAGTCAGTTTTCCCTACAACGGATTTGGCGCGGCGGTTCTGGTTGCTGACGTTGGCACAGCATCTTGACACAGCCCAACATGTATGCGAGAGGAATCCTTTTCGGCAAGATGAAGTATGAGCTTGGTGACCACAGCTTCGTCCGGTGTCCCGAGCTTGATCTGACCGCCGACATCGACTTCAAGACAAAAGGCTGGGTTGGCGGTACCTACAATGCTATTGGCGGTGTCATCAAGAGGGAAAGCACCGGCGAGGTGCTGTATGAGCTTTCTGGTCTGTGGAGCGAAGAAATGTTCATCAAGGATATGAGGGTAAGTTGCTCATGTCTTGGATTGGCGCACTTTTTGCTGACGTAGGCGAATTGCAGACGGGCCAACGGGAAATGTTCTTCGACGCTCTCAAGGCAAAGCCCAGCCCGCCGCTCTCGCGGCCAATCGCTGAGCAGGAAGAGCGGGAGTCACAGCGACTGTGGGAAAAGACCGCCAAGGCCGTCAAGGAGCGCAATCACGAGCTGGCCACGGACGAAAAGACCAAGATTGAAGACCGACAGCGTGAGGAGGCTGCCCTCAGGGCCCAGGAGAACATCGAATGGGTTCCGCGGCTCTTCCGGCCGGTCAGGAGCGGGCCCGGAGAGCCGGAGGAAGGCGAAGAAAGCCTGGAGTGGATCATCAATGCCAATATGTACGTCTGGTGCCGCCCTCCCATCTGGAAGAAACTCACTTTGATCAAGCAACTAACACCTCACAGCGATCCTACGGCACCCCCCGAGAAGCAGACGGAGCAGATCCTCGCCATCTACCCCATTGTTGCCGGTCAGACATTGAACAAGGAGACTGCCATTCCACCGCCAGCATCCTCGTCGAAGGCGGCCCATGAGCCCGTGGAACCTGTGGCCGAGAAACCCGTGGAGCCTGTGGTCGAAAAGCCCAAAGGCGAGGACAGCCTGATTGACTTTGGGAACGATGAAACTCCCACACCGGCCGCCAAGTCACCAGACGAGATTGAGCGCATGCTCGCCGCGACGGGCAAGCCGGCAGACGGGCCCTTGATCGACTTTGCCCAGGATATGAAGAAGGACTTGCCGGCTGATGGTGGCGACCTACTGTAAAGAAGTGGTTGGCTCGAAAAAAAAAAGCAGGTTGTGTAATAGCACGAAAATCTGGGGGGATCATCATTGGCTAGGCGGGTAGGAAAATACCCTGACAGAGTAACGGCGCAAACATCTGGCCAGGCTACGATATACATGGGCGCTTCATCACGCATTTGTGCTTGGTTTTCCGTTGGCGGGAGCAGGTTTCTTGGGTTTCAACACGGACATACATTATTCGACGGGACTGCAACGTCGGGAGGGCTGGCATATTATATATCAATTATATCATATCAAATCTTTGGTTCTTTGTAGAATGGCTCGATACTTGCTAAGAAATCGTACAACTCCTTTTGCCTGTGCCGACTTTCGAATTACCCTTGCTCTACAAATCGACAAGATGCCCACCGGAACGCCAAACCGCGAGCGCAAAGAGTACACATGTCCCTGATTATCCCTAGATCCCAAAACAATGCATTATAACACATCAAACGCGTGCGCGTAAATCCCCACTAACTCTCCCTTTCCTTTTGATCCTCCCCCCGGTCAAGCATTCAATTTCAAATGAGAATAAAATCAGAACCGCCTCCTGCTGGGCTCGGGGGTGGGCGACCTGCTCTGGCTGCGCTCGTCGCGGCCGCGCATCTTGAGCCACTTCTTGGTGCTGAGGGTGAGCTCGCGGTCGAGCTCCTCGGAGGGGTTCTTGCGGTGGATGAAGTTGCAGAAGCCGCCGCGGACGCAGCCCTCGCCCGAGTTGAGGCGGCAGCAGGCCTCGCGGAAGTCGGTGACGGGGGAGAGCTCGCAGTAGATGGGGCGGGCGGCGTACCAGCGGCTGTTGAGGGCCTCGCAGGCGGCGGAGGCGGAGTCTTCGTATTTGAAGCGGGCGTAGACGTTGCCTATGAGGTCTGCGTTGAAGCATCACACGTTAGCTTAAGTCTTCAAAACACGCCTTGCAGCGAGAGGAAGGGGGATTAGAGCGAGAGAAGAAGAACGTACGGTCATTGTTGTTGTCGCAGACGACGAGTTCCTCGAGCTCGCCGTACTTGCACAGCTCGCACCAAATGTCCTCGTAAAAGGCGTCAAAGTGGTTCTGCAGCTGCGAGGCGTTCATCCTGTTCTTGGGGTCGTAGGCCGGGTTCTGGTACAGGTTGGGCATGAGGATGGTCTGGCTGTACGAGGGCTTGACGTGCTTGCGCGAGCAGCGGTCGCCGTGGCGGCAGGCGCCGATTTTGAAGTAGAAGGAGCAGTTGACTTTGTCGAGCTCGGTGCCGAAGATGGAGGCGAGGAAGTTGGCCATGGTTGCGTGTGTATCGTGTCTTTTTTTTGTGTTGCTGTTGTTTGTTTGTTCGATATTGATTTGGAGTTTCGTTTCGGTTCGACGGTGATGGTACTTTTGGGATGATTTTCTGGAGGATTGGATTGGAAAGAATCATGGGCTAGAGAAAGCTTGGATTTGCGCCACAGACATGGGGGGGGGGGGGGGGGGGGGGAGCGTGAGTAACTTGCGTGGGTTTTTGGGGGCGAGGCTGAGTCACGTGCGTGGCTGAAGTGTGTGGAAGTTGGTCGACCCACTTGGAATCAGCCGCAGATTGCCTGTACATGCAAGCTGTTGTTCCTGGATTCAGGGTCTGATATGTAATGTGTTGAGATTTATAATCACCAACAGTTTGAATGTACTTCAAGCATGGGTCACATGCAAGCTGTTATACCATAAGCAGCTTCAGTATCAACTGCATCTTCCCTCATCGTCTACACAAATGCGCCGACTCATAGCGTCTTGCCATGTGTACATATTACTTACCACAGCTGCTGCAGAAACGCGCCCGACGCGCGCCCTGCGGCAAGCGGCACTAAGCTGGGGGACCTGCAGAAAGCCATCACAGGGCTAGGCTCGATTGGGCCATGCCTTTAATCATATCCCCTGACGCTGGAGAGCCTCGACGCTTCGCCAGAGCCTTTCACCGTCCTCGAGCGGCCGCCGCGAGTCGCTGATTCTCCCCCAGATCATACGCTCGTTTATTATTCCACACCTTGCGGCCAGCGGCAGAGCAATGCATACATCATCGTCGCACCATCACCAAGACACGTGCGTTTGGTGAACCTGATCCTCTCACCTCTTCTCTCTTCTTCTCCTCCTCCTCCTCCCCCTCTTCGTCTTTCCCCAGATAAACCACCCCCCGAATTCGCACCATGGACCAAGCAGACGTCCCCGCGCTGCTGTCTCGCTTGGCGAGCCCCGAAGATGCGGCCCGTAAGATGGCCGTCTTCAAGCTGCAGTCGTCCATCAACGATCCCTCCTTCGCCGACGTCTTCATCTCCTCTGGCGGCCTCGTCATCCTGCGCCGCCTCATCATGAGCTCTGGCGGCAACACGCTGGCGTATGCGCTGCAGAGCCTGACGAGGCTGCTCGAGGTCGACATGGGATGGGACATCTTCGAAGGCCCGACGGCCAGCGAATTGGTCGAGCGCGTGGTGGAACTCATCGTCACGAACCCCCTGGTTAACATCCTTCGGGGCGCAATGTCGATTCTCGTCGCCCTGGTCGGGCATTCGCAGTCGAGCGGCCCCGAGCCTCCGAGCCGCGATCAGGGAGCGGCAGCAGCGTTTGGATTCCGGGCGCTGAAGCCGGCCGTCGCCGTGTACCCGCAGTTCTTCGACGTCGTCGTGCAGCAGCTCAACAGCGCCGACCACGCCCTCTGTGCGAATGCGCTCATGCTGGTCAACGCGCTGATTCGGGACTCGCTATCGGCCAGGAGCGTCATGGCCGGCAGCGGGACGGGCAAGGCCGCTGGCGAGGAGTGGCCCAAGCTCATGAAGCGGCTGCAGGACCTCGGCTTGATCAGGGCGGTTTACAAGCTGATGCAGGGCACCGGCCTGCAGGACCTGGCGCACCCTGCCATGGAGTTCCAGAACTTGACCAAGGTCATGATCAGGAGGTGGAGAGACGTGCGGGTGGACTTGGAGCGGCCCGAACACAGACGCTCGCTCAAGAGCCTGCACCTTTCAAGCGCGCCAGACCGATCGACGACCAACGGCCATGTCCGCGAGGGATCAGGCGACACTACGGCGACCAGGCAGGATAGGAAGCACAGCCCCGAGAAATGGAGGCGACTTGGCTTCGAGACGGAGAGCCCCGCGCAGGACTTTGACGTGGCTGGATATCTCGGCTTGATGGATATGACAGACTACGTACGCAAACACGAAGACCGGTTTCAGAAGCTGCTGTTGGAGCAGGCCTCGAGGCCGATGCATGAACGGTGTCCCGTTGCCCGGGCGAGCTTGGCTGTGACGATGATGCTCTACGAGCACTTTGACGTGGACAAGGCCGATTTGGAGGACACCAAGGGATACCAGGGAGTCGAGACCAAAGACTACGACAGGGTGTTTCGGCCTCTGCTGCTGCAGTGGCCTCGTCTACACTCGGCCGGGCTTCACAGCTTCTTTCGCATCTGGAAAGCCACCGGTGCCGTAGTCGAAGACTTTGACAAGGTCGCGGAGCTGGTGCGCATTTTGATAGAGCGAGTTATCGGCCAATGCCCTCGAACTTGCGATATCGCAGAGGTGGAGGATGATTTACTCGAATACGATATAGCCAGGCTTCGGGAGCTCCAGATGGAGCTGCTTGAGATGTCGTTTGAGGAAACCTGGGGCAAGCATCTTCACCAGGTGCGGGACGTTTTAAAGCAGGAAGCCCTGCAGTTTGTCAAGGAGCAGAGAGTGCGGTGCCTTCTCCAAGGCGCTTGGTTCCATCGGCCAGCATCACAGAGGGATGAGACGGGGGAGAACAAGCCGTGGAGATTCGCCAGACTGTCGCACAACCGCCGGTTCTTGCACTACACCGACTTTGAGAAGCAGATGGCGCAGGATCCGGGCCTGAATAGCTTGGCGGAGAAGATTGACCTCACAACCATCAGCTCCGTGGTGTCCAACGTCTCTGCTTCCAACGACGACTCCAAGACGACGGCCAGCGGGGCGACGATACAGAACCTGACCGGCGGTGCAGAGAAGTCGACGACCAAGATTACGATATACAGCTTCGTGAACCCCGCCGACGGAGGCGCTGGCGGAGAGGCAAAGGAACAGCCCATCCTGTCACTTTGGCCGACGAGCCATAGCGTGGCCTCGGAGTGGCTGGACGGCATGTTGATGATCCTGAACCAGCCCCCTATCACGGCCGAGACGAGCAAGCTGGTCAACCTTGTGTGCGGGTACGGGCTCAAGATTCGGCTGCTCAATGTGCGGATGGACGAAACGCCTCTCGGAGGCGGCATCGTGCCGAGTCGAGAGGGGCTGGATGAGGACTATTTCTACGAGGTCTGAGATGGCCGGATATCCCTCTTGATGCATTTTCTAACCCCTTCTTTTGTTTTATTTTGTCCGTCTCATACAGTCTGTTTCCTTGCTGTTCTCCTTTGTTTGCGATATATACCCCATCTTTGAACGGCAGGTCTGGCATAGTGAGAGCATCAACTGGTTGTGCGTTGGGTTACCCCTTTCTCTTCTACTTTTGTATGCGTAATAGACATGTTTGTATAATAGTAGCCGGAGCACTCGTGTGCGTTTTACGAGAATGATGTGGATGGGTGGAGGGGGAGGAGTCTTCGATTACATGAAGCGGATGTCTTATCCGATAGGTAGTCCGTTGAAACCAATTATTCGTCGGTGAAATACAAGACGCATTATAAAGTACGCGGGCCACTTTACTGCAATCCTTACTCGAGGAGTAACGAAATGATTAGCAGGCAATTGAGACGCGTCTTTTCATTAGGTCTTCATGCTTCGATGATGGGTGCCCGAACTGGGCTGGGTTCGTGCTCTCCCCCCATTGCATGGGCGACACGTTCGCATATAAGCAGGACGTGCGGGATGGGGGCACCGCCCGGATGAATGGCGGTACTTGAAGTTTCGGAGTCAGAAGCTCATCTGAAGGAATCGACGATGATTCCAGTGAGGCTCCTTGTGGATAGCGGTGGTGGTGTACCTACCGAGTAGGCCGTAGACGCTCACCGCATCGTCGTCGGTGTACAAGATCGCAGACCAAGGAACGGTGCCAACCTCCGTCTTAGTACCAAGAAGCAAGTACTTCCTCCGGATGAAACAAACATTATCACCACCACAAGTGCCAATCAGCAGAAAGTAACTCGTCTTAGCACCCGATTCTACCTTATACAGTAGTCGACTTTTGCAATTCAGCTGGTCCGAGACTTTATTCGCCGGGCGGTGACCTGGAGCTGCAGCAGAGTGGATAATATGACCGGAAGACTTGTTGCAGCGCAGCAGCAGCAGCAGCACTTTACAGGTCTGCAGTAAGCGAAAACGACGGGGATTCCCAGCTCTGAGAGGCTGTATCCGCTATTGTACGAGTACCTGTAGGTGCCCGATTGTCCACGGCTGCAGTCAGTCACATCCTCTTTCCTCGTTCTGCTGTTCCCTTTTCTTCCGCTCCTCTTTCTTTCTCTTCTCTCTCTTCTTCCTTTCCTGACTTTACTCCAGGCTGTCTCTTTTCTTCCCTCCTTTCCCAGAGGTCTCGATCGGAGGAGAACAGAGAGAAGACACGACGAGGAATCCCATCAGGTTGGCGGTCTGCGCTTCCTGAGGAGGGGTTGCGGGGGCACGGCAATTCCAGGTACGTACTGCTACATGTGAGCTGTGCTGTGAAAAAGGGAAGAAGATGAAGCAGAAGCAGGGAGGCGGAGGAGGAGGAGACGAAGATTGATTCGTGAATCTCGCATCTGGAAACATTGAAGCACTCTGGAAGATGGTCTCCTGTTTCTTTTCTTCAATGTTTCAAGGCATCACGCTCCAATGGCAAGCAGCTCGACTAACATTTTACATGTGATGCTCTAGGCTGGGACCCGACATTTGGCCCAAAAATAGGCCTGAAACAGTGTGTCTGGGTGGTGGCTGAGGCACCAGAATCCTGCCCGCCCGTTTTCTCACTGTACATGTATCGTCTACAACGGCCACGTACCTCGTTTTGCGAACCCCCCTGGCATCCCATCCAGGAACTTCCGAACTCTAAACCAAAACGCCAATTAAAAATTTCGAAAAAGTACAGCGATCGACAGCATTTTCCTCCTTTTGCCAAACCTCGCGCTTTGTGCAGCAGCTCGAGTCTATTCGCCAACCTTCTTCTAGCTCTGGTACGTGTTCTCTCTCTCTCCTTTCCGCTCTATTGGCGTGACAATTTCCCCCCTTCGTGGACCAACCTGGTAGCGTACCTGTTCAATTGCTTGATTGACTGCGGACGGCCGGCATCGCCCATCCGAACGCATTCAATCGGCTGTTGGACTGCGTACCCGGCCGCGCAAGCCCTCGCTTTCCACCCAGCGCCTCCAAGCGGATCGCGTATTACTACTACCTTTGTAGCATCGCTTGCTGATTGGGCATCTCTTTTCCTTCTAGCTGCGTGTTCGAGCTCCTCCTTGCATCTTGTTACCTACTGCGCAGTAGGAAGCTCATCGCTATCGGCTTACCGTGGCATCTCGCGTCGCTGTTGCCTGATCACAACTGGATCCTACGCGTACCGACAAGAAGCAACGGTTCATCAATTCAGCTGAGCTAGCTTCAGATTCCTCACAACCTCATATACAGTCGAATCGCCGCTCGAGCGAACCCAGGACACGGAACAAAATGTCTCGCATCCAGATCCCCCTCGACCTCATCACGTCCCGCCTCAACCTGGGAGAGCGCTTCCAGGGCCTGCGCGCGGGACCTCTGAGCGGTCGCTTCTCCAACCTGCGGCCCATCTCCGAGTTCTTCGACTTCAAGCGCCTGTCCAAGCCCGCCAACTTTGGCGAGGTGCAGTCCCGCGTCAACTACAACCTGAGCCACTTCTCCAGCAACTATGCCGTCGTCTTCCTCATGCTCAGCGTCTACGCTCTGCTGACCAACTGGCTGCTCCTCTTTGATATCATCTTTGTGGTGTCGGGCATGTTCTGCATCAGCAAGCTGGACGGACGCGACCTCGAGATCGGTACCTTCAGGGCCACCACCTCGCAGCTTTGGACCGGTCTCTTGGTTATCAGCATTCCCATCGGTCTCATTTCTTCTCCGTTCTCGACCCTGCTCTGGCTCATTGGAGCGAGCGGCGCGAGTATTCTTG
Organism: Trichoderma sp. PF4103; assembly: GCA_023628735.1. Lineage (NCBI taxonomy): Eukaryota > Fungi > Ascomycota > Sordariomycetes > Hypocreales > Hypocreaceae > Trichoderma > Trichoderma sp. PF4103. The sequence goes on along the minus strand of JAMAKC010000053.1, from coordinate 86,106 downwards.
TAAGTGACGTTCCCCGAGACAGCTTTCAGCGGCCTTTGTCTTGCTAACCGGCTCCAGGGTCATGCGAGTTTCATGGACAAGCCTATCGATGAGGCTTTTTCCGGGGAGGCGGTCTAAATGGTCGGCCGCGAGCTCCCAAATTTGCGCCCCAATGGGGAAGACCATCGCGGCGCGGGCGGAGGGAAACGAGTGGAGACGCTGCGCAATACGGAGGAAGAGTGGAGGAGTTGGCATCCGACGAGGATGGGGAGCCTGGAGAAGGCGGTCTTGTGCGCCGCGACCGCCGCCGCTACGATACGGAGGATGAAGATGACAGTTCTGGGGATAGCTACGACGAGGACTACTCAGACGAGGGATATGTCGACGAACGCGAGGAGGCCTTGGTGCAAAAGGCGCTCTATCGGATTGAAAAGGCTCAGGCAAAGGGCCGGGCCGACGTACGGCTCAGCAAGGAGGAGATTGCGGCCCTGGAACGAAGGCAGAAGCGCATGGAGGCGGAGGAGCGCAGGAACCGCAGGCGGCGCGAGGAACGCGTGGCCATACCGCTTGCTCAGTTTGGCTCCATGGCTCGACTAGGAAGCTCTTCTTCGCGCCTGGCGTCCGGCTCTGGCTCTTTGTCAAGACAGCCGTCCGGAAGCGATGCGGTGGAGGAAGATGAGGCATCGCCGCAGATGGGCTACTTCCCCCCTCACTCCAGCTCGCGCCGGCCAAAGTCTGGCAGCTCTACATCCCGGCCATCGAGCATCCACGAGGACTCGTCAAAGGATCCCTTTCAATACCTGTCGGCTGGGCCTCGCGGTTCTACCTCCTCTGCGTCTAAGCGGCACAGCTCTGACCTGAGTTCCCTGTCGCGCCGTGGCAGACCCGAGTCGGCCGAATGGAGCCGACGGGATTCGTCTAGAAGGCAAAGCTCCGACGAGACCAGCGAGGAACTAGCGTTGGTGGAAGAGAAGTCGGGTCGTGCCGCCAAGGGCAGGGAGGAGATTGTCGTCGAGGTGGAACCCGAGTCTCCTGTCGGACCCGAGCCGGCGTCGTCCCGCACTCGTTCGGCATCGAGAAAGAAGCCCGAGTCTGTGTCATCAAGGAGGACGGTGTCGAGCAGGACGACGACGGGTTCAGGGGCGTCGTCGGGGGTGCGGAGGAAGAAGAGGGATGATACGCGTTGATTCCGTCTGTTTTTCATGGCAAAAGTTTGACTTGTTCGGCCCGTATCCTTATGATGAATATATTTGTTTCTAGACGTTATGCATTACGTAGCAGTCATGACGCTGCTTGAAGTCGGCGCGGTAAAGGCTTGAGTAGCTGTATATCTCGTAGTGCTCATATCATCTAAGCTTGGATCGTGAGTTTTGACATTCAGCTGCTTCTATCCAGCATGCTGACTAAACACTGTACCGCGGCTGTGGGTGACATGCACTGACAGACATCTACTAATCCCTGCCTTTCAGCTCCCTCCCATCTCCAGCCTCGCTCGTTGTTTATTATTACTATTCTTTGCTCCCTCCCATTTTCCGTAGCCCGTAATACTGCCTTAGCTCAAGCATCCATCCGCAGGGTCGCGCGTCTTCTTCATCTTCTGCTTCTTCTTCTGCTTCTTCTTGTTTGTTTCAATTCTACCAGCGAAGCGAAATAATATACCCTTTTCCCTTCTATTTGCTCCTACCCAACTACGTTCATTATATTCGATTGATCGTCGTCTACCTACCAACCAACCTCTCTGCGACAGAGCCTTCCCTCCCTTCAAACGAACGAACGAAAGAAAAAAGTCGACGGGAAAGCGCAAACATGTCGAGCGCAAGAAGCGGAGCAAAGCGCCTCATCAAAGAACTCGAATCCTGGCGCAAAGAGCGCAAAGACGAAAAGGGCGTGGAAAGGCTCGGCCCGATCAACGAGGACGACCTGTTCGAGTGGGAGGCTGTCATCAACGGCCGAGAAATCGGCTCCGGCTACGACGGTGCGCGCGCCCTTTGCCCTCCCCTTTTGCGCTCTTGATATACATACTACCTGAGGAACTTGACGTGCTGATTCTAACTGTGTGGAATGCGAATGTATAGAAGGCCGCTGGCTCCTCCACATCCAGATCCCGCCGCAGTACCCCCTGCAGCCGCCCAAGATGCGCTTCGTGACGCCGGTCGTGCACCCCAACATTGCGCTGCAGTCGGGCGAGATCTGCCTCGACCTGCTCAAGGACAAGTGGACGCCGACGTACAGCGTGCTGCAGTGCGTGCGGGCGGTGCGCATGCTGCTGGGGTATCCCGAGACGGACAGCCCGCTGAACGTCGACGTGGCGGCGCTGCTGAGGGGGGGGGACGTTTTGGGGACGAGGAAGCTTGTTGAGTATTGGTGCTCGGAGGCGGAGGGGAGGTATGATGGGCCTTAGAAGGTTGGATGGAAGGGAGGGGGATGGTGGGTGGTTTGTGGTGGTGTTGCTATGATTTCCTTTTGGTGTTTATCTGCTATTATGTGTTTAATTTGTTGATGGGCAGAGTATAATGAACTTTCGATATCAGAGGTCAGGGACAAATGAAACAACATATAATAACAACGAGAGAGAAGAAGGTGACTCGTCCGTGGGCCAAAGTCCTGGACTAGGTATAGTGCAGAAACCATCTTCATTCATATCGATTCATTGATTCTATTCCAACTCGTCTGTAATCATCATTGCTCTACAGCCGCCCAAACCCCCTTCCCGAGGAACATGTACTAAAAAGGACACTATAGTAATATAAGATGACAGTCACCCGCATCCATCGCCTTCCCCCCTTTTGCTTCTGGTCCCAGTCCTGCCTGCTGATGCATGCCATTTCGACAATTGTATAAAAGAAAAGAAATGATGAAGATAGAAAGGGGGTTTTCTATATGATGTCCACATGCCAGAGAGGCTGAAAGGGTGGATTAGATGCTTCCAACGTGAGAAAAAACGCCCGCGCCGCGTCCGCGCCGTGCCTGACCTTTGCCTGCCTGCCTGCCCTGACTTCCTACCCAAGTCACCCCGAGCATCCTTTTTTTGACTACCAGGTAGTTTTGAGTCGAAAATTGTAAGAAAGAAAGCAAATAGAGGGCCTTGCCCGCGTCAGGCCTTCGATCCCCCGTTGTCTTTCTTCCTTCGTTCTAGTCCCTGACGCCGTCGAGGCTCAGCCCAACAGTAAAGGCGTCACCGCAAAAATACGGAGCGACGAGGAAAGCCCCTCCCTATCAGTCTAGGATGGAAGAAAAAGGAAGATCTGGGTATAAATTGTCGATTTACTCATTATAATGGTAGACCTGAGGCGCATCTCATGTTAGCTTTCATAAGCAATCTCAACGGCAAGAGGCCGAACGTACCTTGTAGTTGGGAAGTCCGTACGGCTGCCATCCCAACCGCTTAGCCATCTTGGCAAAGCCCTCGCTCTCAATCAAATGGTAAAAGGCAAAGGGAGGGAACATGGCGCCGTCTCGGTGGACGTCGGCCTTGACCAGCAACGCGGTGCCGCCGACGCCGTCGAGGGGCACCACTAGATCCTGGGAGCCGCCGGGCGTGCTCATGTACGCGAGCAGGGTTCTGTAGGTGGCGAGTTCTGCGTAACCCTCGAGCAGGATGTCATCGGGTCCCATCTGCTCCGCCATCTTGAGCGCCGTCTCGCTGTCCTGCCAGCTGTTGAAGTCGTACGGCCGCTCGGCCATCTTCTTGCTCTCGGGGTCGTAGTACTTCTGGAAGCAGTTGGCAACGATAATGGGTTTGTCGTGGGACGCCAGATCTTGGATCAGCGTGGGGGCGGTCTCGACAATGTCGGCGTCGAGCCACAGCACCCACGAGGTGGACGGGCCCAGCGTCGTGAAGAGCAGCGAGTTGCGAGCCTTGGCCATGACCTCTCGTCGCGCTTTCTGGTTGGCCAGCTTGTGCCGCTCGCTCTCGTCCTGCGACACAACGGCGGGGTCAAAGTCCTGGCGCAGGATGATGATGCTCTTGAAGCGGTCCTTCTCCGGGCCATAGTTCTGCGTCTTTTGAATCTGCTTCTGCAGCATGGACGTCGCCTGGTTGCCCTCCTTGTTCTTGGGCAGGATGAAGCCCAGGGTGATGAGCTCGTGGGGGTAGTTGAGGCGCAGCAGGTTATCCCAGTACTGCTGGTAGAAGCGCGCCATGGGCGTGAGGATCAGGATGTGCTCCTGGTTCCGGACGGGGTCGGACGTGACGGTGACCTTGTTGAGGTTGTATCGCGTGACGGGCGGCGGGCCCTGGACGGCGCCCGATCGCGGGCTCTGGTACGGCGAGGTAGGGGGCGACAGGTGGTGCTGGGCCGAGACAATGGACAGGCGGGAGGCGGAGGCGGGACTCGAGGGCGAGACGAGGAAGATGATGATGAAGATGCAGAGCACGGCGCCCAGGATCAGCGTCGAGGGATTGGCCTTCTTGAGGCGGACCGACCCCATGGGGCGAGCCATGGCAGCGAAGCCGGGGCGGGATTGTCGGCTTGATGATCGTGTGGGCGGATTGAGGCGGAGAGAGAGAGGCGGAGAGGCAGCGATTCCTGTTCGTGGGAACCTTCGTTATCGCGATCAATTCGACGGCAGAGCAGCGCGGCGCATGTGGGAACGGCAAGGTAGCCTTGGCTGATTACTAACCCCAAGCAACTGGTGCAGTCCCAGCAGAAACGAGCGTCAGGGCATCGACGGTGCAGAGATGGGGGTTGCAGAGCAGGAGAGGATGGAAGAGAAAGCGAAAGAGAAAAAGCGTAGCAGAGCGAATCTGCGTCGTGCTCTGGTTACGCCCTCGCCCACTAACGGCAGTGCTAATACCAAGCTGGTGCCTCTGGTGCGGAAAAGGACAGACTTGAGAGATTCGATACGAGAGCATTCAATCCAGGCCTCGAAATCAGGGGTCTCCCGATTATGTCAGGCTAGGCCTATCCAAGGCATGAATTTTCTGCGGTACTGCTACCAGCCTGATACTGCAGTGACTGGTAGCACCTCTGACGGGATAATGCATACGGATGGGTTGCATGCAGCGACGAGATACTAGATCACAGTGGAAGTGCAAGTACGGTGATGTGAGTTATACCTGATTGTATCACTCGAGATGCCATTGTTTGCGACTTGGACACGGCCTGTTCCATTGTCAGTTGACGCTGTAGATTCGCGCCCTGCAGGTGTACTTACGGTAGGCGTGCCTTGAACAGCCCGGGCCGTCATCAAGACTGCCGCTGTACCTGCGGCGCTTGTAGCGGTACCTCGGGCCCTTGAGCGCTGTCGGTGCGCTGGACTCGCTGAACGGACCCCCTGTTCCAGGCATGTGCGTACCTGGACGCTACCCGCAGTACTTCCCCAGCAAGTCTTGCCGCGCAGTTCTAGCTTGACATTTCTGCCTCCGGCCTGTCACGACTACAGCCTTTGTTCCTCTTCAACCTACATCTCTTACCGTCCGCCTACGGAAGAGTCCAGAGCCGCGCAAGACACAAGCATCTGTACAGCATCTTTCATAACCATCTTCGCAATGGCTTCCGACAAGATGGACCGCGGCCTTGACGAAATCATTGCAGACAAGGTCCGTAACTCTTCAACCTGCCTTGACACCGCCAGCCTCGCCGTCCGCAGTCGCAAGACCGCCGCTGACTCCTTCACCAGCGCAGCAATGGATCTCGAAACCGACGCGGTGGCGACCGTCGTCGTGACCGTCAAGACTACCCCCGTGACGGGGTCAAAAAGGTGCGTCTCGACGTCTCTTCCTCTTCCTGTTCCTTTTCAGCTGCAACGCGAGGCTGACCCGCCACTTGCTCCAGGTTGATACTCGAAACCCTTCCTCTCTTTCCTCCTGAATCGCCTGGCACTCGACTTCGTCAAAAGCTCTGCGCACTCTTTCGGTCAAATCGATTTTCGGAGTCTTGCCGATCCTGACACGCGTTCAACGCTGTGGATTTCCTCGCTAACGAGCTCTTGGGTCGACCCTGCAGTCTCTCCGCAACGAACCTCGAAACCTGGATAGGTTTGTCTTCAGAATCGAGAACCAGTGGCTTTGGAACATGGACTGACGGGATCGCTACAGCGAATGGGTTCATGATCGATACGAAGAGAACTGTACAGTCACAACCCACCTCCATTCACTTACCTCTACCCCCTTGACACACGACTCATGACTTTCAGCGTATCGCCAAAGAGGCCCTGCACCGCGTCGCAGGCGCGAGTCTCCCAGCGGGTAAGTCTCCGAAATATCCAGGGCGGACAGAGAACGAAAGCATCACAGGCGAGCTAACGATCATTCTCAGCGGAGATGCTCGGGGCACCCGTCTTCGAGTAGAAAACATCCACTACGATCTCACCGAGGAAGATCTCGATGTATGCCACCTCGGACGCGAGAAAAAGCCGACCGGTATACAGTCTGACACCATTACAGGAACTTTTCAGAAGAATTGGCCCCATCACAAAGCTGCAGCTTCGCTATGACCGGTCTGGACGGTCCGAAGGCGTAGCTTTCGTGACTTACGAAAGCAGAGACGACGCTGCTGAAGCTGTTCGACAGTTCGATGGCGCCAACGCGAACGGTACGTTGCACTTGGATCAGCTTTACCTATAGACCTTGCGACTGACGTGGAGCGTAGGCCAGCCCATTCGTTTGACCATACTGACAGGCGGCCCTTCTCGAAACCCATTCGATACCGCCGTTATGCCCGGCAAGCCTCTGTCGGAGCGCATCTCTGCTCCCGGTGGCAGATCTCGATCGCTCTCCCCTCATCGCAGATACGACGAAGAAGATGCGGCTCGCAGAGGCATCGACCGTTATGTTCCGGGAGGTAGCCGCTCACGCAGCCCCATGCCACCTCGTCGTGGAGGGCGCCGCCCCGGTGCTCGACGAGAGGGTGGTGGAAGGGACCAGGACGGTGCCCGCGGTGGCCGGGGAGGCGGCGGAGGAGACGGCCGGGCCGCACGAACGAACGTGCCGCGATCCAAGAAGACCCAAGAAGAACTGGACGCCGAGATGGAGGACTACTTCAACGCCCACGGCGGGGCGTCAGAGCCTGCTGCCGAAGCCGCTGCCGGAGCCGCTGCCGAACCTGCTGCGCCCAACGGAGAGGCTGCTGCGCCTGCTAACGCTGATGACATTGATATGATCGAGTGAACGGACTTTTAACGCTACGCTCTTGGTACAGGGGAATGGGGGAATGCGATTCATGGGGGGAGGGGATTTGGAGTATTGGGTCCGTTGTTTTACAGAAAACTGCCATCCGAAGCATGGGAAATGGAGCATATATATATAATCAAAGCAAGGTTGTCGTTCCGGAATGGATCAATGGTCGTTCGGGTCAGGAATCATGGTGTTTTATGAAACCTTTTGGCGTGTTCTGGATCGTAAATTCTATAACCAAGATACTGTTGTTCCTGGCATTTAAGATCTTGTCATTCAGGTCCATTGATTGAGCAAATTCACGTTGTTAACAAGCGCAATGTCACCAAGATCCATATCGTGGCTCAGATACATCGATGTACGAAGTGCATTACGACCTAACAGATATGCCGGATTTCGTCAGCTCAGATCTTTAATACGCCATAGCTGCAACTCCATCGAATGCGAAATCGGCGACACAGCATTCTTCACTTGCCTTGTTCACCCCTCCTCGTTATTCCCGTAAAGATACCTTAGTCTTGGGACGCAATGGCTTCAAAATCGACCGCAACACCGACAAAGGTCGGGATCCTGTCGCTGGGCGTCATGGGCGCTGGGATTGCGAGACTCTTAATTGCGCATGGATTTCCAGTTTCTACAAACTGTCAAGGGCGAAGGTGAGCACATCAATCGTGAGGCCATATCATGAAGGCTAAGAGGGTATCGCGTGTCTTAGTGAGGATACGGTTGAGAGAGCGCGCGACGCCGGCGTCGAGCTTCTCTCGTCTGACTCGGAGCTCGTCCAGCAGTCCTCCGTCATCTTCTCAGTCGTGCCGCCACGAGACGCAGAGGCCACTGCGCAGCGAATCGTCGATGCGTTATCAGGAGCTTCCCGTACAGAGACGCTCTACTACGTCGATCTGAATGCCGTTGCGCCGTCGACGTGCAAGAGCATCGCGGCGCTGTTTGAGAACGCGAGGGTGTCCGTCAAGTTCATCGACGCCTGTATCCTAGGCGGACCTCCCAGCCTGAAGAAGAAGAAGAACGAGTCCGACAAAGAAGGGGAAGCTGATGAGGAGTGGGATCAGCCGAGCATCCCCGTCTCGGGACCCGACCTGCTGACGGCGCTGCCGGACGGGGAGAGGCTCGCCTCGGTGCTGAAGCTGCGGACGATTTCCCCCGAGATTGGCGCCGCGAGCGGCCTCAAGATGTGCTTCGCCTCGCTGACAAAGGGCTTCACGGCGCTGGCCACGCAGTCCTTTGCGACGGCGCACCGGCTGGGCGTGGCGGGCGAGCTGCGGCGGGAGCTGCGCGACATGGCGCCCGCGATGCTGGCGCGGGCGGAGAAGGGCGTGCCGGGGATGCCGCCCAAGGCGTACCGCTGGGTGCGCGAGATGGAGGAGATTGCCAGGACGTTCTCGGAGGAGGGCGGCTGGGAGGGGACGGTGTTTGAGGGCATCGCGGGGGTGTATCGGGCGGTTGCGGAGGATGATGTGCTTGGGAGGGAGAAGATTGGGAAGAGGAAGAGGGGGACGAGCTTGGATGATGTTGCGGCGGTGATGGCGGAGGGGTTGGAGGCGAAGAGGAAGAAGAGGGAGTGAAGACGGATGCTTCTTTACTTTATGTACCTTAGAGTGCTGGTAAAGCGGGTGTTTTATATACAGCTTGGCATTATCATATGATGAAGGGAGATTTCGTGGGTAGAATACAATGCTCCTTTAATGCTTCAGTCCTGCCAATGCGATTGTTCCGGCCTCTGCCAGTTCATAGGCCAAGTTTTCCAAGATACCCATCTTTGCACCGGGTTCTCTGCCATATATCCTCGAGTGAGGAACACTCAACTTCGTCTCCTTGCCACCGGGAAGGCCCTCGCCGGAAAGATAGACGGCCGCGTTCGACAGGGCGCCAAAGTGCTGTCCGATGAAGCCCTCAACAGGCTCCGGCTCCCTCGGGACCGCAATCTCTCCAGCAACGCCGAACGCTACGCCAGGGGCAAAGGGTTCCGTGACGTTGGGGAGAACGGGCGCGGACATGAAGAACTGGATCTGTGAGCCCTGCGGCGTGAAGCCTTCGCCGTTCATCGACTGCATGAAGTTGTTCATTTCTTCCTCCTCCGAGAGGGAAAAGTGCGTTCGTTGAGGATCGAGGGAAAGGAGACCCTTTTTGGCACCCCAACCGCCACCGCCGCTCACTATTGTTTCAAGAATCAGCAATCGTACGTTTGGGGGATTTGTGTTCCTTGAGGGGGCGATGGTTTGCTTACAGATCTTGTATAGCCGGCCGCCGTGGCTGTAGAGCTGTTTGAGATGCTGGGCGGTTGCGCTCACGGTATCCCTGATGTCGTCGACATCTGGAAGCGCTGCTATAGGTTTGGGAGCCTCCTCGAACCATTCTGCTAACGTGCTCGACGTCTCCGGGTTCGGGGTAACCATGGCCCAGACTCCCACAGGGCCAGACAGGATACCCGACTGGGCATTCTGCTTGTGAAGCGCGTTGACGATATCCTCCAGCTCTGTAGAAGCGGGGATGGTCTTGCCGTCGACTTCGATGCCTCGGATGATGTTGCCAAAGCTCTCAGTCACAGTTCGGGGATGTGTCAGAGGCAGCAGGGGTGCCCACATGTCGAGGTGGGCTAATGACTTGATGTCCTCGTCTAGTGAGACTTTCACAAACTGTGAATGCTTCTCTATTTGCCGAGCAAGCTGCGTAGTATCAGGGCCCAAGTCAAACTCGGACAGCAAAAGCGTAGACGCTTTGTTGTTGTGGAACGTGGTCCTCGCCAGGGGCAGCGTCAACGCGGGATCTCCCAAGCTAAACGTCAAGGCAGAGACTGAATCTGCGTCATCTCTCGACTTTGGCGGCTGCTCATGCCACAGATACGGCAGCATGTCGTCCAAGTGGCCTCGTAAGACTGACAGGCCCTGCAGAGGCCTGAGCGATCCTATTGGGGCTGCTAGATGGTCGACTACTGCGCTCAGCACGTGGAACTTGCCCACGCCTTCTGAGCCGGCCATCAGCCTGGCAAATTCCTTCATCAAGTGGGCATTTTCGAGGTCTTTGGCAAAGTTTGGCGTTGTGAGGAGCACTGCGGCGTTGTGGCCGTTGGCGTTGTCCAGGATTTTCCTTCCTTTCAGTTTCTCAAAGAGCTCGTCATAGTTGATCTAAGCAAGGAAGAATGTGAGCAATCAGTTCGTAGGATTTGCAAATTGTTTGAGTCACCTGTCTATTCTCCGGTATCGCGTATGTAAATCTTGTCTGACTGTGACGGGAATTGCTCGAATAGGATCTGATGAGAGCTGATGAGCCTCGCCTCGGAAGCAAGCTCCTCACAGCTCGGGAGGAGATCCGGGTGATCATGTCCGTGATGAAAACAGTCCCGGGTAGTATCGTGTATATATAAGTCGAACAAATAAAAAAAAAGCACTTGGGCGATGTGAGATCAATCACAATAAGAAATTGCATGAGTTTGGTCTGGAAGCAATGATGACAAGCTCGAGGATCCGAGTGCATCGACATGAAATCCCATGTAAGAGCAGCTGTGGCTCAGCTGTGGCTCAACTTGCCAATTCCAGCTGCATTCCCACCTGCAACCCCGCGGCACCGCCACACCCCTCAGCACATCCCACCTGATAAGATTCCATGACTCAAAATTCCGACCAGGAATCTCTGACTCTGAATCCGATAACGCAAAACAGAGCCCAAGTCACTTGTTTGTCCTCTCTTTCATTCATAAAAGGGCGAGTTTCTTGACGCTTAGTAGGGATTGACGAGGAGGAGGCCAATCTGCTCTGCGGCTTCCCCGAATTACATCCAGCACGACGTTCAGAATCGCGGCTCGGGCACTTCGAGTGCGGCCTCTTGTCTGTCCTGCAACCGCAACTGCAAGATCTTTCACCGGCACACGTGCGATCATGGCGACCAACTCTGCGCGAGGAATCCCCAGTATGTCGTGGCTTGTCGGACAGGTATAGGGCAATCGTCACTAACAGGTTGCTATACACAGTCCCAGGGACCGAGGGTATCCAGGAGAGCACCACCGCGCCTCCCAACGTCTCCGCCGAGGTCAAGCAGGAGGTTGCCGCCTCGACTCAGTCTGCTGCTCCCGGAGAGCACGCCTCAGGCCAGGATGCGGGCGTTGTGCCAGCTCCCGAGGGACCTCAGAAAGTAAAGTCTGAGAAGGAGTGTAAGGAGCCCCCGAGCTTCTCCGAGATTCAACAAGGACTACTGATCTGACCCATTCATGCAGTGGAAAAGGAGCGCAAGAAGGCTGAAAAGGCCGCCAAGCTCGAGGCCAAGAAGGCAAAGGCTGCCGCCGCCGCCGCCGCTCCCACCAAGGAGAAGAAGGCCAAGAAGGAGAAGGTCGAGGAGGAGCCGCTGCCCGCCTACGTCGAAGATACCCCCGAGGGAGAGAAGAAGCGCATCCGATCGTTCGACGACCCCCACTTCAAGGCATACAACCCCGTTGCCGTCGAGTCCGCTTGGTATAGCTGGTGGGAGAAGCAGGGCTTTTTCAAGCCCGAGTTCACCCCAGACGGAAACGTCAAGGAGGAGGGCAGCTTCGTCATCGTCCACCCGCCTCCCAATGTCACCGGCAGCCTGCACATGGGACACGCCCTCGGCGATTCCCTCCAGGATCTTCTGATCCGCTGGAACAGGATGCAGGGCAAGACCACCCTGTGGGTTCCGGGCTGTGACCACGCTGGTATCTCGACTCAGAGTGTCGTCGAGAACATGCTGTGGAGACGGAAGCAGCAGACCAGACACGACCTCGGCCGAGAGAAGTTTGTCGAGACCGTCTGGGAGTGGAAGGAGGATTACCACAAGCGCATCAACAAGGCCTTGACCAGCTTGGGTAGCTCGTTCGACTGGAGCCGAGAAGGTGAGTTTTGATGAAGCTAATAATGAGCGAGAATGCGACTAACAACAGGCAGCTTTCACCATGGACCCCAACCTGACGAAGGCCGTCAACGAAACCTTCGTTCGCCTCCACGAGGACGGCATCATCTACCGCGCCAACAGACTGGTCAACTGGTGCACACAGCTCAACACTGCGCTTTCAAATCTCGAGGTCAAGAACAAGGAGCTCACCGGAAGGACGCTGCTCGATGTCCCCGGATACGACAAGAAGGTCGAGTTTGGTGTCATTGTTCACTTCAAGTACCCCATTGAGGGCAGTGACGAGACCGTCGAGGTTGCCACGACTCGTATCGAGACCATGCTGGGCGACACCGGTATCGCCGTTCACCCCAAGGACGCCAGATACACCCACCTGGTTGGCAAGTATGCCGTCCACCCGTTCATCGAGGGCCGCAAGCTGCCCATCATTGCCGACGAGTATGTCGACATGGAATTCGGAACTGGTGCCGTGAAGCTGACGCCCGCCCACGACCCCAACGATTTCAACCTTGGCCAGAAGCACAACCTGGAGTTCATCAACATCCTCACCGACAACGGATTGATGAACGAGAATGCCGGTCCCTACCAGGGCCAGAAGCGTTTCGACGTCAGATACGCTATCCAGGATGCTCTCAAGGAGAAGGGCCTGTATGTCGACAAGAAGGACAACCCGATGACCGTCCCACTGTGTGAGAGATCCAAGGACATCATTGAGCCCATCATCAAGCCCCAGTGGTGGGTGAGGACGAAGGAGCTTGCTCAGGAGGCTCTCCGTGTTGTCAAGGAGGGCGAAATCAAGATCCGACCCGAGAGTGCGGAGAAGAGCTACTACCGCTGGCTTGAGGACATCAACGACTGGTGCATCAGCCGACAGCTGTGGTGGGGCCACAGATGTCCTGCCTACTTTGCCAAGATCGAGGGCAGCTCCGACGACATCCCCGAGGAGAAGCTCTGGTTCTCTGGACGAAACAAGGAGGAGGCTGAGAAGAAGGCCCAGGCGGCGCTGCCTGGCAAGACCTTTACTCTTGAGCAGGATGAAGACGTTCTTGATAGTAAGTCGACTCTATTTTCTGGGTATACTCAAAGCAAAGGCTAACACATATGGTAGCCTGGTTCTCTTCTGGTCTGTGGCCGTTCAGCACATTGGGCTGGCCCGAGAAGACGCTTGATTTTGAGAAGCTGTTCCCTACGAGCGTTCTCGAGACCGGCTGGGATATTCTCTTCTTCTGGATCGCCAGAATGATCATGCTCAGCTTGAAACTCACAGGACAGATCCCTTTCAAAGAGGTGTACTGCCACAGTCTCGTCAGAGACTCCGAGGGCCGGAAAATGAGCAAGAGTCTGGGTAACGTCATCGACCCCCTGGATGTCATTGCTGGCATCAAGCTGGAGGACTTGCACGCGAAGCTCCTTCAGGGTAACCTTCACCCCAGCGAGGTCCAAAAGGCGACCAAGTACCAGAAGTCTGCCTTCCCCGATGGCATTCCCGAGTGCGGAGCTGACGCTCTCCGTTTCACCATGATCAACGCCACGACTGGTGGTGGCGACATTAACCTGGAGATCAAGATGTAAGCAAGTTATGTGCCTGACACTCTGAACTCAGCTAACATGACATCCAGTATCCACGGTTACCGAAAGTTCTGTAACAAGATTGTATGTTGAAATATTCCACTTCCTTAGATTTTCCTGTGCTAACACCGGTTCAGTTCCAAGCAACCAAGTACGTCTTGGGAAGTCTGCCCAAGGACTTTGTTCCCTCAAAAACTGGAGCCGTGCCCGGCAAGACTCTGGCGGAGAGATGGATCCTGCACAAGATGAACCAGGCCGCCAAGGAGATCAACGTCGCCCTTGCCGAGCGGGAGTTTTCAAAGTCCAGCATCATCGTTTACCGCTACTGGTACAACGAGCTCTGCGATGTGTACATTGAGAACTCAAAGGCCATCATCCGCGATGGCACCGAGGAGGAGCGCAACTCGGCCATCCAGACCCTGTACACTGCTCTTGAGGCCGCTCTCACCATGATCCACCCCTTCATGCCGTTCATCACCGAGGAGATGTGGCAGAGAATGCCCCGCAGACCTAGCGATGAGACCAAGTCCATCATGGTGGCCAAGTATCCGACTTACAACCCTGCTCTCGATGATCCCGCGTCCGAGCAGGCCTACGAGCTTGTGCTCGACTGCAGCAAGGCTTCGCGATCCCTCATGGCCGAGTATGCCATCAAGGAAGACGCTGAGAGTAAGACAACATTTCACGCCTTACTTGGTTATTGACCTTCTAACGCTGACATTCAAAATAGTCGTCATCCAGGCGTACAATGCCGAGGCCCTCAAGACCTGCCAGAACGAAGTCACCTCCATCAAGTCCCTCAGCGGCAAGAGCGTAAAGACTCTGGAAGTTGTCGGTCCCGAAGCCTCCCGCCCTCTCGGCAGCGTCGCGTACCCCGTCTCTACCGCCGCCTCCGTCTTCCTGCACGTAAAGGGCCGAGTCGACATGGACGCCGAGATTGCAAAGGCGCAAAAGAAGCTCGAGAAGACCGGTGCCAACATCCAGAAGCAGGAGAAGCTGCTTGCGGACCCCGGTTACAAGGAGAAGGTCTCGGCGGCCGTCCAGGAGGGAGACATCAAGAGGCTGGCTGATGCCAAGCAGGAGAAGCACCACTTGGAGGAGACGATTAAGCAGTTTGAGCAGCTCAAGTTGGAGTAAGACAGCATGGACTGTCATGCTCCGGCTTTTGGCAAAAGGGCTACAATCCTCATGTAGCCGGAAACAGTAAAAGCACCTAGAGTACAAAATGAAATAGAGCTGTTGACAATGAAGCACAAGATGGTTTGTCAATTGTTGACCTATTTATGAAGCCTCAACTCCTGGTCCAGTTTCCCTTTTTGCGTGAAACACAATCTAAATTGCCAGTGATTCCAACAAGTACGCAAATACTCAGCGTCGTCAGAGATCTCTCCTCGAACAGTTACCAGGTTCCTTTGCCTCCTCCCCCTTTACCGCCCTCCGCAGCAGCCGCCTCATCCCTCCTACTAGCCCCCCCACGAACGGGCCTCGACTGCGCGGCCTCATGCCGCTTCAGCTCGTCCGGCACCTTGGATATCGAGCTCTTGCTCAGCATCTGCTTGAGATCATAGAGTACGTCGGCATCCTCGTTGCCGAGGAAGGTAATCGCCACACCGCTCTTCCCGGCACGACCCGTACGACCGATACGATGCGTGTAGCTCTCAATGTTGGTGGCCATGTTGAAGTTGATGACGAGCGAGACGTCGGGCACGTCGATACCACGGCCGGCGAGGTCCGTGGCGACGAGGACCTGCGTCTGGCCGGAGCGCACCGACGCGAGGGCCGCCTCTCGCTGCTCCTGCGTCTTGGAGCCGTGCAGGGTGACGACGGACCAGCCCATGGCCTTGATGTCGCGGGCGACGGCGTCGCAGTTGCGCTTGATATTGACGAAGACGATGATGGGCGGCGCGAACTGGCCCGACGACAAAATCTCCTGCAGGCGCTTCTTGCGGCGGTCCTCGCCGGCGACGAACTCGACGCGCTGCTCGACCGTGTCGACGGCCTCGCCGGCGTTGCCAATCGTCACAATGGCCGGCCGGCGGAGGTACTTCTTGGCAATCTTCTCGACCTGCGGGGGCATCGTGGCCGTGTACATCATGGTCTGGCGGTAGCGGTCCTTGCCGCCCACGTAGCGCTTCATCAGCTGCGCATTTTCCGCGTCGTCCGTGTCCGGCTTCTCGTTGGACACCGGCAGGGCGTCGAGGATCTTATTGACCGAGTCCTCGAAGCCGAGGTCGATCATGCGGTCGGCTTCGTCCATGATGATGTAGCAGCACTGCACGAGGACGAGCAGCCTCCGCTCGATGCAGTCCACCAGACGACCGGGCGTCGCGACGATGATCTCGGCGCCGTTGCGCAGCGCAAAGGCCTGCTCCTCCAGCGAGTGTCCACCGACGATGCTGACGCATCGGAAGCCCAGCGGCTCGGCAAACTTCTTCGCCTCCGTCTCGATTTGCTGCACCAGCTCGCGGGTCGGCGCGATGATGAGCGCGTACGGGCCGTCGTTCTTGTTGGCCTCCGTCAGAGGCGGCAGGTCGGATATGTAGACCAGCAGCGGCAGCAGGAAAGCGGCCGTTTTACCGGAACCCGTGACGGCCACTCCGATGAGATCGCGGGCCTGCAGCGCAATCGGGATGGCTGCTCGCTGAATGGCAGAGGGTTCCTTGTAGCCGACCCTGTCCACGATGTCCAGGAGGCGCCGCGGCAGCCCTGACTCCTCCCAGTTGCGCATGGGGTTCGGGATGGCGCCTCCCTTGGTGGAGATGCCAAAGTCCTCTTTGAAGATGCGCCAGTCCCGCTCGCGCATCTCGCTGAGCGCCTTCTCCGACCAGTGCCGCCCCAGGCCCGTCCTCTCAGCCCGCTCCCTCGCCCTGTCGCGCGCCCTGTAGAAGTCCTCCATGATGCCAATCGCCCGCTCTCTGCCGTGCTCCGGATCGCGCTCCTCAATCATCTTTGCTCGCTTGCGCGCCCGCTGCTCGGCCTCCTTGTCGAACTCGCCACCGAGGCCGGCCAGGGAGCCGCCTCTGTTGACGCTCTGGCTCGCGTACAGCGGGTCGTTGTCCCTCGACGTGTCCTCGTCCGCGTCCCACTCAAAGTTGAACTTCTTCTCCGTCGTCCGCATGCGCTTCTTCTTGGCCGAAAAGTTGGACTGCTGGTTGACCTCTGGGCCGAGGTACCGCGACCGCAACAGCTCGTCCTCAATATCCGCCGCCGACCGCTTGACCGCTTCCGTCTTTGAATTCTTCTTTCCCTCTCGGCCTCCGTCGCGGGGCCCGTCACGGCCTCTGCCTGCGTTCGGCGGGTTCATGGCCCTGGGGCCTGTGGGAGGCGCGATGCCGTTGGGACCGCCGTTGGAGGTTGACCAGCCATTTGCGACAGAGTCCCATTTCCTTTCTTCCTGTCGACGCTTCTGTTCTTCTTCTGCCGCCTTGCGCTTCTTCTCTTCTTCTTCCTGCTTCGCCTTCTCGGCCGCTAGTCGTTCGCGTTCCGCCTTGGGGATGAATCTGGGTTTGGCCGCAGCAGCGTCGGCCGCCTTCTTTTTTCTCAGGATCTCCTCGATATCGAGGGGCATTTCGAATGGGGTATATGGTTTGTACAGTGATAGAGAAGAGAAAAGAGAATTAGAAGAGAAGGATTGCGGGTACTATGGCGGAAGAAGAAGGGTGAGGAGTTTGATATGTTGATGTAAAGACGATTCCAGAATTAAGCTGGAGCGAAGTACTACAGGAAAGCAGACGAGGCTGCAGCTTACTGCTGGAGTTGGAGACCCATCCACCGATGCTGCCCAGTCATATCGCTCACTAGCAAGCGGGTCTGTGTTAGTGCATGCTCAGCCTCGGGAATCTCGAAACCGATTCAAATTGGGAAACCTCCAAAAAAGAGCCTCCCCGCGAATCAATCTGCCCATAGGTATTCCCTGGGACATATCAGCCCAGCCCTTACGCCTCCGAAAAACCCCACCGCCCAGGAGGAGTGCCAGATGCTCTCATAGTCGAAAAGCCCTCCCCCCCTCTCCAAACAAAATGGCCTCCAGCTTCGTCCAGCTCGCAAAGAGCCTCCCCGAGCCTCTGCAGCGCTTCTTCGCCCGCTGGCCCCCGGCCTCGCTCGTCGCCCCCGGCACCCCCCCGACGGCCTTCCAGGAGCAGCGCCCCAACCCGTTCCGCTTCTACAAGCACCCCGTCACGGGGCGGTGGCAGGACCCCGTCTACTCGCAGCGGCGGCAGGCCCAGCTCGTCAAGCTGGCGCGGGAGCACGGCGTCGAGGAGCTGCTGCCCGAGACGACAAAGGGCACCGAGTACAGGCTGGCGCACCGCGTCGAGCACGGCCTGAGGGTCAAGGGCACGGGCGTGGGACAGAAGGTCAAGGGTCACATTCACGAGCGGCACATGATTGCAAAGTATGTTGTTCCCCTTATGCTATGGTTTTGCAAAATTGCCGAGGGGGCACGACGGAC
Organism: Trichoderma sp. PF4103; assembly: GCA_023628735.1. Classification (NCBI taxonomy): domain Eukaryota; kingdom Fungi; phylum Ascomycota; class Sordariomycetes; order Hypocreales; family Hypocreaceae; genus Trichoderma; species Trichoderma sp. PF4103. The sequence goes on along the minus strand of JAMAKC010000053.1, from coordinate 68,116 downwards.
TAACACGATCGCTTCAGGATGGAACAGAGGAGAAAAGCCATGTTGGATATGCCCAAGCTTATCCGGGCCTGGAAGAGTGTAAGCCCCCCTATCCTTCTTTTCATGGTCGGTAGTCCCATACACAGAGGCAAAGCTGACTTTGAAGCACAGATCGGGAAGAGGAACTGGACAAAGTTCCCGAAATAAACGTCACGACACAGCAAAGAATTCCCTTTACCCTGGCGACTACTACGTACATACGCCATGTATTTCTATGTACAACAATGAGAAACGAATATACAGATTCACTCCAAAACATTTCAAGCTTATCCTTGCCATCTCGTGTGATTAATATGGTAGAGAAGCAAAGCCTCAACTGCATCACGTGACCTCGCCATATCTAAATTTGCCGCTTCAACAACATCTCTAATACAAGCATCTAAATGCCATAACTCACAGCCAAAGCATCCTTAAAGACATGTCATGACACTTGATTTACACTCCTATATCGACAACAGAATTCTCTCCTCTCAGCACAATCCATGGCCGTCCCCTCGCCTTCCCACTACGACATCCTCAACCTCTCCCCCTCCATCCTCAACTCCCAGCATGACCCCTCCACGCTCATAAAACAAGCCTACCGCAGAGCCCTCCTGCGGCACCACCCCGACAAGGCTTCGACTTCCACTGCTCCCTCAGCCTCATCATCAACATCAACATCACAGACAAGGCCCTCATCAGCCTCCCAACTCTTCACAATCGACCAAATCACGAAAGCCTTCACAGTCCTATCATCACCCTCTCAACGCAGCACCTACGACGCCACCCTCCGCCTCACCAGAGCAAACGGCGAGGCTACGCAGACACGCTTCCAGACGGGCATTGAAAACGTCGACCTGGATGATTTGCCGTTTGATGAGGTAGAGGAGCGCTGGTATAGATCCTGTCGCTGTGGGAATGAGCGCGGGTACTCGTTTAATGAGGAGGATCTAGAAGAGGTTGAGCAGGAGGGCGTTCTCATGGTTGGGTGTCATGATTGCAGTCTTTGGCTGAAAGTTCACTTTGCTGTAGCAGAAGACGAAGGCGATACACGCGATGGGCATTCATCGATAGCAAATGAAAAAGATTCCAGTTGACCATTGCTGATCCTATCATGGAAGCTCCAGCGCATATCACAGCGGGAACGTAGTTTATTCACGACGGGTGAGGGCAATCAGCGAACTTCTAGTCCTTTAGAGCCAAAAGATGGTTGGTAAAATAAAGTTATATTATAAAGCAATTTTAGTAGTTTTTATTTTGTCCAGACGGTGCGCATCAAGAGTCTAAAAGCAGAACCTTCAATATGCTCTTCTTCAATCCTCCCTGCCGATCCGTTGAGAGGGGGAACCAAACTGGTTCTCTCCCCGAAAGTGATTTGCGTGTTTACCTAAACGATGCCGAAGCTCTTGATCAAAAAACGAAGTCTTCCATCCACTCCGTAGACACCAGCCCATTCCATACCAAAGCGACTAAAGCCTGCAGATTCACCCCCGCGCCCCTGGCAGATTTTACTCAGCCTTGGGCTCCTCAGCGGGCGCAGCGGCCTCGGCAGGGGTGTCCTCCTTAGGGGGGGCCTCGGCTTGGCCGGCAGAGGTCTCAGCCTCAGAAGAGGTCCAGAGGGTCTTGAAGGGCCGGTTAGTAAGATACGCAGGTCAATGGGAAGGGATTGTCAACGTACAAGGTTGTCACGGAGGAGCTGCATGATGAGAGTCGAGTCCTTGTAGCTCTCCTCGCTGAGAGTGTCGAGCTCTGTGGCGGGCGTCAGTTAACGTCATTCCACCATCTCAAAAGTTGGAGTTCTTGCAAGGGTGCAATTTTCTTTTGCATCCCCCCTACTCATTTTCAGGAGAGAAGACTTACCGGCAATGGCATCGTCAAAGGCCTGCTTGGCAAGGTGGCAGGCCTGGTCGGGGGCGTTGAGGATCTCGTAGTAGAAGACGGAGAAGTTGAGGGCGAGACCCAGGCGGATGGGGTGGGTGGGAGGCAGCTCGGTCTGGGCAACCTCGGTGGCCGCCTTGTAGGCCTCGAGAGACTTGTCGGCAGAGTCCTTGCGGCGGTCGCCAATGGCGAACTCGGCAAGGTAACGGTGGTAGTCACCCTTCCTGTAGCGGGAAACGGAATTAGCGCAACTCAGCACAACAACGGCATGGGACCAGCAAGGGGTGCGCACATCTTGTGGTAGAAGACCTTGGACTCTCCGGACTTGGCAGAGGGGATCAGGTGCTGGTCGAGGACCTCAAGGATGTCGTCGCAGATCTTGGCGAGCTCGGCCTCGATCTTCTGGCGGTACTCCTTGATAAGGGCGACCTGGGAAGAGTTGCCCTTAGACTCCTCCTTCTGCTCGATAGAGGTGACTATTCTCCAAGAAGCACGGCGGGCGCCAATGACGTTCTTGTAGGCGACGGAGAGCAGGTTGCGCTCTTCGACGGTCAGGTCGCGGTCCTCGGAGGCGACAATCTTCATGTTCTCGACCATCTCTGTTGAGGCAGCCTCGGTCAGCGCGATCGATCCATCGGACGGCGGGGGCGGAGATAACAGCACAGCTGAGCTACTCACCCTCATATCGCTCAGCCTGCTCGGCGAGCTTGGCCAGGTAAACAGCATCTTCGTGACCCATTTTGACGGTAGGAGTTTTTGATTTTCTGGGGGCTTTAATGAAAGCTGGTTCCTTATCAGTCAGCAGGTTGTACGCGTCGGAGAATGGCGTAACGCAAGTGGGAGACGGTTCAAGGGGAATAGCGAGCGGTTTTAAGAGGGAGTTCCGCAAGAGGCAGGGGAAAGGAAGAAGAAGGGGGAGATTAGAGAAGGAACACAGAGCAAGGCAGCAGCCACAGCCTCGTCTAGCCAAAATATGAGATTCTGCGCAACGGAACAGGCGCCGTGGCAGGAACAATGTGCCGCAGGGCTGACTCTGCGGACGAGGCCTGGGTGAGGCTTGCTCTGCTCTCCCCCGCTCCTAAACCCCTTTGGTGGGGTTTCGACACAGGACAAAGAGAAGTGTAGTGTAGCGAATGCGCCAGCTCCCGCGACAGACACGCAGCGTCCCAATCGGCAGAGACGAGGCCATTCCCAGGTCCGCGATGCGTCGACACAGTCGCTGAGCAGCCGGTCGTGCATCTCAGCGCGACTGACGGCTCTGGCTGCGCTGCCTGCTGCGTGCCCAGGGGGGCCAGCCCATGACGACAGCGAGGAGGGGCGCGCGCCGTGCCCATAATAAGGCGCTCACCCAGAGCAGCGCGGGAGCTGGGCGGGAGATAGGAGGATTGCACTGGCTCGAGGGCAGAGGAATGACGGGAGCGAGCAAAATCAATCCGGCAGAGCTGCAGAGGACGGGGGGAAGATACGTACGTGCGATGAGGCGCGAGTTCGGACAAAAAGGGGTGTTTGTTGCTTCGTTGAGAGAATAAGGAAAAGGGAAAGATTTCGAGCTGTTGATGATGGAAGGGGTCCCAGTTATTAGCCAGCGCATTGATTCAGAGGCCCAGCGGCCCAGTAGCGGTTTGGCCAGGCGCCATGGCAGGCCTCACGTGCCGCGCAGGCCTGTCCTTTTCAGGGCTTGTGGGTGCTGGGCGGGTGCCAAGGTGGGCAGGGTAGCGGTACCCAATGATACATATGCGGGCGCTCAGCGACGCGGCCAATCTGCGTGGCCAGGGCTCGCAATCTCGTACCGCCAGGTTCCAGCGTCCACCTCCTCAGACCGACCCTGTCCTCATCACGTCACCAAGCACCTCACGGAGGTTGGGGGCACAAATCAATGCATCCGACAAGGCACATGTACTCGTACAGCAGTTGTACATATTACATGCTGCATGCCTCTCTTCTCCTCTCCTCTCCAACTGCAGCAGAGATCACGGGTGTGTCTGCCTGCTTACTCTCTACCTTGCCTGCAGAGCAACGGCATTAACTCCGAGTTGAACCGTGAACCGTTAGTGGGTAGCGTTGACGCATCATTGCCGCCTACCTAAGGTACTTACTACTGCTTCGATGGCGAGCAGCAGCTTGACCTCCTCTCAACCTCCTCGTCGGTGCTGAAGAGAGACGCTAAATTGAGCCGACCCGTGGCCGCGGGTTCGTCATCGTCACTCTACTTTAGTCGCTGTGCTGTGCGGTGCTGTGCCTTGATTCTCTGCCTGTCCTTCCCTCCTTGTCGACGAATGAAGCACCATGGCAGTGCGGCCTAAAGCTATCAATCACCATAACCAAATTCTCCTCCTTCACCAAGTCAGTATGCGACACCAGGAACATTTGACGATGAGGCTCTGAAGATGCGGTCACGCGGCTGGGGCCAGATTGTCAAGGCTCATTGCTGGGGGGCACGAGATTGCGGCCTTGTCGAGCATCGACCGGTTCATTTCCCTGGATCCCGGACGGCAATCCAGCTCCATGCGCTGCTCCGCTCTTCGATGCTTTGGGAAGAAGCCAATTCGTCTCTGGGCGAGCTGTCGACACGTGTGAGGACTTTCAGCAGCGTCCTTCGACCAACAGGCGATGGCTCATTGTAGTTGTCATTTTACTTCATCTCGTCACCTGGTATGGATTAACGGCATCCAGACGAAGCAGTTATACCAGGATCAATTCCAGGTAATCTGTAGCTGCGTGTAGATTCTGCATTGGCCATGGCGATCCTACTTCAGCTGCCCCGATTATCACCTCTGGTATTATTACCTTCTCTGGCCTCTTCTACTGTATCTGATAGGTAGGTAGATAATCAGGTACCATCTCTACAATGACGACAAAAAGAATGCCAAAACGCTGGATGTTTGGTGGTTGCTGCTTGTGCAGTTGCGGCATTCGAATTTGCTTCTATTCGCTTCTACTGCCGGACAGCCAGGCACTAGTAGTGGTTAATACAACCCTTGAGCGTACCGAGATATCCCGGCATCCACATCAGAGCATCAGATGCCTCAACGCGTCCTGTCACTCAGTCCGTCAGTCCACTGTACTATCTGATTGTATCGTGATGTAAGCTTTCGGTGTCTTCTCGTGGAGAACCCTGATTGTATTGCGGGAGACGATGGCCCGGCAACAGCGATTCGACCTTTTGGCGATTTACACCAGCTGTGACATGTCTTGCACTTCCAGTTGGGCGGACCATTGCATTTACGAAAGGGGAAACACATGGAATTAGCAGACTTCGTCAACGGCGGCATCAAGCCCAGTTTCCTCAAGTCTGTAGTAAAGTCTTCATCTTTATCTCTTCAACCAAGGTTTCTACCAGTTGCTCTATCGTGAATCCCATCCTGAGACGCCTCTCGTACATCACTCAAAATCCCCCACTCTAAAAGAGGCAGCACCGCCACTAATCCCAATCCGCACACGCCCATCATCGCATCGAACCACCCGATGACGCTCATTCAACCCCTCAGACCATATCCAGTGCCTCTCACTAGCCAGAGCACCAACTTTCAGCAGCTCCAGTTACCTCATCAGGCCAGAAAGCTCCAACAGCACGGTCCCCGTGTTAGTACCTGTTCCTACGTACCTTACCTACCACCACGGCAATCCGGTTATTATTACGAACCTCTGCCACCTCCAATTCCTCCTTCCTCCCCTCTACTAACAAGAATCACTCAAAACCTCCTCCAAAACAACAACACCCACTCACAAAACCTCTCCAAACCACCAAAAATGCTCCGCACGACCCTCACCAAGACGGCCGCCTTCCGTCCCCTCCGCGCCGCATTCACCACCACCGCTCGCGCCATGGGCGAAGGCGACACGGGCGCTCCCCCCAAGACCGGCGGCACAGGGTAAGTTCGAGCGAGCGCAAACCCTCTCTTCTCCCTCTCTTTTGCAGCTCTTCCGCAGCTCAAAGATGCAATTGCAAGCAAAGCACTTCAGAGGAAGAGATCAGTAGCTAATTGACATGTACTCGTTTCACAGTGACGCCTTCCAGCGCCGCGAAAAGGCCGCCGAGGACTACGCCATCCGCCAGCGCGAAAAGGAAAAGCTGCTCGAGCTCAGGAAGAAGCTGACCGAGCAGCAGGAGCACCTCGATCGTCTGGCTAAGCACATGTACGCTGATAACCCTTGAATCTCTTGTCTTCATGTTATGTCTTCTTCGACTTTCAACCTTCTTTCCAAAGCTAGTCGGGAGTTTCAAAGACTGACGCAATTGTTTGCAGTGACGATATTACGAGGGAGCAGGGCGGCGAGCAGAACTAAAAGGAAGTTGCTGTAATGCGACGTACACGAGAGAAGAGAGGCAGACAAGTCGCCTCGTCATACGAGGACGGCTTGACTGGGTAGTTCAACATTGTATTACTAGGTGTGAACAACAGCCCTCGAAGGGAGGATTGAATCGCGCATACATCATGATTGCGTATCTGCCCTATCGCTGGTTACGATACCGTTCTGTAGAGCTATATGAGCTCCTCTCCACTTCTCGGAGGAAAAATAAAGAAAGCAAATAACCCAAATTACATCAGAAGTAAACGAGAGCCACTTGCTGTGTCGTGTTTCGCCGAACCTTACGTCGCCCAAGGGCGATGCGCGTGACGAGAAACAGAAAATGCCTTTATTAGATTCAATCATCCCTGATGCCATCCCGGAACTCCAATTACAACCATCAATGTGACCAACGCATGCTTCACCTCCGTCCCATGTAAGATCTATAGAAGCTCTCGGCCGCGTCGCTCTCTCCGCTGCCGTAGTGGCTGCCCAGGTTGCTGCTGGATTTCTGGGCCGCCGCAACCTTGGCCTGCAGGGCCGACGAGTTGGCGTCGATCCATTGCAGCTGGGTAAGGTGGCTGTTGAGCACGCGGACGATTTGGCTCAGCTGCATCACGACGTTAGCATTTGTATACGCCTCAATGGAATCGCGATTGCTGCTGGAACTTACCGGATCCTCAGCCTTGGTTCCCTTGCTCAGAGTTCCGGAAATGTCGTTGATCTCCTTGACCATCTTTGACAGGTCTCGAGACTTCTCGTCAAGCTGCTGGGTGAGCTTCTCGGCCAGCTTGTAGGTACGCTCCCGCTCCTGGTCAGGTCCTCCAAGTTGCTCGCCAGGGCCCATCTGCTTGGCAAACATATCCTGAACTTCGGACTCGTAACGGTTCAGCCAGGCCTCCAGCTCCTCCTGCTGGCTCTCCACGGCAGCCAGCTGGCGCTCAATCTCGTGGCTGGCCCGCTCCGCTTCAAAAGTCTCCAGGTAGAGCTTCTGAATCTTCTCGCCATTGTCCACGAGGTTTCTGTCCCAGTTGGACACGATTGTGGCCTGTTCCTTGAACTGCTTCTGGTACTTTGACAGGTCAGAAGCCCACCGAGTAACAATATCCTCCATCGTCTTGTTCTTCAATCGGGCCATCTGAGAAGGAGGACCGGTGGTGGAAGCTCCCAATGGGTTAATGGTGCTGGTCTGTGCAGCTGGCTTGGCCGCATCCTTGTCACCAGCGGGCTTGGCTCCAAACAAGCCACCAGTCGTGGTCGTGGTCGAGGCTGGTGCTGTTGTCGTAGTCGCGGTGGTGGAAGCAGTCGTGGCAGGCTTGGTGGTGGCGGTGGTACCAAAGAGCGAGGTAGCAGGTTTGTCCGTGGTGGCAGTAGAGGCCTTAGGGGCTGTGCCGAAGAGGTTGCCGGAGGTGGCAGTGGTTGCCGGAGTCGTTGAAGACGAAGTCGTAGTGGCGGTCGTGCCAGCAGGCTTCAGTCCGAAGAGACCCCCAGCGGCTGCGGTCGCAGGAGTAGATCCAGAAGCCGGAGCGGTTGTTGCAGCAGGAGTGGTACCGAAGAGACCTCCAGCAGAAGTCGCCGCTGGAGTCGTGGAAGTGGTGGTTGCGGCCGGCTTAGTTCCGAAGAGCGAAGACGTCGTTCCAGCAGCCGGAGTAGTAGCGGGCGTAGAGGACCCGGACTGCGCGGAGGTGGTGGCGGTCTTATTGCCAAAGAGCCCTCCGGAAGACGGCGCAGTAGAGCTGGTAGCCGCAGGTTTGGCGGCGCCGAACAGGCCACTCGTGGATGACTGAGTTCCGCTGCCGAAGAGGCCTGATCCCGACGTGGTAGTAGTCGCGGGTTGTGAAGTCGACGCCGAAGTAGTGGCAGGCTTTGAAGTGTTGCCAAACAAGCCGCTGGCCGGGGTGGTGCTGGTATTGGTTCCAAACAGGTTGGAGCCTGCCGTCTTGGCAGCGTTGGGTGGCGGCGCACCCGCGGGCGTCGTCGATGCCATGGCGAACAGAGGCTTGGCGGGGGTCGTAGTTTCGGTCGCCGGAGTCGTGGGAGTTGACGCCTTGTTTCCGAAGAGAGAGGAGCCAGTGTTTGCAAACAAGCCTCCAGCAGCAGGCGTCGGAGTTGCAGTAGGGGTCTTGTTGGCATCTCCTCCGAACAGGCCCCCAGTAGCCGCTGGGGTTGAAGCATCCTTGTTGCCAAAGAGACCGCCGGTGGATGGTGCCGTGCTGGTTGCCGCACCCCCAAACAAGCCGCCTCCCGAAGAAGTGGTAGCAGTGCTTGTTCCGCCAAAGAGGCCACCCGTTGCTGGAGTGGTTGAGGCTCCTCCAAACAAGCCACCCGCCGAAGTGGTAGGAGTGGAAGAAGACGAAGCAGCGGCTGAGCCAAAGAGTCCGCCAGAGGCGGGCTTCTGAGCAGCGTTATTCTGACCTCCGAACAAGGACCCAGGCGGGTTGGTAGCAGGAGTCGTGGTGTTGCCAAAGGAAAACTTGGGCGTGCCAGAAGAAGCAGCAGCATTGCCGAACAGACCTCCTCCAGCCGGCGCGGTGCTCGTCGTGTTGTTGGACGCGGCGCCCGAGGAGCTCGGGGTGCCGAAGCTGAACGACATGGTGACTGAGGTCGATGATGCTCTGCTTGTTCGAATCGTCGACGGTCGCGAGAGATGACGAGCTGTGAGGCGACGGGCAGCTAGATACGTGTAAGCAAGGAGACTTAGCAAGCGTTCATGGTATCTCCAAGCTCAGCCAAGATGCAGGTCACGGAATTGGGAGGCGTACGAAGATTGCCGAGAGCTATGACCCGTGATGCCTCCGAGGTGAGTCTGAGGAAAACAAAATCCTGGGGCGGCTCAAGGCTGACGGTTGGCCAGGTGCAGGTGCTTTTTTCGCGGTTCTGTTTTCAAGTTGCTGGAAGCTCAGACCCAGCGCGACGCAGCCGTGCTGTGGCTGGTATCCACGGACCTGCAGCCCACAATTGATTGATGCACCAGCCACACTTACTGTGCATAGTGGCCTTCCCCACGTGACGATAATAGCACGCCTACCGTCGAGGTGAGCTCCATGCTATGACACTCGATGATGCGAAACGCCTTCATTTCCAAGGCGTAGAGCGCTGTGTCCCTATTCACCCCCTCCTGTCCATTGCGAGTCCTCGACTGTACATACACGACCCAGCCATTGCGCAGCACCGGAATGACCTGAAGACGACGCTCTATCTGGCCTCGACGCCCTCTTACCACCCGACACTCGTTACCCCAATCGATCACACACACTCAAATAGCCTCTGCGAATCGAACCCCGGACGCAATACCACCCCCGGATCGGGTTGCCAATAGCCGTTGAGCTTGATAGAGTGCCTTCACGACGCAATGGCAGACTCCCGGGAACTTGAACCCCCGCCGCAGACCCACGTCGAGGACCCGGGGGCCCATCAATTGGGTATGTCTTCGCTGCCGGATGATAGACATCTGCCTTGGCGTGATCCGGTATTGCTGACATCTGACATTCTACTGTAGCTGAGGCTTCGGATTCGGAAGACCAATTCACAGACGCACAGTCCGCCCCGACGAGCCCCGGAGTCAGCTCGCCCGTTCCCAAGACGAGGGTGGAAAGGGTCAACACGGAACCCTCATATGGGGAGGTGCCTGGGACAGAAGCATACAAGACGAGGGAGCAGGATGCCGAGCCCGACGAGATTGCCATGGTATCCGACGACAATCCAGAGCCTTCGCCATCTGCTCCTCCCGAACCGGGCACCGTCCCCGTCACAGTCGTCGAGGAATCGACCGGAGAGTACCCCGGCCAGCACAGCGCAGAGGAGCAGGAGAAGCACAAAGCAGATGCCACTCCCGATATAATATTGAGCCCAAATGGCGAGATAAGGAGTGGCAACGAAGACGCCATCTCAGGTATTTACAATACGACGGATCCGAAGACTGTGGGATAGACACCAAATTGACTGATCTCAAGACGCTCCCCTTTCACCCACCTCGTCTTCGGCCCGCTCCAGGAGAGAATCCCTGGCCTCCTCTCAGCCAACGATACTGGCTGCGCCACACCAAGAAGCAGGCGACGACACAGAAGAGCAAGGACAGGGCGAAGACGACGACTTCGGGGACGACTTTGGCGATGACTTTGACGACTTTGAAGAGGGCGGCCACGATGATGACTTTGACGACTTTGAGGACGGTTTTCAGCATGCTCAGCCCACCGAATCCACGACATCAGCGCCTCCACCAATCCAACCACAACAATCACTACCATTTGTATGTACTCGAAGAGCCAAGGACACACTGAAAACAGGGTGCTAACCTTCTCGCAGTCGATACCCGACTTCGATGGGCTGAGCCCGGATGAAGTCATTTCCGCAATAGAACCATGCCTACCGAGCCTCTTCCCCCCCGAGGAACTCGACTTCCCAGCCTTTCAGCAACTACCCAAAGATTCCTCCATCTTCCTCACCCCGCGTTCCGCCTCGCTGTGGTCTCAGCTCGTCGCTCCTCCGCCCCTCGCGCCGCCCGATTGGATCCGGTCTCGAACGCGCCGCTTATTCCTCGTCTCCCTCGGCGTGCCCGTCGACCTGGACGAGATCCTTCCGGCGTCGAAACAGAAGAAGCTCGTGCTGCCGTCGCTCAACATCCCCGCGACGTCGCCCCGAGGCTCGAGCGACTTGCGGTCGACGACAAGACTGAAGCAGAGCGACGGAAACGCTTCATCTACCTCGGTAGACTCTCAGGGCAAGCCATCGACATCCAAGAGGAGGAAAGGACCGCCGCCGCAGCCGGAGCTAGACCTGGTGGCGGCCAAGCATCTCTGCCAGACGACGGACGAGGCACTGGACGGCATGACGGATCAGGAACTGAAGCAGCACGTGGCCAAGTTGGAGGCCATGCAGGGGGCGGCCAAGGAGCTGCTGGAGTATTGGACAAAACGGACGGACGAGAAGATTGGGGACCGCGAGGCCTTTGAGGGTGTTATAGAGAACTTGGTAGCGCATGCCCGTAAAGTACGCAAGTAGATCATATGAGTTGTTGTTTTCGCTTGATGATATATTATGGATTTATATGTCCTCAACTTATTTTTTTTTTCCAAAGCCTATGGTCTACCTCCGCAGCGGTTTGTACTTTTTTTTTGTTCATCATCTGCTTCTCCAGACGCTCGTGCTCCCACAACACCGTCACCAAATATATCACCCCCTGAATAGTGAGAAGCTCTCTAGCTTTACAGACCCATGTCCATTTGACGCCGCTACCTAAACCTTTGGGAAGACCCGTTGCGGGTTCCCGCGCTACAGCTCGTTTTCTGTTCTTCGAGCCTGACTTCTGCTTTCAACCTCTCCACTCGCTGCAAGGTATGCCATTAAGGACATGATCTTGTTGATACTACGCCCCCCGTTAGGAGCAAGCTTCCAACATGACTTACATAAAGAGAAATCACTTCTAGACAATCTTCTAGATAGAGCTGCGCCTTTAAGCTGAGCTGGGCTCCAGAGTCACACCACTAGATGGCACATTAGCATCATAATCTTGAGAACAGACTGCGAGGAATAAAGGGACTTACGCAGCAATCGTAGCCCATCCAATAAGACGCCAGTGCTTGTCGATACGTCGGCTGAGAGCCACCTTCTCACCGATATCTGTGCAGACGGGGCTGGTCAAGACCAACTTAGCAGCGTCGTTCTTGATAGCAGCGACCTTAGCACCAGTGGACGTGGAGCCAATGTTGACCATGATGACCTCGTTCTTGGCCAGCTTGGCGACCTTGGCCTGCTTGCCGTCGGCCGTCTTGACACCGAGCAGGCGTCGGAGCAGGTAGAAGTTGATCTCGATCTCGCTGTAAATGTCGGGCAGCTTGCCTTTGAGGCCCAGGACGAAACCGACCAGACGATCGGCACGGCAGAGGGTAGGGTCGATCTGGGTACCGACACCAATCAGGCCACCGGGCACGGCGTACTTGAGGTCGTTGCCCTCGGAGTTGAGGGAGATGACTCTGCTGAAGAGAGGGGCGCACTTGAGGGCGCCGCTGTTGTCGCGTGAGACGATACCGGGGCGGATCTCAATCTCGTCTCCCAGCTTGAGGACACCGTGCAGGATACTGCCACCAGCGACACCACCCTTGAGGTCGTCGATTTCAGCACCGGGCTTGTTGACGTCGAACGAACGGATGATGATCATGCGGGGCTCCATGGAGAGGTCTCGGACGGGCACGGGGATGGTGTTGACAATGGCGTCGAGGACGGCATCCACGTTGACCTTGAGCTGGGCAGAGATGGGGATGACCGGGGACCTCTCGGCAACGGTTCCGCGGATGAACTTGAGGATCGACTCATAGTGCTGCTGAGTGACCTCTTCTCTCATCAAATCGACCTTGTTCTGCAGAATAATGATGTTCTCCAGCTTCATGATCTCAATGGCGGCCAAATGCTCGGATGTCTGGGGCTGGGGGCAGGATTCGTTGCCTGCAATGAGAAGAAGGGCGGCGTCCATGACGGCGGCTCCTGACAACATGGTGCTCATGAGAATATCGTGACCAGGGCAGTCGACAAATCTGTACAGAATCAATAATCAGTAAACACATCCTCAAAAACTCATACCAGACTCTTCCACCATCTTCCATCTTTCATGGTTGTGGATTAAGGGGGCTGGGAGAAGTCGAGACGTACGAAACATGTCGGAGGAGTCTGTAGGTACCACCGCAGCCATCTCTCTCGCAAGGAGGATCAACCTCCTTCTCACTTCCGTAGCTTCGGTAGCAGCCCGGACGAGGGCACGCGGCGTTGTCGCACTGGTAGATCTTGGCGTTGGCGTATCCCAGCTTGATGGTGATGTTTCGGATCAGCTCGTTCTTGAATCGAACGGTCTGGACGCCGGAGATGGCCTTGACGACGGTGGACTTTCCGTGAGCGACGTGGCCGATGGTGCCGATGTTGATGGTGGCCTGGCGAGCAATAATCTCAGGCGTGAGGGGTGTCAAGACGGACACATCGAGGTCTTTGGGGTCGGTCTGCGGGGGCAGCGGAGGTTTTACGGCCGCCTGGTTGGGGATGGCGGGGTTGGTCTTCTTGAGGGCCGGCTTGAGCGTCTTCTCTTCGGTGTTGTCGACGTTGTCCTGGGCGTCGATGGACTCGCCAGAGTCGGAGTCGGACTGGATGTCGTCGTATTTGGGATCCTCAGACATTGTGACGAGGGTGGGGGGGGAGCGAGATGAGGAAGTCGGGGGGGGGCGGTTCTGCCGAGGCAACGAGGATATGCTGGATCGGAGGGACGAGGTTTTGAGAGCTCGTCTGCGGGAGAGGAGACGAGGCAATGGATGGTCGAGAGATGGATAAGAGGGCCAACGCCTACAAGGATTTCGTCGCTATAAAGTTGCGGAGGTTTGCAGGAGCAGCCATTTCGCCGTCGAGTGGTCAAAATTCATCGTGTGCAGCATGATGACTCTTACGCTAAGCCGCGTTGGGCGCGATAGGCTGATAAGGATTCTTGCCCCTCCACGGCCAGAGTCGGGCAGCCCCTCTTTTTTTGCGTGGGCAGCGGATTGGTCAAGGTGAGAGTCATGATGGCGATACTACGATGTGAAGATCAAGAAATGTCCCCTTGGGAAGATTAGCCGTGGCTTTCCTTTGTAGAGTGTATTTTGGTCGCTGGAAACTATTTGGTACAGTCTGTAGGGCGGGATGTTGTACCATCAGAGACTCAGTGACCGAAGAAGCACTGAGATATTCAACGTGTGGTGAAGAAGAAGATAGTATCTCAAAAAGAATCAAGCGAAGAATGGTAGCAATTATGGAAATGCTGGGTTCCAGACGGGGGCACTTCAACGACTTCCAACCATGATATGGTAAATCTAATGATTACCACGGTTTTATCGGCTCTCAATGCTGTTCCGTATGGTACTAGCAGGCATCAGAGGACCAGCTTACTACTACGACACCTCAGGTTAGCATCTATACAGCTTCATGTTGACAGGTCAGAGCGGACTGCTACGACTGTCGATGCATCTTTTCCGGATGGAAGTTGGCGAAACTCTCTCTAAGCACTCCCAAAAGCACAAAACCGATAGATGCAATTCGATCCATGGCAAATCATTGTTCAAGCAGATTGCCCGATTAGTACAGGTACATGGCAAGCTACCAACGCCGCATATAGAGGTAAAACTGAATAACGAAAGGCCATCCGAAGCAATAACAAGTTCATGAGAACGATGACAGCCAATTGGAAACCACTTTACTCACTCCTCGTGCGTTTGTCGGCAGGATTTTAGCATGGACCATACCCGATGATCTGTCGGCATAACTTCGAGAACCATCAGCCATCACAGAGTTAGGTTCTGGAGCATGGAGCTCCTAACATGACAAGCTTGAAAGCTCCAAGGCGATTTCCGAAAGCTATACGATGTAGTCTATGACTTCCCGCCGTTTTCAATACGACTACACCCTTGAACTGGCGAATTGCACGAGACAAAACTGCTAAATGCTGACGCGACCTTGCCTATGACGTGCCCAACAAGGCCGGGGGAGCTGCGGGCGTTTCTGTGAGTTCCCGGTAAATGGGACTGTTATGCAAGTAAGGTGATGACAGGTCCCATGGGGAAGAAGTTGAAGAAGAGGCAAAAGATAAGCGTTGGGGGCGATGCAGAAAAAAAATGAAGAGAGGGGCGTTGGTGTGCTTTGAGATTGACTGGCTTCAGGTACGAAGATGGGTGTAAATGGTGGCTTGTGAGTGTGTGTTTGTTCGTTGGTGATGGTGATGGAGATGGAGATGGCACATGCACCATGCAGACGCTTAAGCTCTTGGCGTGAACCATCATTATGTACCTGCTTCGTGCCAAACAGATTTCGACCTGTTGTTTTTACGATAACCGTCGATGCTGTCTGCCAGTCTGGCAGAGGCAGCCTGATAAGCATGACTAGAAGACAGCGCGGTTGATCGTGGTAGAGAGACAGCTATGATACTGTGCAGTAGTAGCACGCATCACCGTGAAGACATTCGCACATGAAGCACGGCAGCTCTCACGACCAAGCACAATGCACGCAAGCGTCTCCATCACCACCAACCAAGCAGCCGATCAAGGTCGTACTCGTTTAGTCGGTAACATACATACAGCATTCGGTAGCACCTCTCCATCCCGATGCGAAAACTACGCAGTTATGATACTACGTCGCAATGCCTCGCTCGGCTTGGCTACCAGCGACGAGAGAAGTCACAGACAGGGACGCAAAAATGCGAACACGGCACACGGGCTAACCCGTTGACCGCACACCCCGGATGGCAGATAGAGCCGGAGCCGTAATAGCATGGAACTGGCGTAGAAGGCAGTCCACGGTCAGCGGCCTGCTGACGGGCTTGGGCCGGACTCTAACGCCACGGGCTGCCGTTGGTGGACGCACAATAGAAGCCTTGATTATTCTCCAGGAGAAGCGAGGAACGCAACTGGGGAAGTGACTGTTCGATACGAGGAGAAGCCGTTGAGATGGGGCTCGTGATGGGGAGACACGGCACAGCTGCTATAACCTTGCAATTATTGCAGCATGTGGTGGATGAGACAAACCAAAGGGATACGTAGCAAGACTCTCTATAGAAATCAGGTTAGCGGGCGGCTGCTGAAGCACACCGGTGGCCCGGCGCTCAAAATAGAAATCACAACGAACGAGAAAACATCAACTGATGGGAAGTTGAGCAGTGGTTGTACATGTGAATGAATGGATATCCATGGATGGCGAAGATCAAATCCAAGCAACATGAATTCTGGGGCCTCTTCTGGGCGCGAAAAGTGGCAGACGAATCCCAGCTTGCAGATTGCCGCCGACGGGCTGCAGTGGCTCGCACCCATCACAGGCGTCCTGGGCGCTGATTGGCCACGGCCGCGGCGGGCACAGAGACATTAGCAGCTGCAAACCCCCCTGCAAACGGAGCTTTGAGAGGCAAACAGGCCCTGCAAAGGCCTAAGAGAAGGGCCCGCTGGACGGCCTTCTGGGGTTGGGCGGCATGGGGCCAATCAGGGCGCGGGGCCGGGGTTGTTTGTCTTACTGGCGCTGGGCGGCCGAGTCAAGTTGAGAGTCGAGGAACAGTCGGGACCCGAAAGGCGACAAAGAGAGAAGAGAAGACTTGGAAAGGCGAAGGAGATGATGTTGGAGAAGGCAAAGAGAGAGAGGAAGAGAGGAAAAGAAAGAAAAGAGGAATTAAAAAGGAAAAAGACTGGAACTAGTAAGGGAGGTGGCTTCCCAAGTTGAAAGCTTAGCTCGTACAGAAGTAACAACAGGAACTTTGGTTCGTTCTTTCTCTGATAGTAGAACCAACCACGAGGTCGTCCAGCCACTTCCGAGGCCGCGCGCCCGCCAGCAAGGGAACAATTTGATTCTGGTTCGGACTCCGCAAGTATCTTGGCTGCCATGTTGCTCGGTGCAGGTACTTGTGACGATGCGAGCTGTTGGGCCTCTCCCCAGGTTGAAAGGCCTGAGTGAGATAATAGTGCTGCCGTAGCCTTGCGTGATTGCTGCTCGCTTGTCTTTTGTCTGTTGTCTCTTCTTCTTCATCTCCTCTTTCTTGCCAACTTCTTCCCATTCTCCTCACTGTAATCGAGGCTGTCCGTCATACTCAGTTTCCACCATCTCACCATCTCACAAGTCCTCCTCCTCCTCCAATCTTCAACTCAGAACAGCATAATCATCATTATACACCCCTCAAAGCAAAATCACACCTCCCATACCACAGACCCGCCCACAGAAGCGCCAATCTGCACAAAGAGGCCACCCCCAAAGAGAGCCAATCTGCATCTCAGCTCTGGCCAGTTCGGCGGCTAACCGCACACGCCTGCTCGGAGCATCACACCCTCCAGCCGCCCTGCCAGCTCCGTCCGCCAATAACCATCCACCGGCAGCCAAAGCATCGAAAGTGAACGAGGGCATCCCCCAATACTTTGCCGTCCCGAGTCCCCATCCAGTTACCTTTTCGTATGAGCCGTATCATTATTCGAGGCCCCTCCCTCTTCCCCTGCCAATATCGACACACACACACCCAATCGAGAGCCAGGGCAAGGACGAATATACCTAGAGCGGACACGCAGAGAAAATCACCGGGTCCCGGCTCGTGCAAAGCAGAAGCGAAGGAGCTGCATCTGCAAATCTGCATCATTTCTTCCTCTCTCTGCCGCGATTTCTTTTCTTAGTACATACGGTAGCCGCCTCGCCTCGTCTGTCGTCGGACGAATGAGCTCGTCGCATCTGCTTGTCTTCGACGGCCCTCAAAACTCTTGCGCTCCCGCTGCCCATCCGCGCCTTTGGAGTCCTCCCTTTCCTCTTCCTTTTCCTCGATAGCTGGACTCATCACACTTTCCTCTCGTCGTGACTATTGTACTGTTGCTGTTTTACTGTCTCTTCTATTGTTTCTTACTCTCTCATTCCCTGTCTGTTGTTTCTTGTTACGAGGCCTTCTGTCGACTGGGTCGAAGAGTCTGAGTTCCTCAAGCGTTTTGTCCTGTTTCGACTTACACCATCGCCACCACCACAACACTTTCCCCCCAATACGAAACACAACACATAAATAAAAGAAAGACACAAAAGTCCACCATGGACAACTCAGGTCCGTCTACACTGACGCAGGAGACGATGCCGCCTTCAGAGCAACCACCGAAAGGTGGTGCCATCGAGACAACCCCCATTGACACGCCCGCACCCGCAGGCTTCAACTTCAGCGAAAAGAAGCGGCCCGCCGCCCTCAACCTTACACACGCCCGCACGGCAACATCCTCAAGTACCTCATCAGAAAGCTCGCTCAAGGTGCCCCGGACGCCGCGCTTCGCCGAGGCAACGTCGGTTCACTCGCCCATTGAGAGCGACGCCTCGCCCTTCGCCGACCCTGTCAACCCCCAGTCCTCCCAGCCCGGCGATGTCGGCTTCGGATACATCAGCAACTCGGGCAGCGACCGCGAGTCGCTCCGCATGCCAAAGTCGCCCCTCAAGAGCGCCATGAGGGTGCCCGGGACGCCGGCGAGGACGATGAACCTCATGAGCCCGACGTTTCGCGAGGAGGAGATTCTGGAGAAGCGCGAGTTGGAGACGGAAAAGGAGCAGGCCAAGGATATGGTAGGTTCTGCCCTGAGATATGGGAACTTATGCGTGGAAAAGGTTTCATTAACACACAATGCCGCAGAAAATCAAGGTCCGCGTCCGAATGGCCAAGTTCGCCCTCCGAAGCGTCCACTTCAGCTGCTCCCTCATCATCCTCGCCATGCTCTCCTCGTCATTCGCCATCTTCAACGCCACAAAGTCCCTTCCCCAGCAGAGCAAGATGCCCTCGTGGGCCGCCGGGACCGACCCCTGGGCCCAGAAGCTCGTCCTCGCCATGGCCTGCCTGTCCCTCGCCATCTCGGTCCTAGTCTTTGTTGCATACTGCCGCGGAGGACATCGCCGCGCTGAAAAGGTTGGCACATATTACACGATATTCGCTATTGGATGGGTTCGTTCTCCCCCTTTGATTCAATGCCAAGTTGTATCGCCCTAACATGCAATATCAGTTCATCGTCAGCCTCATCCTTTGGGTCCTCGCAGCCGCCGTCTTCTCCAACTCCAAGAACAACGGCGCCAACAAGGACATGTGGGGATGGTCCTGCGTGCAAAACACCCGCTCCGAGGTCTTCGCCGACAAGGTCAAGTACTCGCTCGTCTGCCGCCTGCAGAACTGGACCCTCATCTGCATCATCATCGAGGTCGTCCTCGAGGTCATCAGCATCCTGCTCTACAGCGTCATCTTCTACCGCTACTACTCCAAGCGCCGCCTGCACAAGTCCATGGACGTCCGCGACCGCGCCCGCTCCGACCTCTACCTCGCCCAGCTGCGCTCCCAGTCCGCGCCCAACACCCCGGGCTTCCCGCGCTCGCCCGGCGGCTTCGGCGGCGCTCCCATGACGCCCGCCATGTTCCCGCCCAAGTCGCCCGCCCTCAGCCAGTACGCGCTGTCGCCTCGCCACGCGCCCGCCGGCTTCGGCAGCCTGGCCGCCGTCGACGAGAAGGCCGCCGCCGCCTTCACCCCCGGCGGCGAGCCGCCCTCGCAGTTCTCGAGGCCTTCGGTGCCCTTCAAGCTGCAGGCCCCTCCCACCAAGGCGCCCTCCGCCACGCCCAAGGCCCAGAGCCCGCTGACGCCGGTGGACCACTCGATGGCGGCGGCGCAGAAGGAGACGCTGCATGAGCATGCCCCTGTTGCCGCGGACGAGCCCACGTACGATGCCGTGCCTATTCCGGGCGCGTACAGCGGTGCTCCTGCGACGTTCGGACAGGCCATGTAAGGCAATGACAAAGAGAAGACAAAGAAAACAAAACAAAAAAAAGAACCCTTAAAAAAGGAAGAAAACAAAGGGGGAAGGAAAGATTCCCCCTGAAAGACTGATGAAGATGAAGATGACACAACAAACCCCTACTTTTTATTATTCTCTACTTTCTTTTGTCAAACCACTTTGAAACGCCCACATAACCGACAAGATGAAACAATATTCTTATCTTGTCAAGAATGGGAAGCAAAAAGGGGAAGCGAGCGAGGAAGGAAAATGTTCCGTTGAAACCATATACCACTTATTTGCGGCGTTTACGACCTGTGTATTTTACGGGAGGGAGAAAGGGCAGGCAGGCACATTGATTTTTGGACATTTGAATTGTCTCTTGTTTTTGACAAGGTCTTTTCGGAACTGGATTCGACGAGAGAACTGAGTATATAGCATATCTTCTTTTTCGCCTACAATGTAGGAGTTACCATTTATGTTTCTTTTATAATGCAGTACAATTATCGCGAGATATTAACTTACTAAATCACAATAAAATATGAAGAAAGGTTCATCACATTGTGAGGGAAACGCTTCTAGTAAAAAAGGCTTCTTTTGATCTGGATGAGTACTCGTCTTATTTGTGATATGATAATGTCGAGGATGGAAGCGGTTCAACTCCCATTCCTTGCTTGCCTCGGAAGGGCTGGCTGAACGGGTTGTGATTGAAACGTACAACCTATCTGCCAGACTCATCGAAGCGACAAGTCAGATAATAAGCACATTTGGTAGTTCATCTGTCAATGAGTGTCATGAGCGAAAAATACGCCCAAGTAAAGTACCTCAACTGTTACCGTATCATCACAACATAGGCGTCGGGGCAGTGAAACTTGAAACAAGAAATACATCAATCGTGATAGAAACCTAGATACACACACAGAGAGGCATCAGGACCAGGGTCGTTGAAAAAAAAAGTGATCATTGCATTACTTTTGGTTGCCCGCCGCACCTTCATGTCATTAAGGTGCAAAGGACTTCCTGAGCCTTCGTCACGCAGTCAAAACCTGCCACCCCCCTTTTTCCCCTTGGCAAGTCGCCCCTCGAGATCGGAAAATTTCTCGACTCGCGGTCTCGGAGGTGCCCCTCCTCTATCAACGTCAATCTATCAAGAGCTACCGTCGGAAATTGTCGCCTCTTTTTTGCAACGATGGCCCCCCTCGCCCTTCCCACGTATGTGTCCTCCTATCGTGAAACAGGCCTACACGTAATATCGAAAACAGATGGTATAGCCCGAAGCGAGTGAAAACTGAAGAATCCGGTTGACGATGTGTTGTTTAGATGAGGTCGGCAACGTTCATGGGCATCTCCTCGATCTGGGTGCTGTAGAACTGCTCAATCTCACGCATCATGCGGACGTCGTCGGCGGTGACGAAGTTGATGGCAACACCCTTTCGGCCGAAACGACCACCACGACCGATACGGTGGATGTAGTTCTCCCGGTTGGCGGGGAGATCGTAGTTGATGACCAGGGAAACCTGCTGGACATCGATACCACGGGCCAGCAGGTCAGTGGCGATCAGGACACGAGAGGAGCCGGATCGGAACTCCTTCATGATCAGGTCACGCTGAGCCTGGTCCATGTCACCGTGCATGGCGGAGACGGTGAAGTCACGGGCGGTCAGCTTGTCAGTCAGCCAGTCGACCTTTCTGCGGGTGTTGCAGAAGATGACAGCCTGGGTGATGGTGACGGTCTCGTAGAGATCGGACAGGGTGTCGAGCTTCCACTCCTCCTTCTCGACGGCAATGTAGAACTGCTTGATACCCTCCAGGGTAAGCTCGTCCTTCTTGACGAGGATACGGACGGGGTCACGCATGAATCGGGTGGTGACCTCGAGGACGTCCTGGGGCATGGTAGCCGAGAGAAGGACGACCTGGGTGGACTGGGGGAGGAGCTGGAAGATGTCGTAGATTTGGTCGGTGAAACCACGCTGTGGGAGACGATATGCGTTAGCAAAGAGGCCATAACAATCAAAACATCGACATCTGAAGGGCTCCTTACAGAAAGCATCTCGTCGGCCTCGTCGAGGACGAACATCTTCATGGCGTCGGTCTTGAGGAAGCGACGCTGGATCATGTCGTGGACACGGCCGGGGGTGCCGACAACGACCTGGGGGCCGTCCTGGAGAGCCTTCATGTCCTCACGGACGCTGGTACCACCAATGCAGGCGTGGCACTCAACGTTCATGAAGTCGCCAATAGCGACAACGACCTTCTGGATCTGCTGGGCCAGCTCACGGGTGGGGGCGAGGATCAGGGCCTGGCACTGCTTGACGGCAGGGTCGATCTTCTGCAGGACGGAGATGGAGAAGGTGGCAGTCTTGCCAGTACCGGACTGGGCCTGGGCAATGACATCGTGGCCCTTGATAACGGGCATGATGGCGCGCTGCTGGATAGCAGAAGGACGCTCGAAACCGTAGGCGTAAACTAGTCGCTCGTTAGAGCTCGGTCCCCTTTTGTGAAGCCGCTTCGTGCGGGTGTCGGAGAGGAGCAGCACTCACCACCACGGAGGAGTTCAGACTTGAGGTTCATGTCATCAAAGGAGTCGACAGTCTCGTCGTAGTTAGACTCGATCTGTCCTGTATCGCAACCATCGTCAGCATGATCCATCATTGAGAGCGGGGCGTGCCCCATGGGAATTGCAGCGTCGAGTTGGGTATCGTGGGGTCAAAAGACCGCGGGAGTTTGCGCGCACAAGCGAAGCCCCCCCTGAGGTTCTTCGACTCCGCAATCCAAGACGCATGCGACGGGCAAAGAGCGGTTGCAACTCACCCTCGGGGACATCCTCAAGTCCTTTGTCAGCCATGATTGCGGTTGTCGAAGAAGAAGTCTAGATCAAGCACAGCTCGACCTAGAAGTAGAAGAAAAATTCGGCGGGGTGGAAGCGCGGAGAAAAAGACAGACTTCTCGACGGAGAAGGCTGCACGCGGTGAATGAAACTGAAGAAAGCTGTCGTCTAGACCCAAACACTCTCGATAAAAACGAGAGCTGAAGAATCTAGGAAAAAAAGTTCGTGATGATGGAGTATCGGCGTTCAGTTGAAGTGGGAGAGGAGAGGAGAGAAAAAGAAAAAGACGACTGAGGGGCGACGCCTGTTTTTTTTTCCCTACCCACCAGGCCTGCGGCCAATCAGGCTAGGCGCTCGGGGGCATCTCGGTGGGGCTGCGGCTTAGGGTATCTCGAGAGAGGCAAAGGCGCTAGAGGCGCAGTTTTGCTGGCAGGCAAAAGAATTTTTTCTTCTTCTCGTCTTCTACGCGAGACGCCTGTTTCCCCATTGTTTGTTGATGCTATCAGTGGGACTTGCATTGTTGCTAGCGCCGGTTTCTCTGGCGACTTGTGTCATGCTGTCGATGCACTCGTGTGTCAAGTGTCAGCAGCCCATGACAGAGTCAACTGTGTGTCGATGTTTCTACCACCTACGATCTGTTCGGCAGAGTCCTACTCTGTCATAACATCCTGGAAGATATGCAAAGATCACCCAGATCCTACAGTGACTCATTTGGTGACTCTTAACATTTTTTTCTGGCTAGATATCAAACTTTAATATAATACAACATAGCTAGCGTCGATCAAGGTATCAAGCCTTCGTAGCAGTATCCCCATCAACGCGGCCTCTCTTCACTCTCGCTTGCGGAACTGTGGTTCGCGTAAGTTGGGAGGACACTGCATTAGACAACTGAGTTTTCGCCAACATAACCCTCTTGGTTCTTGCTCATAAAGTAAAAGACACTCGGTTGTACGCTGTTATCAAACGGCCAGGCAGTCGGCTGTTTAATACACACGCTTGAAGGGGGGCACAGGCTTGCACTCCGCCTCGTCCAGAGTGGTGGCGATAACCCTGCGGTATGTCAAGTCAACCTTGCCGTGGGGCTGCTTCTGGAAGCTGAGGGTGTGCTTCATCCAGTTCTCGTCGTCACGCTCGGGGTAGTCTTCGCGGGCGTGGGCGCCACGGGACTCCTTTCGGGCGGCGGCGGCGGTGGCGGTTTGAACGCTATTGTACATCCAATGTTAGCCTTGGCTCTGATAACGTCCAACTTGGACAACGAGTTTCATGTGAAGAACACTTACGCGCAAGTGAGCAGGTTTCGCAGCTCAAGAGTCTCAACAAGATCAGAGTTCCAGATCATGCTGCGATCCTTGATGCCGACGTCCGCAAAGGTCTGGTCGACCTCCTTCATGCGGCGGACACCCTCGTCCAAGCTCTCCTGAGTTCGGAAAACGCTGACCTCGGTCTGCATGGTCTTCTGCATGGCCAGACGGATCTCGGCAGTGCTCTTGGGGCCGTCAGATGTTCGGATCTTGTCGAGGACCTCGATGTGCTCAGCACCGGCATCAGCGGGGAGGGGCTTCGGCTTGGCACCGGGCTGGAAGTTGTCACGGATGGTGTGGGCAACGGCACGGCCAAAGACGACCAGATCCAGCAGGGAGTTGGCACCCAGTCGGTTGGCGCCGTGGACGGACACTGAAGCAGCCTCACCACAGGCGAACAGGCCGGGGACAACCTTGTCCTGGCCGTTCTCGTCAACAGTAAGAACCTCACCAGTGTAGCGAGTAGGGATACCACCCATGTTGTAGTGGACGGTAGGCAGGACGGGAATGGGCTGCTTGGTGACATCGACACCAGCGAAAATGCCGGCAGTCTCGGAGATGCCGGGAAGACGCTCGGCGAGAATCTCCGCAGGCAGATGGCTGAGCTGGAGGTAGATGTGATCCTTCTCAGGACCAACACCACGACCCTCGCGAATCTCCATCGTCATCGATCGAGAAACGACGTCTCGGGAGGCCAGATCCTTGGCGGTGGGGGCATAGCGCTCCATGAAGCGCTCACCCTCGGAGTTGAGCAGGTAGCCACCCTCACCACGAGCACCCTCGGTGATCAGGCAGCCAGCACCGTAGATACCAGTAGGGTGGAACTGGACGAACTCGAGATCCTGGTTGGGGAGGCCGGCTCGGGCAACCATGGCCATACCATCACCGGTACAGGTGTGGGCAGACGTGCAGCTGAAGTAAGCACGTCCGTAGCCACCGGTAGCCAAGACGGTGTTGTTGGCCAGGAATCGGTGCAGAGTACCATCCTCCTGGTTGTAGGCGAGGACACCACGGCACTCACCATCCTGCATAATCAGGTCGATGGCGAAGTACTCGATGAAGTAGTTGGCGTTGTATCGGAGAGACTGGCCGTAGAGAGTGTGCAGCAGGGCGTGGCCGGTTCGGTCAGCAGCAGCACAGCATCGGTAGGCCTGGCCACCCTTGCCGTACTTCTGAGACTGACCACCAAAGGCTCGCTGGTAGCTATAGACAGAGACGTCCTTGGTTAGCAGAATGCGGGGGAGGGGCGTCGAATTAGGGGTTCTAGTGTCGTCATGAATGAGAGCAGGGCTCATCGCTGGAGAAAACTCACATCTTGCCGTCCTCAGTACGGGAGAACGGGCAGCCGTAGTGCTCCAGCTCGATGATGGAAGCAGGAGCCTCGCGGGTCATGTAGTGGATAGCATCCTGGTCACCCAGCCAGTCGGAACCCTTGACGGTGTCGTACATGTGCCATCTCCAGTCATCCTCGTGCATGTTTCCCAGGGCAGCGTTGATACCGCCCTGAGCAGCCACCGTGTGACTTCTTGTGGGGAAGAGCTTGGAAATGCAGGCAGTCTTGAAGCCAGCTTCAGCCAGACCCATTGTTGCTCTCAGACCCGCACCACCAGCTCCGACAACGAGCGCGTCGTACTCATGATCCTAACAGCGACAAGGCATGGTCAATTATTTGTCTCTTCCACCTTTTTCCATCTCGTTTTGCCGATCCGGGAGGATGTCGAATCCGGGGGCGGGGAAGGGGATCGACGTACAATGACGGGATACTTGGAGCTAACGTAAGGAGAAGCTTCCTTTGCTCTCAGAGGTCCGTTGGCAATGACACGAGCTGTAATTGAGGATGTATATCAGCACAGCTGCTCATAGTCTTTATTCTCCTATCCATCTTTTCCCGAGTCGAGAATCGCAGATCATATCGCTTGTCGCAAATCGCAAATTGTAGTTCCCGGAATTAGATGGACCTACCTGCCGGTCGAGTAGATGAAAAGGTTCGGACTTGATTCCGCGCGAATCGCGAGAACTGCAAGCAGAGAGTCAGCTTCAGCAAACTTCGAGTAGACAAGAAGAAGCCCGTGCAGATCGTCTTCACCCCGAGTTGTTGCTCCTCCGGGCAACAGCGTGCGCGCGGAGAAACGGAGGGGCAATCAGCTCGCAGACTTTTCCCGTTGGTTGTGACGTACCGAAGGGCCAGAGGCCAACTTCCTCAGTGCCATAGAGGACGCCATTGTGAGCAGAGCGAGATATCCGGGGTCTCCAGGCTGCGTCCGCACAGAAAATTGAGGCAGCAATGGCTGTATCACGGAACTGGCAGCTCGGCAATGCTTGGAGGTTTGGCAGCGTATGTCACGTTTTCGTCGATGGAGCCTTCGGAAAAGCATGTGTCGGTCCTCGGCTATCTGGGCCAATCAGAGGGCGCCTATTAGTCGTGAAGTCGGGATTAGTCAGGAGGACGGAAAGCAGCAGGACAACGATCGGGCTGTTTTGACGCGAGGTACGTACCTCATCCATGATGCTCACATGCTGGCAGTCTTTAACCTGACCTTTGCGAGATGCTTGTATCTATTAGGAGGCGTCTATTGACAGTACCTATGTCTCAGTGGTAGAGTGTATCTGCGTATTACATGGAAGACTGCTTTTATCTTAATATATCAATCAATTGTCGATACATGGTCACATCAACACAGAATGAACCCCAGCATTGGACAATGTTCTCTCCATGCAATGGCCCCATTTTATCGGCGCGACAGCAACCCGGGCCATTGGGCAAAGGAAAGATTCTGCCACTAACACCCGCCAACTTCTGTCAACACCATACGAGCAGCTTTGATTGCCAGCAAAAAAGGGCTTCCATCCCCTATCGAATCATACCTTGATCATACTAAAGCTTCAGGGCTTTGCGCTCTCTGATTACACGACGTCTGCTCTGTCAGAATTTGCATCAAAACTTTTCCAGGCGCCCGAGCAGAGTTTGTATTCCAGCAGGCGATGAGCCTACGTGAATAGCATCATGCCTTCCGCAATATCAGAAAATGACCACGAGGCCATTGGCTCGATTCCAACTCACCCTCTTGGACTGAAGCCTCTGGGCAATCAGTACCTTTATGAGGGGCCGAATGCCCGAAGAAACATTGGCACATGGGCAGCTCTGCCTGAGGAGATGCTTGCCCTTGTTCTCGAGGGCTTCGACAAAAGCGCGCTGCTGAGCCTTGGATCCACGTGCAAATACATGTATGCTTTCTGCCATTCTGAAGAATTATGGAAAGCCTTGTATCTACGGTAAGTCCATACATTGTCTTCCTCAGCGTCGTGAAGTACATAGAAGCTAATTCACCCAGGTCGGCATCAACTAGCAGCTCGTCTATGAAATGGCGGGGCTCTTGGAGGGCGACTGTCCTTCAACTTGCCAGCGACAAAGAGGCAAAAGTCGACTGCAGCAACGTCTTTTCCGATGTCCTGCATCGACCTTTTGCATGCAGCAACATTGAGCTGGCCAAGTTTGCCAGCGGCATACCAAAGATGAACCAGATCCGTCGGTTTGAGAACCTGACATACGATGAGTATGCTGAGAAATGGACCGAACAGCCTTTCGTTTTGACGAAATGTATACAGGATTGGCCAGTCAACTCTGAGTGGACCATTGACTCCCTCCTCGCCAAGTACGCCGACGTTGAATTCCGTGCGGAGGCAGTCGATTGGACGTTTTCACAGTATTGTGAATATATGAAGAGGAACAGAGACGAAAGCCCCCTATACCTGTTTGACCGAAAATTCGCGGAAAAGATGGGCGTCAAGGTCGGCCACATGGAAGGTGCCGCATATTGGCGGCCAGACTGCTTCGGGCCGGATCTCTTTGAAGTCTTGGGAGACGAGCGGCCTGCTCATCGGTGGTTGATTATCGGGCCCGAACGGAGCGGCTCTACGTTCCACAAGGATCCCAATGGCACGAGTGCCTGGAATGCCGTGATTCAGGGGTCCAAATACTGGATCATGTTTCCACCCACGGCCCAGGTACCCGGAGTCTATGTATCCTCAGACAGCAGCGAGGTGACGAGCCCCCTGAGCATTGCTGAGTGGTTGCTCACGTTCCACGCTGAGGCGAGAGAAATGCCCGAGTGCGTGGAGGGCATTTGCAATGCTGGGGAGATTCTTCATGTCCCGAGCGGGTGGTGGCATCTGGTGGTGAATCTGGAAAGTGGTATCGCGCTCACGCAGAACTTTGTTCCTCAGTCACCCAGCCTGAACCTTGTCTCTGAAGTTTTGTCCTTCCTGAGGGACAAACCGGATCAGGTGTCTGGTTTCTCGCGAGATGTGGAAGACCCGTTTGGACTTTTCACGGCGAGACTCAAGCACGAGTACCCGGATGTGCTGGAGAGGGCGCTGGAGTTGGCGGATAAGAAGAACGGGAAGAAGAGGAAGTGGGATACAGCGGTGGGCCGGGACGAAGAGCAGGCTGAAGGGTTCAGTTTCAGTTTTGGCTTTGGGGGCGACGATGATGATGAGATACCCTAGCGGCTGTCTGACTTCGAGGACATGCAATCAGAGGACTACATGCATATACGATCTCTGGGCACCTCGGAGTTTCTTTTGGCCTACCTATGTTCCAGTTCTGTCAAAGCATGTCTAGACCACCTTGAAGCAATACGGAAAAGACCAGATCAAGTCGGAGATGTAAATCGCCCGCAATGAAGACTTGGTAATCGGGTGAATATGTGATCGCGGAGTTAATGACCGCGCAAAGGTGGTGAATGCCTTTTCAAGACATCAAGGGGCCAATTGCAACCAACACTGTTGTTGTTCCTCCTAGCCATTGGTGCAGTTTTAGTTCTTAGCATTGATGCAAATCTGGAAGGTCACTTCAGATTGGCGAATATGAGCAAGCAGTGATATTGTAAATTTGACACCAGAGCGGACTGGAATGTAGGTAGAATCTAAAGAGCCTGCACACAGCATGGAGCTGAGTCTGGGGTATGTTCTGACAGAAGCGGGCGCTTGGGCCCCTACCTCGGACAACGCTAAGACAGCCGATTTATCCAGATCCAATGTCACTGCGGGTTTCAGGAAGAGCGGCCAGGGGGGGGAGAAGTTGAGCTCAGGAGAGCGTGCATGTAGAGGCGATGCAAGACTGGGGTGTGTATTCAAGTCTGATTGAATGCAGTAAGCTGATAAGAATCAGATGAAGAATGATCATCTATAGCAATACAAGGTACGGAGTGCTGATGGTTGATGGATAGAAAATGCGGCTCATCCCAGCTGCAGATACCCAGTAAGTGGATGGATGGAGTGCTCCGTACGGACTATGAGATTCGGAGTTGGTCCACCACGTCACTCAAATCCAGCACTTGCAGCTCCAGTCTCTTGCGATTGGGCTTAGGTAGTTTGGTCCACCGTTTAGAACTCTCAAAGAGGAAGAAAAGATACGCAACGCAGAGCATCAGCTCGCAGACTGAAGTTGTGAAGCCGTGACTCCCTGCCTGTGAAAGGACCTCGCTAGGGTCCATCTGGATGCCCGTCTTTGTTCCTGTTGGTGGTTCAAACGACGGCGCAAGTTGCACATGTAGCCGTCCTCGAAAGGGGGGAGAGCGCCACAAGAGGAGAACTCCCAGCTCCCGTCTCAAGAGCATGGAAACCTTTGATGCAGAAGGGGGGGCAGCACCTACCAGGTACTTTCCGCAACCTCACAGCTGCTCTCAACGCCACCTCGCCTCAGCACTCGCTGTTGGCGCTCAGGGTACTCTGAGGTACCCGCCACATGAAGCCCCCCCTCAAGCCTCCCCCCAAAAGCGCCGGGCAGCTATAGCGGGCTCAGTGCAGGTACATACCTGCTAGCCTAGTGCTGGGCCGCTCTCCGTGCAGTTGTCGCGAATCTCGTCCAGCTTGCATCAGTCAGCCTTTCTTCCCATCATCTCTCTCCATCTGCATCCCGCCCATCACCCGCCTTTACCACCGGTCCAGGGCCCTTTTTCCCTGCTCGTCTCCTTCATCCAGTTCGAGAGCGTGACGTCGAGCGACACCAGCGGCACGGCGAGAAGCGGCGCAGGATTCCTTCCACCATCGTCTCTCTACAGCTAGCCCGGGGTTTGCGACGCAATGTAAGCTTCGTCCGCCGACCTTCTCCGCCCTTTTCCTCACCGTCCGCGCGCCTCGTTTCCCGGTGCCTCGCTGCTCGTTTCCTTCGATTCTGTGCCTTCGTTGGGCGCCTCGACTCGCCTCTAATACCGTTGTGATTCGCTGTTATCGTCATTGTCCCAAAACACTAGCCTCAACACGTAAGTTCCCCTCGACGATGGCTCATGAGCCTCCCCTAGCTTGACTACAAACGGGCCTTCCCGAAAGCTTATTGCGCACAGCATCAGAGGTTAATTCGATTCTCCAGGTACCTGTTTCCTGTCTTTTGCCAACAATTTGCCCGCCAGCCGATTCTCTTCTTCTCTTCTCCTTCAACTTCTTCTTCTTCGATTCACCACCGCTTCCAAAGCCCCTGGTGGCCCCTCTCCTCTTCCACTCTCTACATCAGCTCGCCATCTGGCCATATAGATTACGACTCCATCTCGATCGCAAGCGGTCGGCTGTCATCTCTTCTTTGATATCGATTCTCTCCCGAGTAAATACTTCGCCGACATACAAAGTACCACATAGTCTTTTGTCTGCGTTGGTCTGCGTTGTCGGATCCGTCCGCCCGCAACCATGGTGTTAGACGAGCACTACGAGATGTGCCTGCCCATCCTGCAGGATGCCAGGCTCGAGGACGAGGACAAGACAGACAAGATCGAGGAGCTGTTCAGAAAAGAGACCAACCTGGTTGGCAACTCTCTGGAAAACGCCATCCTCGATGTCATGTGGCGATGGCGTGAATGCGGAGGAACGTCGACATCGCCGCCTCCCATCCGCCAGACCATCCTGCGAAGACCCTCTCCGGCATCCTGGAGGGGCGGCACTCCGCTGTCAGGCTCTCCCCGGCTGGCAGTCAGCCCTCTCGCGCCGCCCGGGTACATCCCCGCTACCTTTGGACGGACCAAGTCGGTCACGGCCTCTCCGTTTGGATCGCCACGAGCCTCTCCTCGCCTGGCCCTTGCAACTCCCGTGATCCCCCACAGCCCAAATCTCAACGCATATGAATTCGCCAGCGATCCCACCCCCGCTCCTGAGATCTTGGGCGAATACCAGATCGAGAATGTCGACTGGCTGGTCAACGACGACAATATTAGTCTTTCGTCATCTGTGGGCACCACCAGAAGCCTTAATGCTGCCGCTCCGGAGTTTTCGTCCATGACCTCGCAGCAAATCGACATGTCACCCTACGACATACTCAGGTCTATCCTGGGGCCTACGAGGACGGACGATGAGATAGAGTCTGCCCTTGCGGCTCACAACTACGATCTGAGCGCAACCATTACGTCCATCATGGAGATTCCGCAAGACGGCGGTGTGCGACTTGACGAGCCCAAGAATGTCCTCATTGGCAAGTCGATATCAGCAGAGGGCCGCCCGTCCACCCCGGTGAACAGCAAGGCGGGTGTCATCTGCAAGTTCTACATGTCTACCGGGCAGTGTCTGCGCGCAGACTGCCGGTTCAGCCATGACCTCAGCAACCATCTGTGCAAGTAAGTTTACAAGGCTCATCTGCGAGATTCTCATGCCTGCTAACATGGCCAATTTAGGTACTGGATCATGGGCAATTGTCTGGCCGGCGACACGTGCATCTTCTCGCACGATCCGTCCAAGCTTGTCAGCAAGATGTCGCTGGAGAGTGGTTCAAATACCCCCAGCCGGAGCAATAGCAGCCTGATGCTTCAGGACATGAACTCATTCCCCTCTCTACAGTCTGGCGACTCTGATCAACACGGGGGCTTCGCGGGTAGTGTCAACAATTTTGCCTTTGGAATCGGTGCATCACCTAGCTTGCGGTCCTTGCGAGCGGAGAGCCCACGGCCGAGGTCACGACCCGGCAGCCGCCATCAGGCGAAGGAGAACCATGCCGTCGCCCCGGCTCTCGACGACAACGAGGCCTTCCCGACGCTTGGCGCGGCCATTGCAAAGCAAGGGAAGAAGCATCACGGCAAGCGAGGTGGGCATGGCCACAAGGAAAACGGCACTCCAAGCTCCTTGGCGGACATTGTCAAGATGAACCCACCTGCCTCGCCAAGGCTGGAGATGCGCAAGCCCGTCGCCAACGGCAACAGCGCAGCCAGAGACGGCGAGAACAGCCCCGCGGCGCTGGCGATTCCTAGCCCCAAGCATATTCCATGGCTTGAAACCGGTGAGCTGGCCAACAAGGCTTATCTCAAAGCCCGCCAGGATGCCATCAAGCACGGCGGTCTCAGGAACAAGTTTCTGCAAAGGTATGTCTTATAACTTGAAGCCCTCGAGATTGCATGGATGTCTAACAACATGTCCAGCGCCGCTCAAGCATGGAACCGCAACGATGCCCGGGCTGCCAAGGCTCTGAGTCTCCGCGGGCAAAGCGAGAACGACCTGATGAGAAAGGCCCATCGAGAGGCCGCCCGTGAGCTATACGAGGAGCGAAACAAGAACATGGACGCCACGTCGGAAGTGTACGTTGATCTCCACGGCCTCCATGCGGAGGAGGCTGTAGAGTACCTTGAAAAGGTGCTTCTGGAGAACGAAAAGGGCGGCAGGCCCATCTACGCCATCACCGGCACCGGCCACCACAGTAAGAATGGCAAGGACAAGGTGGGAAAGGCGATTCGCGCATTCCTGAACGAGTGGCGGTATGCGTACCGAGAGTTTTCCGTGCCGGGAGACCGCAACAACATGGGCGGTATCCTTGGAGTGGACGCCAGCAGCTGGGACAAGTCGCTCGCTAGAGAGGGAGCAGACGAAGACAAGTCTGCGGGCGACATTCTCAGCCAAGGAGTCGAGATTGGCGATGGCAAGGTCAGGCTGCTCGTCAGGGAGCCTCCCAAGGGCCCCGGCCGCCGGTGACGAGGCGAGAATTAAAGAAGTAAAAGACGATAAAATACTGCAAAAAAAAATGGAGGAGGTGGGGGGAGGTGGGAGGAGGCGGGAGGAGGCGGGAGGAGGCGTGTAGTTGGAGGGACAATGTTGATAGGGCACCTCATTGAGGGCTAAGCTGCCTGCCATCGTTCAGAGTAGCTCGACTCAACCGTTAAGTGAGGAGACAGAGTAAGTCAGTCTAAGAGCGTTGGCTCTAGCGTAGCTATATACAGCTGTTGGATTCTATATCCTTTCTTCACTTGTTCGTGATAGCATGGTGTTTCGCAGGTATGACCCAAATATCGTAGCCCACTGGAAACATGCTGAGTGATGCTTCGAGTGTAGCACTCAGACCTGATCTACAATGTCTGATACAGAATGTACAGTTTGCTTGCAGATCTCATGCACTACATAGACTAGACACTTCCTCTCGTATCGTTGCAGCACTTGAGCCGCAACGTTTATACCAGTGCGTCTCTAATTGGTGGGTTCGCAGCATGTGGTAAAAAAAAGGGGAGCGAGGACGGCTTCAACCTCAACGTTAAAGTTGTGGTGGGTCTGACGTAAAGCGTGCGGATATCTGACTGTACCTGGAGGCGGAGTCTCGATGTGAGGCCATTGGGGGAAACAAGTACGGCGTCTTCAGGTACACGTTACGGGTGCACCTGGAAGGGTACACCACGCTCACAAGTGACTGGGACTTGATCCATGATGTTGGCGCCGAGGGGGGTAAAGGCCGAGGTACCTGTCAGGTACACTCTTATTGGACGGACACCGCCACGATTTTGGGGGGGAGGGATGACGAGGGCAACGGCCTTTGGCTTACTTTGGACAAAATATTGGGATATCTTGGACTTTTGCATGATACTCTGATCGTCTTGTAGTTGCACTGGGTTGAGTGTCTTTTGCCCCTTATCATCCCGTTTTTCTTTTCTGGTTCGATTTCTTGTTGATTGATTGAAGGGGTATATCGTACTGCTACTGGATTGCAGCGGATACCTGCTGACGAGTCGGAGCGATTCCGGACCTTGATATCTCGACCGAGCGATCCGCCACCAAAACCTGATCGATTCGACGTTACTGAGATTGTCCACGATTATACAAGTTCTTCGATACGGGATGGAGTGCTAGGTCGTCCGGAGGATATCCCTTTGACTTTTTGAGAGTTTTGAATTATTGATTAGGATCGAAGTGGTGTTCGGGCTTTCACGATATATCGGATACAGCCGTCTACTTCAGCATCTCTTGCGGATAGACATATCGGCTCCTGTTGTTGTTGCGACGAACTTCTCTCTCTGTCTGCGACAGCCTCCCTTTCGACCAATATCCTGCCTCAAGCACCTTTCGACGTTCCAACGATAGCTTAAACCAAGAGCCGCAGAAACGAGAAACCACAATGACAACCCCATACCAGCCCGCGCGGGCAGACAGTCTCTCGCCAACGCCCTCCTCCGCCTCGTCCACCACGCCCCCCCTCTCCTCGTCGGAAACCCGCTTCCCGCACCCGCAGCGCTGGTCCCGCCGCGACTCCGGCCGCCGGCGCCTCTCGGGCGGCGTCTCGCGGTCGGCGCGCCTCTCCTCGAGCGCCGCGCGGGACTGGGCGCGCGACCAGTGGGCGACGTACCTCCGCTGGAGCGAGAGCACGGTGGCGGCCTTCTGGGCGCTCTCGCCGCTGCACCGGTCGCTCGTGGCCTTTGCGATCCTGCTGGGCTGGGTCTTCATCGTCCTGTCGGTGCTCTACTCGGAGGCCTTCTTCGCCTGGCTGGCGACCGTGTCCAAGACGTGGCGCGAGATCCGCGGCGGCTGGCTCATTGCCTTCATGCTCATCTTCGTCACGTCCGTCCCGCCCATCGTGGGCTACTCCACGGCCAACACCATTGCCGGCTTCGTCTACGGGTTCCCCATGGGCTGGCCGATTGCGGCGTCGGCGTGCGTCGTGGGCAGCCTGGCGGCGTTTTTGGCCTGTCGTACTGTCTTGAGCGGTCACGTCCATAGGTTGATTGGGACGGATCACCGCTTTGTGGCGCTGGGCCAGGTCCTGCGCAAGGACGGCCTGTTGTACCTGACGGGCATTCGATTCTGTCCGCTGCCGTTTAGCTTGAGCAATGGCTTTCTGGCTACGATCCCGAGTATATCGCCTTTGACTTTTGTCATTTCGACAGCTTTGTCGACGTAAGTTTGGGACATGTATATCCTCACTACATACAAAAGTTGGTTGGCTGATACTGTTTTATCCTAGACCCAAGCTCCTCATCCACATCTTCATCGGCAGCCGCCTCGCCATCATCGCCGAGCAGGGCGACTCCATGTCCCTCCGCGACAAAGTCGTCAACTACACCGGCATGATCGTCGGCGGCGCCATCGGCGCGGCGGCCGGCATCATCATCTACCGCCGGACCATGGCCCGCGCGGAGGAGCTCGCGCGCGAGGAGGCTGTTATTATCGCCGCCGAGGAGGGAGCGGTGGCCGCGTACGAGGACACGGACGATACGCTGATGGATCCCGAGGACGCGGCGAACGTCATGGGGGATGACGACGTTTCGCTGTGGGATACGCAGGGGGATGATGGGTGGGGGGAGTATAATGATGAGGATGAGGGGGAGGGGGATGTTGCGAAGAGGAAGAAGATGAATACGGATTAGATTGAAGGGGGGGTTTTTAAGGTTGGGGAGGATGAGGTGGGAATGGGAGGATGATGGGTTTATATGGTGTTTGGTATAACGAAGTTACGTGATAGAATAAAGAGCATTGGCGTTTGTGCACTTTTACAGATACTTTGACCCGTACAAACGAGAGAGGCAGGCAGTGTTCCTCTGTCTGGTCTCTTATCTTTGATGCTACAACTAGCTGTGCTGGAAAGAAAAACTTGATACATCTGCTCGCTGGCATATCCCTCACTAAAATAAAGCAAAAGCACTTGAATCATTCAACATTGAACCAACCCCTGACAATGGTCTTTGACCAATCATACTCGGAAGAGAAGAGAGTAACCCAAAACGCCGCCGCTATAGACAAAAGAATGAGCCCATGAGTGTGCTATGAAAGAAGACAAGAAAAGAGAAAGTCGTAAAGTCGTAAACAAGACGGGCCAACATAAAGCCAAAGAAGCAAGGCTTGCAGCAAAAACCAAATGCAGAATCCAGTCATCATGATCGTTGATACTGGTTCATAAACTGAATGGCCTGATCCATTGGATATCCAATAAAGACAGGACCGGTGAAAACCATCTGCGGTCCGCCCGGGGCCTTTGATATATCGGGATTGATAAAGGTCGGCTGCGGTATGGAAGCATGGTGATCGTGAGTCGGATGACGCTCGTGGGTTGGACGACGCTCGTGGGGAGGTTTCGTTGGCGTGAAAGGCGCAGAGTCGTGGGCGTTGGCAGCAGGGGCATTCTGCGTCTGGTCATTGGGCGAGGCCGAGATGTTGAGCCCAGCAAAGGCAGGCGGCTTGGCCGTGTGGCCAAAGGGACATTTGCCCGCGGGCTTCGGCGGCGTCTGAGTGCTCCGGACAGGGCTCGGCATTCGAACAGGCGCAGGGGGCGGCGACATAGGATGGTCGGCTCCGTTGCCCGACTGTTGGTAGACCGGCACCGAGATGCCCCAGGGACGGCTTGGTGATTCTCCTACTCGGACCTCCTTCAGCGGCCGGTCAAAGTGACTCTGCCGCTCCTCGTCCATGTCGGCCGGCGGCTCAGCGGGGGCCTCCGGGTCCGTGCTTGAGCTGATGGCGTGCGCCCAACTCTCTACTCGATCGGCCGAAGTCCTCGTGGCATCGCTGGGGCGGCGTGCGTGCTCCTCGTCCGGCAGCATCGGCTTGTGGAGTTGGCTCAAGTCTTCAATCATGCTCACAATGTTTCCATACTTTGCATCCAATTTCCTAATCTGCTCCTCGTTGCGTTGGTATCTGCGCACGCAGACCTCGTGGCTGCGAGGCAGCTCGTGCTTGTGCGTCTCAACGTAATGAGCAATCTCCTCTGGGGAGTGCTTGTCTAAGAACCGGATGGGGCATTTGCTTGCCTGCGTTCCGTTTACGGCGCCTTGCTGAGACGTCTCTTCCTCGTACAGGGCAGCACAGATGGGGTCTTCATGATGGTGTTTCGGGGTCGAGTCCGGGCCGGTTTCAGGCTTCTGTTCTCGATCGGCATGAGCAGCGGCATCCTTAGCAAAGGGACACTGCAGATTGCCTTTCTTCCCCTCAAGAGTGAAATCTTGTTCCATAGCAGTCGAAAGCGATGTTTCTACGTGGGAGGTTTGAGATAGCGTGTCTCTGGATGATGCCGTGGTCTTGCTAGCTTCACCCAACGAGGCAACCAGCTTGTTTGCAGCGCGGCGTCCGTCACGAATCAGGAGAGCAATCTGGTGTGGTGACTGCAGAGAGCTTTGCTTAGGAAGAGGCACAGGCAAGGTATCATCGACAGAGGTGTGAGCTGGCAGCTGGAGCTTGGCCAACGTCTCGGCTATCTCCGGTGCAGCCGGGGCATATTTGTCGGCCAGATATTGGAACTGTGAGGGTAGGCAACATGTCAGTCTTGGAACAGATAGAACTCGTTGTCTCGGGTATCGCGACTTTGTTCAAGTTGATGTGGATAGTGAAAGGAGGACAATTTGGGTCAGTGATATAAGGTTGTCAATCCCAGCAGCGTTGCTGCTCTTGATCTAGAGCTAATGATATCTCATCATGTTGGTTGTCCCAGGGGATGTGTTTGTGTGCATAGTGTATACAGGGGAGTCATGCGGAAGGCAGTGAAGGTGAAGAAGGGGAGACGAAAGAAGAAGTTTCTCCAATCTCTTTCAAGCTCCGTCCGTCAAGCTCGTTCAAGGCTTACCTGCTCATGCGCAAACCGCAGCTTGTGCTCCAAAATCGTCTTTCGGTCCGACAAGACCTGCACCTCATCGGCAAGCGCGTTGAATGCGTCTGCCACGGTCTGAGTGAGGTGGAAACATGCCATTCCGGGATGGCTCACGTCATGTGGAAGCTTGACCACGGAAATATGGGAGAGAAGAAGGATAGAGGAGGAGAAAATGAAGAAGAGAAAACAAGGGAAAAAGGAAAGGTTTGGGAAGCGAGCCGGAGTTTTTACTGGCTGAGGCGGGGCGCGCTTTGGCCGGTTCCGGGTTGCGGTGCCGCAGAAAAACGCGTGACGAACCCGTGGAGTGATTTGTCATCAAGCATGAGCCTGTACGTTCACCTGCGTCGAGAGTCCTCCGATCGAGGCTCGGATATCGAGCTGATCGAAATGGCTCGGATCGGGATCAATGTTATAGGACGCAGAGCATAGGACAATGCCCATAACATATACGGATAGGAGAAAGAAGCAGTGATTTCCGTCTTAACTGCGAAAGCGCAGCAGTAGGGAAGAAGCATGCATCCAAATAGACAAGTTACGGCGTCTCCCAGGGCCAGCATGAACACATAGAAGCATCATCATCACAAGCATCTAGCTGCATCTGACCCTCAACAGCTGGATTGAAGGATCTCCCAAAGTGCCAGATGTGTCCACATCAGCTCTCCATGACACCAACTCAAGAGACTGCGACTTCGAATGTCAGTCGTGGACGGCTTGAGCCGTTCCATTGCTCCTGGGACGACTCGGGGCACTTGCACTCATTCCCATTGTGGACGTTTCTACCGACCTCAGTGTCTCTGAAGCAAGCCAAGCTGATATAATATTCTCTCAACTTAGCCTAAATCTTCCCAACAAGCAGAGGAACGCAAGATAGACCAGCAGGGAATAACAGACTGCTTACTGCAAGTTCAGAGGTGCAGTCCACCCCATTGGTCAAGCTCTGGCGGGGTGATTTAGAAGTGAATGGCTTCACCCGCCATCTACACGGTTTGACATCTCTGTCTGTATCAACCGTCGGGTATCAAGTCTGATACCCTGTCGAGTGTCTACTATCAGTAACATCTCTGTATCTGCTGTTTTCGCTTTAACATTGTACACTCACTTTCACTTCAATATCAGCATCAAGACCACTTCAACTCCATCCATCATCATCATCACCACCACCACCACCACCGCCATGCTTCAACGCCTCGCCATCCCCGCGGCCAAGCTCCTCCGCCGCAGCAGCCACCTCGTCCCCGGCCAGCTCCTCGTCACGGAGCACTTCTTCCAAGTCCCCCTCGACTACGCCAACCCCTCCGCCAGCACAATCACCCTCTTCGCCCGCAGCGCCACCAAGCACGAGAGCCCCGTCGTGCCGCCCGACGAGCCGCCCTCGCCCCGGCCGTGGCTCGTCTTCCTCGAGGGCGGGCCCGGCTTCGGCAACCGCGAGCCCCAGGACCACCCGCTGACGCGCGTCGCCCTCGCCCACGGCTACCAGGTGCTCTACCTGGACCACCGCGGCGTCGGCCTCAGCACGCCCGTGTCCGCCGAGATGCTGGCCCGGCTGCCCGGCGGCCAGGGGCAGGGACCCGACGCCGTCGACGTGCAGGCCGGCTACCTCAAGCTCATGCGCCAGGACAACACGGTGCGCGACTGCGAGGCCGTCCGCAAGCTGCTCACCGAGGGCCTGCCCGAGCACAAGGCGCGCTGGTCCATCTTTGGCCAGTCCTACGGCGGCTTCGTCTCCGTCACGTACCTCTCCCTGCACCCGGAGGGCCTGCGCGAGGCCTTCCTCACCGGCGGGTTGGCACCCGTGGGGAAGACCGCCGACGAGCTGTACCAGGCGACCTTCCGGAAGACCATTGAGCGCAACGCCGCGTACTATCAAAAGTACCCGGAGGATGTCGAGGTCGTGCGCCAGATTGCTGCGTATATCGAAAAGGAGGGCGGGCAGCAGGGTCTTCCTCTGCCTGGGGGAGGCTTCCTGACGGTGCCTCGTCTGTTGACCATAGGCATCGCCCTTGGCTTCCACGGAGGCATCGATCAGATCCATGCTCTACTCCTGCAGCTAAAATCCTCCCTCGACCAGCTCGGCTTCCTCCCACGGGCTGCTCTGGCCCCCCTCGAGTCATTCACCCCCTTTGACACAAACCCCATCTACGCCATCCTCCAGGAGGCGCTCTACTGCGACGGCCCCGGCAGCGTCTCCAACTGGGCCGCCTACCGCGTCGGCAAGGCCCTCTCCCAGTTCTCCTGGCTCGCCCGCGACAACACGAGCGCGTCCTCCTCCGCGCCAGCCGGCCAGCCTCTGCTCTTTTCTGGCGAAATGGTCTTTCCATTGCACTTTGAGACGTATCCCGAGCTTATTGCGCTGCGGGCTGTGGCGGAGCGGCTGGCTACTGCTTCGGATTGGCCGGCGCTGTATGACGTTGAGCAGTTGCGGAAAAATGAGGTTCCTGTTTATGCGGCGGTGTTTAAACACGACATGTATGTCGATTATGGGCTCTCGATGGACACGGCCGAGTTGATCAAGGGGACGAAGACGTTTGAGACGAATGTCATGTATCACAACGCCCTGCGGGCGAAGGCGGAGGAAGTCTTGCAGAGTCTGTTTGCTTTGCGGGATGATGTGATAGATTAGACTCCTCATGGTCAAGGGGGGAGTACGGAGAATCGGATATGGCGAGATTATATACCAGATGCAAGTATAAAGCAAACAGCTACATATCTTCAGATCACAATGATACCGCACGTGTTCATGATATTGGATCCTTCTCTAATTTTGTCTTGCTCGACATGCTCCGGATCTTTTCCCTAGATCATGAAACCGTGTACCGACACCATTCCCATATTCACCGGTCCCCACCCCTGACGGCGTGGTATATGCATAAGCATACAGAATTCTCATCATCTCATATTCACATTCATCAAATAAACAGCGAGTAAACCCCAAACCACTCCTTTACCTCTTCTTGGTAGCCTTCCGCTTAGTGGCCTTGCCCTGCTGAGCGCCAGAGGTCTTCGCCTTGCTCAGCGAATTCGTGCTCTTGTCCAGAATCTCGAAATCATCACCGGCAGATTCTGAGCTCGGGGGCGTATTTTGCGCGGCATCCGAGTCCTCTTCGGCGTTTTCCTCGGCCTCGGTCTGCGCAGCGCCCTTGGGCAGAAAACGGCCAACTGTCGATCGCAAGACCCAGACGGGCACTCGGACAACGGCGGTGTCTTTGAAAGTGGGCTGGACAAGCTCGTTCG
Source organism: Trichoderma sp. PF4103 (assembly GCA_023628735.1). Classification (NCBI taxonomy): domain Eukaryota; kingdom Fungi; phylum Ascomycota; class Sordariomycetes; order Hypocreales; family Hypocreaceae; genus Trichoderma; species Trichoderma sp. PF4103. Next base: position 27,517 of record JAMAKC010000053.1, on the reverse strand, counting down.
GCTATGGGGGGGTAAATGTTAGCAAAGACGTGTCGATTTTCTTGGGAGTGGCTCTTTGTGCACTTACGTCTAGAAGAAACTCATTGACGTTGCCCTCCTCGTCCTCCTCCTCCAGGAAGACATCGCCCTGAGAGTCGACCACGAGGATCTTGCCATTCTCAGCAACGACCCTCTTGCGGACGCCAGTCGGGGTGGGCGCGGACGAGGAGCTCTTGGAGCTCACAGCCTTGCGAGCCTTCTTGGACGACTTTCCATCGTCTTTCCGAGTCTCCTTCTCCTGCATGCGCCTCTCCCGTCGGTTCCTAGGCTGGGCAGGAGCAGCAGCTTCCTCTTCCTCGGGAGCGGGAGCAGGAGCCGGCGCAGGCACGGCATCAACGCCGGGAATGCCAGCGTCGTTGCCCCAGGCCGCGTTCCTCGCAAACGTCACGTAGCGCTCCACGAATTCCCTCTGTCGCTTCCAGCTCATGTACAGCGCGAGGTAGTGGATCGCGCCGCCGCCCATCATGAACACGCCGACCAGAACCGTGCCCAAGCCGGGCCGGTACCGATTGTAGTAGTAGTCCGTCCCCTTCCACAGCGGGAACCCGTTGGCGAGGAAATGGTCATAGCGATCGCGTGCAGGGCCGCGCAGGATGTTGGCGATGAGGGAGAGCCGCGCCTGGCGCTCCGACGCCTCCTTAACGGCCTTTCGGATCTCCGCCTGCGTCGGACCCTTGGAGGACGCAGCAGAGCCGCCGGCAGCGGCGCCCTTCTTCTTCTTGTCGGCCTGGGCCTTTTCGGCGCGCAGCTGCTGCTTGACCTTGTCCGGGTGCAGCGACCGCGACTTCTTGCGGTACGCCTTGTTGATGTCGTCCTGGGAGGCGGATGGCGTCACGCCGAGGATGTCGTAGAAGCTGGCCGCGGGGTCGCTCTCGTGGGCGGCGATTTCGTCGCGGATGCGGAAGATTTCACGGTCTGGAACGGCCAATTCGTCAGCTCTCGTGCCCTCATAGTAGGTAAGGTAGGCAATCATCGATCAACATGTGTGTAGCCATCGCCGTGCCTTACCTTCCTTGCTCCATGCTGCTGCCAGCGGAGTCAGCAGGGATAGAACCCCGACCACCAGATACTCAATCTTCATGACTGCAAGGCTCGGCTCGATTCGCTTGCCCTTGCAATTGTGAAGTCCAAGATCCCAATCGTCGCTTGTTTACTTTGTGTCAAGTCGCAAGTTCGTCGAGGGGCGAGTCGACGTGCTTTTTATGTGGGACGGTGAGCAAGGCCAGATTGTCCCTGCAGGTGCAAGGTTCACAGATGGCAGGGGGGTGCTGAGGTATAAGGGACTTGCATTCACTGCAGCTACACGCGGCGAGTGCTTGTACTAGGACTTTGTGCGACCAACGCGGAAACCTTACCGCTACCCTGAAAAGAGGCTTTGATTCAGAACCTCAGAACTGATTGAATGACTGTGTCTGGAACATGCTTCCGGCTGGTGCAATAATTGGGGATTATTATAGAGATTGAAAAAAATCTTCATAAAATTCTGAGGCCACAACAGGAAGACCAATGCATTATTATGATAAGGTCTTCAAAGGCAGTACTGAGAGAAACGATCTTCCATCTGCTATCCGCCTTCATTGCACTCGTCTGCGACAAAGTAGAAAAGAAAAATATAGGGGCAATTACAACAATAATGTCTTAATATACAATGGACTACTAATAAAGGCAGGGAAACAAAGAGGCCAAAGAAAAAAAGAAAGAAAAGAAAGCAAACTACAACAGTTGTATAAAGAAGTCAACCTTAACAGAAGGATACGCATGGAAAGCAAAAATGAGAAAAGCGCAAAAAAAGAAACAAGCGATTAGCAATTGCACGTTTCGATCGTGCGACCTCCGGGTTATGAGCCCGGCGCGCTTCCACTGCGCCAAATTGCTTTCTGAGCTTGTTGAAAACTGTTGCACTAAAGACGTATATATAGCTAGCAAAAGCTTAGCGCCTGTTAACGGCTCTCCAACTTGTTGAACCGTTCGAATCGTACAATCGCCTCACGTTTCTACTTGTATTCGAGTATGTATGCGTGTGATATGTTCCAGATCGAGTAGGCATGGTTTAATGATATTTCCAATCTGTATGATTTGCTTCTCAGTTTTGCGTGCATCTCCACTAGGTACCTTGAACCACATTCTCGCTCACACAGAGTAGACTCTCGCTTGTTGTCAGTAGAGCTGCAGATACCCAAAACGCTCGCTCTACTCTGTAGTCTCACACATGCAATTGAAGGATAACGCTTTGCAAAATGGTATGAATACACTCTATTAAATACCCAACAAACAACCTCATGTAAAAGTCTACTTGCGAGTATTGGCTCGCTTCCGCGCCTTTGCCTCCCTCTCGTAGGCATTCGCCTCCCGTCCCTCCTCGTTCTGGATCTCGGCAACGAGCCTCTTGTACTTCTTCTCGTACGCCTCGTCCTTGGCCTTCTTGATCCGGAGGTTCTCCCTCGCCATGAAGTTGGCGTCCTTGCGCAGCTCCCGCATGGCGCCCTTGCGCTCCTTCTTGTGCTCCTTCTTGAGCTTGGCCATCTCCGCCCTCTCGCGGTCCGGGTCGTAGTGCTTGTCCGGGTCGAACGTCTCCTCGAACTTGGGTATATATGTCTTGATCGCCAGGGGCTTGTGGTGATGCAGCTCCAGCGGCCGGCGCGAGATTTGCGATACCCTGGACATGCGCTTCAGCTTTTCCTCTAGCCTGTCTGATTTCTCGCTGACGGCTGCCGGTAGGTGCTCGCGTTGTGACTTGCTGTTTACGTGGTGCAGAACCTCAATGACCTGGCCAAACGTCTCCAAGAATGCCGGCTTTCCGGCCCACAGGTCTGCGGCGGCGTCGAGCACCTGGATGGTTGTTGTGAGTAAAGAGATCTTGAGAGACTTGCTGTCTTCCTGCGAAGTCTCCGGCAAGCAGTCGGCGAAATTGAGACGCCTTAGCTCAGCGCTTTTGGATTTCTGTATCCGGCTTCCGACCGGAGGCTCGTGTACGGGAAAGTTACCCAAGGGGCGTGATGGTGCTGCGGGTGAGAGCGAGCAGACCGCATTGAGGGCAAAGTTGATCACCTCAGGAACATATCGCTTGGCGAGTTGCTGATACTGCAGAGAAAGGATGGACAGATATGTGCCGATGGAGTAATCCGACAGCTCACGAGGCACCTTTTGGCCAATGTACCGGCCAATTGTCAGCATGGCCGGCGTGACGACCTGGTGGAAGTGATCCGACGTCGGGAATATTGTTCCAATGGCGGTAAGGACCGTCAAATCTGAAGGTTGCAATGCAATCGGTCGGTCCTCACTGATCTCCTCAAGATGCTGGAGGAATTGCTTTGCGATCTCAATGGGAAACATCTTCGCGAGAGAGTGAATGTGACGTATCAGACTCTCCAAGACGGAAAAGGGCGGCGATGTCTTTGGATCCCATGGGAGAGCCACAAAGTCCACCAAGGCTACCGAGAAGTTCGCCAGCTTCTCCTTGTTCTTGCTGTCAAGCTTGGGGTGATGCAACGCTCGGATTCGCTGAACGATCCTTGGCAAGTTCACTGCCTCGTAATCTTTGGTGATGGCCACGAATTCAGCGCATGTTTGGGGGCAGGGGAATGTGAATGGGAGTCCGTTCTCGTCGCTCTTGTCGTTGGAAGCGAAGTTGGCCTGGAATATGGGGTTCTTCGTTTCCGCTTCGTTCAGGAGACCCTTTGTGAATTCGTCGTCATCGTCTTCGGCCTCGGCTTCGCCTGCGGAGCCCTCGTCGTCTTCCTCTTCATCGTCGAGGTCGTCGTCGCTCTCGACGAGTTCCAAATCAGATCCACTGGCCACCAAGTCGTCTTCGATGACAAAGTCGTCCTCATCATCGAAGCCCAGCTCTGTTGCAGTCGGTCTAGCCTTGATGCCATGCCCCAAACCGAAATCATCGTCTTCATCCTCTTCGTCAGCCTCCATGCCCCCAGATTTCTTATCTTGCTTCTTGTCCTCCTCGTCCTCCTCGCTGTCAGAGACCTCCTCGCCCATCATTCGCTTCTGTCGTTTCTCTTCCAGCTTCTTCAGCCGGGCGGACTCTTCTTCAGCCTTCTCCTCGTCTGTCTTGGTGCGGTTGGAGGGTTGCGCCCTCTTGTCCTGGGCCAATCGCTTGACTTCGATATCAAAGTTCCTTTCAAAGGCATCACGCTCAACACCCGCAATGGTAGGCAATGGCGCGGCGTTGTCCTGTCGCTTCGCGCCGTTGAGACCTGACCAAAGCAGTTGCTGAATATTGGGAAGCTCTTTGTCGAGTTGCATCCGGAGGTCGGCATCATCGTCCTTGGCCGCCTGTCGCTCGTATCTGTGAAGCTTCGACTTTGCGATGACTTCTTCCATGACTTCCTTCTTCGTCTTCTTGCGCTCCGGCTCGCCATCCTCTGCCTCTTCTTCGCCCGCTGCGATAATTGCACGCAGACGCTTGAGTCGCTTCTCGCGTGATGAGCTGTCGCTGTCCTCATCGCCCTCCTCTAGGTCATCCTCGTTGAAGTCGTCCACAAGCTCCTCCTGGTCGTCAAAGGTCAAAGATCGTCCGGCATGTGTCAAGCCACCCATTGGTTCGTCGTCCTCGAGGTCGAAGAGAGAGTTCTTCTTGTGTGCCTTTTGCTTTTCACGGGCAAATCGTTCCAGCATCTTTTCTTCGGGAGTCATGGTCGGGTCGTTCTCGCCGAATCGTCGATCGAGGATGCCTCCGACCTTGTTTCGGCGCTGCATGTCTACGAGGAGAGTTTGCTTGCGCTGTTGTGTGGAGAGTCAGAAACAGTCTGAAGGAGGTTGATGTGCGACACAGAGAGGCATTCTCTTACCTTTTCCTCGGCGGCTGCCTTGGCCAAACCCGGACGTCCCTTGATGGAGGCATTTCCAGGCTTCGGCCTGTTGGTGGTGACCTCGAACTTGGGACCGCGCGCGGCATGCTTGAGGTCGAAGGGGTTGAACTGCTCTCGAATTCCCTCCAGAACGACGCCTCGCTGCAGACGCTTGTCGTTGCGAGAAGGATCCTCTTGAGCCAGCTTCCGCCGCTGCTTCTTGGACTTCTGGGGACCCGTGATTCCCTGTTCCCTCAGGGACGCCTTGAGGCGCTTGAGCTGGGAGCCGGCCATTGCGGATTGTGTTTGATTCCACAGTCAAGCCTTTGGATCACGAAAGTGTCCTGCGCAGAAGCAGCACCGGATACCAAGAGGCTGCCACCAGCAAATGAATTGGTTGCTAAATTTTTTGAACATGGCTTATCGATAGCAGCGCTAGCGCAACAATGGGCTGGTGGGGATCAAGGCCTGTGGAGACGTTCCCTTTCGAGCAGTGAGTGGAGACCTTGTGCTGATCCAGGAACTCAATCATATTGCGTCAAAGAAGCTTCAACTTGTGCACCTCCATACCTTTTGTCTCTACAGTTTCCAAGATCCATTCTAGAAAAGAAGTATCAACAGCAATACATACTCCAAGAGACACATTACTCATGCGGCCTCGTCGGAAAAGGGACACTCGAGGGCCGACGATATGAGCTGGACGGGCCGCTTCCTCTCGTTCGCACGCGATGAGCGTGTGATCCTGGTCAGCATCGGGCTGGCAACGTTCGGCCTGGTCAGCACCATGATCACGGCTCTGACGATGATCAGAGATGACAATGAGATTCCGCCAGCGGAGCCCAAGACCCAGTACATCACGCAGGACACGGAGGACTCGCTCCAGCTGGACACCCTGGAGAAGCTCCTGGACCATCCGAACTTCTCCATCAAGGAAATCGCCGTCAAAATCTTATGCGATAGAGCCGCCAACGACCCCGAAGTCATCACGTATATCTGGTTTGGCATCACTCGCCCGGATTACGAGGAGCGTATGGACTCTCTCAGAACACTGGCTGTGTTGACAAGCCAGACAGGTAAGAGCTGGTAAAAACGCACCCAGTCAAAGAATACATGCTCATGTCTATCAGGCAACGAGGGTCTTGCGAGACTCCATGACGAGAAAGCCTACTCAGCCTTGGTACGGTGTATGGAACTGTGCATGCAGAGCACCGAACTTCCCGTCGTCACGGACATTCACTGGGACGAGTACTATCTTCGTGACATGGGCGAACGGTTCTGTCTCATGTTTCTAACAGAGTTGATCAACAAGTACGGCGCCACCATGCTCGTCAAGGCCAAGTTTGTCGAGAAGTGGCTTGCGAAGCAAGCATGGGGAGACACGCCCGAGGAAAGACGCCTCAATTTCAAGGAGTACATGGACTACCGGAACAATCGCATCACCGATATCGTTAACCGAATCAAGCATTCCCGGCGAGGTTTGCGTGCCCTGGAGAGAGCAGGGCTTATCGACAAGGAAAGCTCTCGACGACGGATGAGAGAACTGCCGGATCTCCTTATGGAGGTTGAAGAGGAGATTGCGGCGGGAGAGCACTCCGGGGAGCAGCAGAGTCGGCGGACCAGAGAGCATTCCGCAGAAGAGCAGAGGCTTCGACGCCAACACCGCGAAGCCATGGTCTTGAATGACGGAACGCGACCTCTGGGCCGAGAAGACATAATCGAACGCGATGCATCCCCGGCTTGAGTGATAACAGCGGCCAGGAAAAACAAAAGTTATCCACCAGAACCGCACCAAGATCGGCCTACTTCCTGTGGAGAGTTACGAAAAGCGAGGAGGTGATTAGGGGTAGAGCAAAGTCCATTTCCAAGAAGTGCCACGAGGTACGTTGCCGCCCCCTTTGGAGTTTGACGCCCATCTGACGCGCCTACAGTTACGAACGAGGAGCAGCATCCTAATGACGCTGAAGCAACAAACGATTACCCCGTTGCTATGATGGCTCGTAGGTATAGATGGAGTACATCTACTTCGAGGAGAATTGCTTCAGACGAGATTCGTTGCCTATGAAGTGGACTGGAAGGCCTCCTTCCGCTCTGGGCTGTATGATGGTTCAGGACAAACTGACATGCCCACAGTCTGTCTATGGCGCTGCAATAGCGACCAAAACTGTGGTAGACAGAAGCATGGGCAGCTGAAGATGATCAGAATTACTTTGAGCATAGTTTTTTACGTGGGGGAAATTCTCGGCAACTGAACCCTCAAATGCAGTTCAATAAGCGAGCTATTCAGAAGTTTCAAATGTCTCGCACCTTGGAGATGGGTTGAAGCTACGTAATCCGGATATCGCTGAAACTTGGTTCACCATGTGGTGGCTGCAACGGCTTCTCGGGGTCGAGGAGCAACCCGCAACCCGGTCGTGCGGCTTCTCCACCAACAGCGTGCGCCAGTCAGGCCTCTCCCATTACCGCTACTCTTCTCTCACCTTGGCCGCATTGGGCAGTCGCAAGTACTGGGTACTCGGGGGCGAGTCTTGACGACATGGGTCTCGAACTCTGTAGCCGAACCCTTTTGCATGGGGCATCTCTTTCTGCATAGGACATACTATTCTAGTAGTCGGAGAATACGGTGCCACCCGAATGCTCACCTTGTGATGCAGCCCCTTTATCATTAGAGTTGGTTGCATTGAACGGCTGTCGTGAGAACTCGGGAGTGGCTTCTGCTGCCTGCGATGTTGTAGCTGTTGCCTTGCTGACGTGTCTGAGCTACTGCAACATCTGGGTAGAATCGGTTATGCGTGGTAATTGATGAGGCGAACAGGTTTTGCTTCAGGCAGACTTTGGCTCGTATCCAGCAAAATTGGCTAATGGGACGGTTTCATGTTATAGTAGTACCTTCGCTGGTGGTGATGATGGATGCTATTAAAAGATAGCATGTGTGGTTGAAGCCAGAGCTGGGTCGCGGGTACGGGGAAATTAAGGACGGCATAGCGTTGCTGCTAAACGTTGAGCCGCGCAGGTACATGTACCTTGCCCTCCTGAACGGACTGTTGCAGGTATTTTGGGATTTATGTGCTTTCTTCTGATGTCTGTATCTTTTTCAGTAAACAAGCCTCGAAAGTACTGCAAATAGAGATCTCATTGAGTACTAGTGATCTGAAATTGTTCAGGTAGCTGCCCGAGTTGTCGCTATTCCACCTTGATTTGCCTCGAAACAACGCGCAACACCGCAGATACAAACATCGGAGTTGAAATCATGGAAAACATGAACCCTTGCCCCCCTAGATCCCTACCACAAAGATGCTCGATCGAGCTCTGTTACTCGCCCAGACAGGGATGACGGCGAGTACACGTAACTTAAAATCCCAAAATATCAACCACATGGGCGGCCTCGGACCCGATATCCGCTGCGAACCGTGCCGTATGCATCGCTTCCGGGTTCAATTCGTCGAGCCGTAGCCCATTCTTCAATCCCCGTTTAATCTGCCGGGATCCAGAATAGGCTCTCAAGGGGTCTCGATGTCTCGAGGTGCGGTCAAGCTCAGTTCATGCGCGTAAAAGAGTCCAGACTCGCATTTGCATGGTCTGCGGTGAAGGCTGAAAGTACCCGGTACCTGCACTGACCGGGCCAACTCCCTGCACCTGGTATCTGTACCTTGTACTTGGCCATCTTCCCCAGCTGCAACCTCGAATTCCTGCTCGTACTTGTAGCTTCAAATTCCATGCGAGGCCCTCTGTTTGACTTGACTCTTGCATCTCTTTCGGCCTCAAGAGTCATCGCCGCTTCGAGATGGAAAAGGCCGACGTCGAGCAGTCGAGCGACGGGGTAACAAGAGACGCCGAGAAGCACGCTGAGACTGACATTGTCGCCCCCGACACACCAGCGCAGGAAGAGGAGCAGCAGCAGGCAAAGGCTCGTCCTAAGCGGGTAGCCTCCTTCCAGGACTATCTGGTGAGCTTCCAGAATGTCGTTGATGACGGATTGATGTATTCCTCGAGATGCTGATGACCATTGATCCCTTCCTGCTACACAGCGAGTCTTCCAGTACGCAACGAAATGGGACTTCTTCGCCTACGCTGCGGGCGTCTTGGCCTCGATTGGCGCCGGCATCACGTTGCCCCTGATGAATGTCGTCTTTGGTACTGCTTCCCCTTCTGGGTATTACCGGTGATGCTCTTTGTGTAGCATAGCAGGCAAGCTCTGATGAACCCAGCGCTTACAGTGTTGCTCCAGGTAACTTTGTCGGCGACATAAGCGACTTCACCAACGCTGCCAGCCACAGCCAGGAAGGCTTCCGCAAAAGGGCAGACCAACTATCGTGAGTCTGCGGCCCATGACTGTGTCACCTCTACATCTAACACGATAGCAAGCTTGTACATGTTTGCTCTGTTTCTCGGTCGACTGGGGCTCAACTATATCAACAAGGTGCGGGTTACCACCCATACTCTTCGACCATGGCGAGACGGCTAAATGGTGTTCGACAGTTTGCCTTTCGAATGATTGGAATACGGATCTCTTCAGCAATTCGACTTCATTACCTAACAGCACTGCTGGGCCAGAGCATCCACGTCCTGGATTCAATGCCCCCCGGCTATGCCACGACGACCATCACTTCCACCTCCAACACCCTTCAGCTGGGAATCTCCGAGAAGCTCGGTGTGTTTTTCGAGTACAACGCCACCATTGTTTCCGCCATTATCATTGCGTTTACTCGCAATTGGGCTCTCACGCTCGTCACTTCCTCGGCGATTCTCTTCATCGGTCTTACCGTCTCCTTGCTGTTGCCCCTTATCGTCAAGGGTCACGGCCGGATCACTGCTGTACGTTGGTTCTGGGAGATTATTGTTACGGTAGTGCTACCGAGAGTACTATCTCTAACGTTTTGATAGGCTGAAGCGAAATCCTCGGCCGTGGCAAGCGAGACGTTTGCCAGCATTCGCATGATTGCAGCGTGCGGCGCCGAGGGCCGTATGGTCAGGAAATACGGAATATCTGTCGAGGAAGCCAAGAAGCACGCCCAACGCACATCGCCCTTCATATCCCTGCAGTTTGGGCTCATCGTAAGACTACATCGTCCATTGCGAGAGCACAACAGCTCTGCTCACAACCTCACAGTTCTTCAGCGTCTTTTCAGCTTTTGCGCTCGCATTCTGGTACGGAATCAAGTCGATGGCTGATAATCGGGGTGAGAATGTTGGCACAATCGTCATGTGAGTCCGTAAATCCTTCTACGCGCACGACCATATCCAGCTAAGTTGAAAAAGCGTTTTGATGTCTGTCATGATGGTCGTCTTCTCCCTCGAGCGAACGAGCACTCCTCTTTTGGCCGTCAGCAAGGCTACCGTTGCCGCCGCCCAGTTCTTCACCGTCATCGATGCCCCCCAGCCAGACAAGGGCCACCTCAAGGACCCCGAGGTTTCTGCCACGGACGACATTGTGTTCGAAAAGGTCACCTTTGCCTATCCGAGCCGCCCCCATGTCAAGATTCTGGACGAGCTAGATCTACGTATCGAGGCGGGCAAGATCAACGCCATTGTCGGTCCGTCTGGCTCGGGAAAGAGCACCGTTGTAGGATTGATCGAGAGATGGTATACACTGAAGGAACAATATGTCATTGCGGAAGCCGTGGAGCAGCAGAAGGACAAGAAGAAGAAGAAGGCCAGCGAGGAAGAAGAGGAGGCCAGGGCCCAAGACCCAGAAGATACCGGGCCGCCAGTCAAACTCAGCGGCACGCTCACCACCAGTGGTCATGCTCTGGACGAAATTGATCTGAAGTGGTGGAGGTCACAGATTGGACTGGTCCAGCAGGAGCCTTTTCTCTTCAACGACACAATCTTCCACAACGTGGCGAATGGCTTGATTGGCACGCAATGGGAGGACGAACCGGAAGAGAAAAAACGAGAACTGGTCAAGGAAGCATGTGTTGAGGCGTTTGCGGACGAGTTCGTCGACAAACTTCCAAAGGTGTGTTGATCCGCACCCCTTCTTCTCCAACCCCCTTTTCTTTCAGCTAACATTGCGATTGTTACAGGGCTATGACACTATTGTCGGTGACAGCGGCGCAAAGCTCTCTGGTGGCCAGCGTCAGCGCATTGCCATTGCTCGGTCCATTGTTCGAAAGCCCAAGATTCTCATTCTCGACGAAGCGACGAGCGCGATCGATGTCCGTGGAGAGCGTATCGTACAGGCCGCCCTCGACCGCGTGGCGCAGAACCGGACCACAATCACGATAGCCCATCGCTTGTCCACGATCAAAAAGGCGGACCGGATCATTGTCATCAAGAAGGGAAAGGTCGTCGAGGAGGGCACACACGAGAGCCTCATTGCCCTGGAGGGCGGTGTCTACTCCGGCCTCGTCCAGGCTCAAGCACTTTCCTTGGGTGGCTCGTCCCAGTCTGACGAGAGCGATGAGAAGCAAGATGTTCATGAGGCTTTGGCTCGCGAGAAGAGCTTGGCCGTCTCCGAAGCCGAAGCTCAAGTAAAGACCAACACCGAACAGCAGCGAAACATCTTCAACAGCTTCGGCCGCCTCTTTTACGAGACAAAGAGTCATTGGTACTTGATGTTCTTGACGATCTTTTTTGCCGCCTGTGCCGGAGCAGCGATTCCACTGCAAGCCTGGCTGTTTGCGAAGCTCATCGTGGTCTTCCAGTTCACCGGCGCCAAATTACTGTCCGAGTCTCGCTTCTGGAGTCTGATGTGGTTCATTCTGGCGATAGGGGTGGGCTGCGCTTACTTTGGAACGCTCTTCTTCTCTACCCGAATGGCGTCCATCATTCGAGCCAAGTATCAGAAGCAGTACTTTGAGGCCATCCTTTACCAGAAGACTTCCTATTTCGACGACGAGGACCATTCGCACGGCACCATGACAGCCCGCGCGAGCGGGGATCCTCAACGGCTCGAGGAGCTGATGGGAGCCAACATGGCCAGCGTCTACATTGCAATCTTCAACCTCAGCGGCTCTATCGCTATCGCCTTCAGTTTTGGTTGGAAACTGGCTCTCGTTGGCACCGCCGTCGTCATGCCGATCCTCCTCGTGTCCTCGTTTTGGCGCTTCAAGTACGAGATGCAATTCGAAAAGATGAACAACGATGTCTTTGCCGAGAGCTCAAAGTTCGCCTCCGAGTCCATTGGCGCCTTCAGGACCGTCACGTCCTTGACCCTGGAAGGCCCGATATCGAGCCGCTTCGAGACCCTGTGCAAGGGCCACGTCAAGACGGCGTTCAAGAAGGCCCGCTGGGTCAGTCTCCTCTTTGGCTTCGCCGACAGCTGCACGTTGGCCTGCCAGTCCCTCATCTTCTACTACGGAAGCCGGCTCCTGGCCAGCGGCGAGTACAATCTCGAGAACTACTTTGTGTGCTTCATGGCCATCATGAACGCTTCCGAGTCGGCTGGCCAGAGCTTTGGTTTCGGCCCGAACGCGGCGCAGGTCACGGCCGCGTCGAACCGCATCTTGAACACCAGAGAAACCATGATCCGGGACAGGGCCTCTGGCATCATGGACCTTCCCCGAGAAGAAGGCGGGATGAAGATTGAGCTGCAGGATGTGCACTTCAAGTATCCGACGCGAGATACTCCCGTCTTCAGGGGGCTTAACTTGACGATTGAAAAGGGGCAGTTTGCGGCTCTTGTGGGAGCGTCTGGATGTGGCAAGACGAGCATCATTTCTCTTCTCGAACGGTAAGCTGAGATTTAGCCCGTGGTAGTCCTCCAATGGACAGAAGTAACTCATTGGGCCCATCAACAGGTTTTACGATCTCGATAAAGGCCGCATCCTGTGCAACGGTCAGGACATTAGCGAGGTCAACATCTTCAACTACCGCAAACACCTCTCCCTCGTCGCCCAGGAAGCAACCCTCTTTCAAGGTCAGGCCCTGTAGATTTCCTCCCCTCGTTTCAATTCCAGTCTAACCCAATAGCAGGCACCCTCCGAGACAACATCATCCTCGGCGTCGACGAATCCACCGTCACCGACGCCCAGATCCACCAAGCCTGCCGCGACGCCTCCATCCACGACTTCATCGCCTCCCTCCCCGAGGGCTACAACACAAACATTGGCTCCCGCGGCGTCTCCCTCTCGGGCGGCCAGAAGCAGCGCGTCGCCATCGCCCGCGCGCTCCTGCGCAACCCGGACATCCTGCTGCTCGACGAGGCCACCAGCTCGCTCGACTCGGAGAGCGAGAAGCTCGTCCAGGCGGCCTTTGAGAGGGCCGGCAAGGGCCGGACGATGGTTGTCGTCGCGCATCGGCTGGCGACGGTGCAGAACGCGGATGTCATTTTTGTGCTGGGCGAGGGCAAGTTGTTGGAGAAGGGGAGTCATGTTGAGTTGTTGAAGAGGAAGGGGGTTTATTGGCAGATGGTGAGTTGCCCTTTATCTCGAGTTTCTTTTCTCTTTCTGCCATTCTCCTGGCAGAACTGGTGTCCTTTATGCTTCTTTGTTTACGGGGATGACTGCTAACGTGTTTTGCGAAAACAGTGTCAAAGTCAGGCCTTGGATAGGTAAGGTAAACTTGTGTATGATTACGGATATGCTTCTCGGTATACATGACGACATCTGGATACATGGCGACGTCTTTTGCTTCTTCTTCTTCTTCTCTCAGTTTATATTTCTTGATGTATATGCTGTCTATACAAGCAGTCTACAAACGCACCTCTTTGTCATAGCATAGATAGTATACATCTCTTCTCAAAATCAACCGCCCCCTCCTTGCACTCCAAGGCGGAAAAAAGGGGCACTCTTCTCTCTTACTCTATCCGCACCTTCTAGCCGTGATATCGTGTCTTTCAGGATCCCCAAAAACAGTGTAAACCCCTAAACGTCAAAGTCTTCAAAGTCCTCCCCTCATCACATCTTCCACAACTCATCCAACTCCCTCAGAATGTGCTCCGCATGCGTCATGACAAAATCATGCGCCCCGGGAAGAACCTTCCACACGACATTCTCCTTCCCGCCCACGAGCGGAAGAGCCTCGCGCTCGTAATCACTCGCATCAATGAGCTCATCATTCTGCGCCAGCAGAACCATCGTCGTGCCGGCCTGCCTGCGCGCGAGAAGCCTCCAGCTGTCATGCTGGTGCGTCAACGGCGCATGGCGAATGCACGACATGAACGAGGGCACGAAGCCGGGATGGTTGAGCACCATCCAGCGGACGTACATGAGCACGTGCTGCTCCAGGGGAATCGCAGCGGTGCCATTGCTGTTCAGTTCCGCGGTGCTGGTGGCTTCTGGGATGGCGACGTCGGCGACTGCGGCGGTTGGCGAGGAGGGGGATGCGCCCTTTGGTTTCCGACCTGCCGCAATGGGCTTCTGCAGGCGGAAGCGGGTGAGGTAGGCGAGGATGCGCTCCGGCACGAAGCCCGACTTGAAGACGAAGAGCGAGACGGCGCCAAAGTCGTCGGGGTTGATGAGCCCCGCGGGGGCGAGCAGGACGAGGGACGAGACGAGGTGGGGGAAGGCGGCGGCGAAGTGCACGGCGATGCCGCCGCCGAGAGAGTAGCCGACGAGGCGGAAGGCGTTGGTGCCCGTCCAGGGGAGGGGGCTGGAGGCCAGGACGAGGAGGATCTGGGTGGTGTAGAGGCGCTCGTCGTGGGCGAGGTCGCCGACGCCGTCTGAGAAGCCTCGGCCGAAGAGGTCCTGTGGGACGACGACGCAGGGTTAGGCTCATACATTTCTACTTGCCAGGTATAATTGACGCTCGCAGAGGGTCACAAGGGGTGGGTGGGTTAGAAGACTTACAAAGAGCATCACGCGGCATCCGCGGGCGACGAGGCCGTGGGCGATGTGAGCGAGGGTGATGCACGGGGTGCTGATGCCATGGACGAGCAGCACCTTTTCGCCGTCTTCGGGGCCGAACTCGTAGACGCGGATCGATCCGTACTATATGGCATTCGACATGGTTAGCTTTCTCATCTCTCAAACCTCCTCTCATACACATCTCATCTCATTCTCATCTTCTCTTGCGTAGTCCCCCTCATTCCATCCCTTCCAACTTCCACTCAAACAAACTCACCGGCGTCTCAACGTCCCTCACCCCGGGAAACGCATCCGGCCGATACACCAGCCCCTGAACCTCGACCTTGTCCGCCGCCGCCGCCGCCGTCTTGAGCGGGTTCGGCAGCACCTTGCCCCAGCGCGGCCACAGCGCCGACCGGGCGAACAGGAGCAGCGTCGCCGTGGCCACGGCCGTCGTGGTGACCGTCACTGCCATGGCCGTCGTCTGCGGGAGCGGCGGCGCCGTCCAGCGGAGGAAGCCGCCGGCTGATGATGCTGCATCCATGGGGGCCTCTGCTCTCCTCTCACATGTGCGTGTATGGTGACTTTTTACGTGTGGTTGCGCTCAAGACTTCGTGGTGTGCTGTGCTATAATCTTTCACGAAGGTACGGTCCGAGGCCAGATATGAGATAGAAAGGGTAGAGAAGGATAGATTTCTCTTTTTCTTGGGGTGAGGATTCCCAAGAGTTGGCGTGCAAGATGTAAGAATAGGCGGACGAGACGACACGAAGCCGAGCGTGGGGTAGGGGAAATCAGCAACGAAAGCGGTCAATCCAGCCAAATCCTCTCACTCTAACCCACGCCCCTAGGAAAAAAAAACCAGAAAGTCAATCAGGAAGTCAATCAGGAGACAAGTTTAGGTCTGTAGGAATAAAGACTAATAAGAAAATGACACGGCAGGGGTATCACTCCTAAAGAGCACGACAGAAATCGACAGGTGATGGAAGCAGCAGAAGCACATGCAGAAGGGCGCTCGCTGACCATATAAAGATGACCAATCATCTGCTGCTACTACTGCTATCAGATGTGTAAATTCGCGGCTAGCAGTTCGCTTTGACGCTGTTCCATCTGGCTTTAGTGCTTCTCATGCCGAATCTTTGACTTCTGAATGCCAGTAGATTGAATGGCTGGTATCCAATCATTTTGGCACTCGCCCAGCCTAGAAGATCGATGCCAAAACGGGTAACTGGATGTGTGTGTATGGTACATGTAGGTATCCAATATCGCCGTGTATCCATCCATCCAGATACTATCCAATATACAATATATGTGCCTTACATGGCATATTTGTCCACCGTACGCCAGTCTCCCACGCCCGGGTATCATATGCTCAAAATCGATTATCAGCCGAAAGGTCCAACTACCCCAGCCCAACCGCCCAGGCTGCGTTTCCAAGCTGCTTAATCAGCTGGCAAAGGTTCTCGACAAGAGGCGGCAGAGCATCCTGCGGCCTCCTGAAATTCGCCTGCAGAATCTCCTGCGCAATGTCCATGCAGGCGCGAGGATCGTAAACGGATGCGTCGCCCGGCGCGGCCCCGGAGCTCGACCCCGCCAGCCCCTGGATAAACGGCCTTCCCTGGCCGAAGCTCAGAAACTGCCGGATCGAGGTGCTATCGCCGCCGTCGTCCAGATACATCGGGTCGTAGTCATACTGCGACGGCATGTCCTGCTGCTGGCTGGCCCGCGACACGACGCCGTAGGTCCACAGCGCGAGCGCGGCATGATGGACCGCGATGGCGTAAAAGTCCTTCAGGGTGCCGGGAGGGAAGAGCTTGGCGTATCGCAGAACCTGTCCGGCGCACCAGATGGCGTACCAGGACTCGGGGCTGGCCGTCCACTGCTGCAGGATGGGATACATCCGGCGGGCCTCCTCTTCTCCTTGCTTGCCCGAGAAGATTTGCAGGTCATCCAGGGATACGTGAAGGTGCATCATGAGCAGATACAGGACGACATGTTCCTGGCAAGTTACGCCTTCCAGCTCTGATGCGACGAGCTGAAAGGCCTGCAGTTCTCGCGTGAGCTCCTCGCGCCGCGAACTCAGCAACGCGTTCGACCCTTCTTTGGAGTAGCTGCGGAACTGGTGCACCACACTTAGTTGGGAGTACTCCATGATCATGGACCAGAAGCCATGGAGGTAGACGGAGACGGATAGTTGCATGTCAATGAGTCCACTGTTCTCGGCGAAGCGGCGTGTGTCCCTGTACATTTCGGCAACTGAGGGTATCCTCGTGTTCTGCCCGGCAGCGCCGGCCAAATACACAGCTTTCCACTCGGAAGCCGACTTTGCAGACCACAAGGCCTTGCGCTCCGGCAGAGGGAGCGTCAGCTCCGAGTACGACATGCAAGGATTTGTCAATGCGGTCATGGATAATTGAGCTTCGCGGATATAACAGTGAAATACAAGCCTGTTCACGTCTGTGTAAGTATGCGTTTGTTTGCTGAAAATGGCTCAGACACCATCTCCCCACCAAGACTGACCTCTTCCACTGCTCCGCAGCTGCCCAATTCAACCACTTCTGCTCCAGTACGTCGCCCTCGTCCGACGCACTCACTGTGATGGCAGGATACATGCTTCGCTGGAACATTCGGCGATATCTCATCATCTAGAATTCCTCAGTAGATGTACATGGGATATGGACGTGGGAGCCCTGATTCTCTTACCGTTACCGGAATTGCCAGGTGACATTCGGCAATCTCCATTTTCCTGCGGTTACCACTCCACAGGCCGATATCCTGCCCTAGAATGAGGGACTGGACAAGGCTGAGGTTTTGAATGGCGGTATTGTTTTCTTCAAACTGTGGCATGTGTCAGCGTCAGACCCAATGGTGGCGCATACGTATATGCTCATCGATGTGCCATACCCGCGAAGGTATTGTAATTCCTGACCAGGCGTTAGCACATGTCTCCTTAGAAACATTTGCGTCTAGAAGAGGGGATGAGGACGAGTCACTTACGAACTGCCTCTTGAACGGCAAATCCAAACTTGCGCAGAGTCGGAGCCGGCATCAAGACTGCACCAGCCGCCACGGCATTCCCGATCCATTCGGGCCACACCGCGTTCAGCTTGAGAGTAGGGTAGTGTATCCACGTGGACACCTGGCGGACGTGAGCCGCCAAAAAGGCCTGGGCCATGGTGTCCATCACCTCCACCGTTGGAAAGGAGGCGGCCACTCGGCCGGCCGTGGAGGCATCGCGGCACGTCTTCAGTACTATGGCCAGGATCTGGTCGCGGCTGGAAAGGTTGAGCTTCTGGTCAACCACTCGTTCCAACTGCCTCTTAGTCTCTTGGAACTGAGCGTTGGAGATGTCCTTGGCGGAAATGGGAAGATTGCCTTGCTCAGTATAGGCGTTGTCCTTGTTGGTGGGCTCCCACTTCCAGGGCAATTCCCCCCAGACGTTGGCAAGATTCTGTCGCATCTGAGACATTTCTGTCGAGTTTTGCGTGGTCTGGCTCGCCATGGCCGGGGTCACCATGGCGCTGCCGTCGGTCAAATCCAGGTTCCAGTGATCCAAGAGACCAAAGTCCATGTCCGTCAAGTCCATGTCCATGTCGTCGCAGAAGTCCAGCACAGCGGGACCTTGGGACTCATGTGCCCGTGACAGATCCACTGGCTGCTGATAGAGGACATCACGCAAGAAGTCAAAGAATGGGGTGTTGGTCAACTCCATAGGACCGGAGGCAGCTCTGGAAGAAGCATCATTGGGTTGAGCAAGGCCGTGAGTACTTGTTGTAGTACTACCTAAATAGGGGGTTCGCTGTCAGTTATTGGTACCCCTAAGACGATGGTGAAAAAACCAGCATATAACACTCCACAGCAGTTCAGCGGTTATTCCCAAAGCAATTCAGTCGTAAGACGCACCTTGATCTACGCCTGTATCCGGAGTGGCCAACTGGCTTTCATCGTGTCTTGATGACGTACCCTGTGACAGTGGGCTGCTCTTGCTGGCCGTATTCTCGCGGACGAAGTTTGCAGAGGCACTTGGAACCGAGGCCTGAGACGCAGACTTTGAGTCTGCGGATGCTATAGAAGACTCGCCGCTTGGACGAGTCTCGGCGGCATCCTGTCCGCTCGCTGAAAGGTGGACGAGGGACCCGGAGGTGCTCGCTTCGTATGAAGAACATGGCAGGTTTCGGCTGACGCAGCGCCTACACGGTTTCGACTCGTCGCATTTTACGCGAGCAGCGGCGCAGGCACGGCAGGCCTGGGTGACTCGGCTAGAGTTTGGCGACGCAAGGAGCCGTTGGCGCTTCTTGGGCGAGTCGTTCTCGTGGTTGGCGACATGGCGCCTCAGCAAATCCTTGCGCGCAAACGACTTCCTACAGATTTCGCAGGCAAAACGGCGGCCCAGGGTGTGAGTCTGGACGTGTCGAACCAGGTGCTCTGGCCTCGAGTAGGTTCGCCCACAGTCGCGGCAAGCATACGGATTGCTGGTCTGGTGGCTCTTCCGCGACGCAGAGCCTGGCTCGGGGGTGGCACGAGCAGTGGTACCGTCACTGACAGTCGTGGCGGTAGCACTGGAGGGCGAGGTTGGCGATGGTATGGCCTCCTCCATGGCGATGTGACTCCGAGCCCTACTGCCAGTACCAGTCGACGGCGGCGCGGGACCTGCCGTACTTGTAGCGACAGCATCAGAGCTCGCGACAAATTGCTGTGCCAGCGGGAAGGGCGGAACAGATGCAGAGACGGGCGTAGAATCAGGCACAGAGAGAGGCACAGACATGCTTGCAGGCGCATGGACGGAGACAGGCGCTGGTGCAGGCGCTGGCGCAGACGCAGGCACAGGCCGTGGGCGAGGATCGCTGCCCGGACCCATGGGGTCGAGGATATGTGATAGAGATGGTCCGGCCATTGCGCGTGCTGGCTACGGAGCGGCGGCGGCCCCGATAGCTCCCAGTATGTCTGGCTGGCTGGCAAGATTCACTACCATATCAAGGCCGTTGCAGGACGGAAGACGAGATTTTGGGGAACAGCCTCGGGACGAGTACTCGAGCGATGTTGGCAGAGGGCGCCGCCTCGGGCTGGTGGATGTACGTCAAGGCTGAGGTGACGAAGGGCCCCGGCAGGTTCTGATATGGGCCGGAGCCAATGGCTTGGCCACTGCCGGTAAGGCTGAGAGAGCTGGGACACCTAATACTGCAGTCGTGCTGTAGAGAATCTGAGATGCTGTCCAGCGCACAAGCCGATCAGAGCTACCGAGAGGCAGATGGCGCTACTCTGGGGCTCGGCTGATGCTAGACGCCGTGGCCGAGGCGTTGCGTGGAGGGACGGGGCGAGCTGGCGTGCGTGACGAGGCTTGGCATGATCTCACTACTAGTCGCAGGTTGCCGAGCGAGCTGTGAGTGTGAGTTGTGAGTATGAGTGTGAAATGTGAGTGTTGGTCGTACTGTCAGGACTGTGCGAGTGAGTGTGAGCGTCGTGTGTGGACGAGGCTTGCATAAGATGGACGGGGACGGATCATGGGCTGGCGGTGGTGGTTGGACGAGGTTGTGGGCAGCAAAGTTGCAGCAGGTTACGCGTACCGGGTTTCAGTGGGCGGTTCACCGTGCTCAACTGCAGGTGGCATTAGTCTGGTCCTTCAACCGCTGCTCTAGTACATTGTAGTGGAGTGGCACGGAGGCGGTACCGCCACGCGGCCAAAGCACTAAGGTGAGTTGACGAGCAAGGCCCGGTACTGTTACATACAACCTTGGAGGTAGTAGTAGTTCGACGACATCGACCCTCGAGCCTCAAATTTCAAAGCATACAGCATGCCAGTGCGAGATGAGAGGGGCATCTCTGCTCAACAGTGGGAGGTCGGGACATTGCCAGTCAATCGAGGAGGTCGATTCCAGACGAGCATGGCAAGCCGGGGCTGAAGTCAGAGCTGGTATTACATGTACCTACTCTGGCCTCTGTGAGCGACGAGGGAGCCTTGGGGGCCGATCTGGGCTCCTTGGCTTGCTGGTGTTGTTGAGCTTCGAACAGGGCAATTTGAACAGGGTACCTTACCGGCAGATTGGCGGCTCTTGGCCTTTGAAGAGCTCCAGCTTTCCTCTGGAGCCGTTTAAGCGTCCCTGAACGACAATTAGACTGCTCTGAGGCACATACACAGACTACATGTATCCAGCAACCTCGGTACCGAATGTCTATTACCAACCGTCAAGTCAAGCTACAGACATACATTCGGCCTCAAAAACTAGAGTTGCCACCAGCGGACCGCTCGCTGACATTGCAGCCCCGGCGCAGTGACATGCAGCCTGGAAGGACTAGTAGCTGTACCTATATTCAGCTTACCGGTAGCCGGAGATGCCCGGCGCATGCAGGATACCCGCCGTCTGGAGATGCTTCGGTATTCATGGTGCTGAGCAGCAGGAGGTGTTGCATCTGAACCAATTTGATGACCCTACTCCGAGTCTGCATGGTTCTATTACCTAGATGATAGTGTTGAGCATGTCTCATCAGACAATACTCTTTTGTACAGCACTAGGAGTCCAGAACTAGAGACCCAGCCAGGCGGTAAATCCACTTGTGCACTGCCGTCGCATATCCCGAAAAGAAAAAAGGAAAAGCAAATCTGCAAAGAGAGCGTGAGCGCAGGGATGTTGAAACTGCCCTTGCCAACCCATCTTCCTCTCTCTCTCTTTTCAACCATCAACGCCGAGTAAAATGGTACATACACGTACAGTTCTCCACATGCACTGCTTCCCTGACATCTTCCTTCTCTCAGGTTTCTTACCCGGCTTATCCCCAACTACAACGACAACTCCTTTTTATCCCACTTTGAGAGTCGCTGCCCAGTCATTGTCGAGACTAAAATGAGTTGCCCACAATGTTGGAATTGCCTTTGCCCAATTCCCTCCCCGGCACATGGCAACAACATGGACGGAGAGCTAAGAATGGCGCCACGGGCGAGCCTTGCTTAAACTACCTATGGAACAATTTTCTGTTACCCATCTTGCCATCCTTCACTCTATTGAATGCGCCGTCGGTGGCGCTTGTAGTGGAGTTTTCGTCGGCCTTCAAATCTGGTTCACACGTCAAGAGCGCGTAAAGACTTCGCAGGTCTCAGTCCGTTCAACTGCAACCAGAGCTTCGGGTACATCTGGGCAAATTTCAGCCTACATCTGCTGTGGACCCTCCGCGGCCCGGAACCCCTGAGATGGCCCCCGTCGTGCCCTGGGGCCTGTCTATTACCTACTACTACCTGCATGTACCTTACGAGATGTCAGGGTTGATATTTCGCATGCTTGGAAGCAAAATCATCATACAGATACCGCCTTCCTCCAGCTGGTACAGCTGAGCATCGTGCATAGGACCAGTAGCTCCGGGGGTGCTCCCGGCACATCTTCTCACGAGACTCCCTGACCCAGGCTGGCGGACAAGCTCTAAAAGATGCCAAGTCCTTGACACCGAGTTCAATCTCTCTTCTAATTTCCATGCCCTCGGGAGCCGGTCGAGGAGCCGTCGTCTCTCATAACTCTGCGTGCCCTCAGCCATGGCCGTCCAGGATGATATTATTGCCCCCGCGCTGGATCCGCAGGCCGAGGAGTCTTTCAAGGAGAAGACGCGGAAGAGGACGCTCGGCAATCTGCGCCTCGTCCATCCCGAGACGAATGCCGTGATTCTCGTTCCCACGCCATCCTCCGACCCCAACGACCCGTTGAACTGGTACGTCCTAGTCTCCATCTCTGTTTCATCCTCACGACATCCATGTCTCCCGTCCTGCGGCTCACGATTCGTGTCACCACCCATCTGTCAGGTCAACATGGCGCAAATACTACGTCGCCGGGGTTCTCTGCCTGGCCATGGCCGTGTGCAACTTCCTCGCCGCCGGGCCAGCCATTGCGGTGCCGGCCACGGCGGCGGACTTCTTCCCGGACTCACTGCTCGACGGCACCTTCGTCACATCGGCCATTCCAAAGACGGCCTACTTCTTCACCACCACGTCTCTGCTGATAGGCCTGGGCAACATCATCTGGGTGCCCGCGGCGAACAAATGGGGCCGTCGGCCGGTGTACATCTTGAGCTACGCCATCTACTTCGCCACGGCGGTATGGCTCATCTATGAGAAGTCGTATGCCAGGTTTCTCGCCGGCAGGGTTCTCATGGGCTTCGGGTCTGGTGCGGC
Source organism: Trichoderma sp. PF4103 (assembly GCA_023628735.1). Taxonomy (NCBI): domain Eukaryota; kingdom Fungi; phylum Ascomycota; class Sordariomycetes; order Hypocreales; family Hypocreaceae; genus Trichoderma; species Trichoderma sp. PF4103. Next base: position 4,801 of record JAMAKC010000053.1, on the reverse strand, counting down.
AGAGACGCTCGCGCCCATCACCATTGCCGATGTCTTCTTCCTGCACGAGAGAGGCAGAGTCATGTCTGCCTACACCTGCTTTCTGTCCGTCGGCGCGTCGGGAGGGCTGGTGATATCTGGCCTCATTACCATCAACCATACCTGGCGGACCATCTACCAGGTCGGCGCTGCTCTGGTCGGCTTTGTCCTCCTTGCACTGCTCCTCACCGTGCCCGAGACCAGCTACTCCCGGACAAACGACGATGCCTCCCTCGCCCTGGACGTGGCTGATGACGCGGCGACAACAAGCACGACGCAAGGGGGGCAAACTTCCGTGAAGAAGATGAGCTATGTCGAGTCGCTGTTCGTATTCAAGGCTGCGGGTGCGAGCGAGAACCTCTTCAAGATGATGGTCCGCCCGTTTGGCCTCATCATCCTACCACCGGTGCTGTGGTCTGCCCTCGCCTTATCGGTCACGATAGGGTTTCTGGTGGCCGTCTCGTCCAACTCGGCCTCGGCCTTTAACGTGACGTATGGCTTTGCCTCTTGGCAGGTTGGGCTCTGCTACATATCCGGCGTTGTTGGCGCTCTCCTGGGATTACCTGCAGGGGGCTATCTTGGAGACAAAGTTGCAGACATCCTGACGAAGCGAAACGACGGCATTCGAGAGCCCGAGATGCGGCTTCCGGCAGTCATGGTCTCTGTGATCACGATGCCCCTGTCTCTGGTGCTCTATGGCGTCGGCATTCAGTACCAGCTCCATTGGATATGCCCTACCCTCGGACTGGGTCTCCGTAAGAACCAAGCTCCCACCTCCACGCTCGGCTTCCCGCCTACTATCAGCACATCACCATCAGCTAACCCATGAGACACAGTCAACTTCTCCATCACGCAGGCCAACACAATCTGCGTCGTGTACGTCATTGATTCATACCGGCCCGTTGCGGGCGAGATCACGCTGGCAGTCACCGGCTTCAAAGGTGAGTCTTTTCGTATCCGGCGTCCAAGATCGAGACATCTTTCAGACATGACCCGGCTAACAGACAGGGAAACAGCCCTCTTTGCCTTTTTCCTCTCGTTTGAAACGAACCCTTGGATCAATGCCGCCGGCTATCAGGACGGGTTTGGAGCCATGGCGGGAATTGCGGGGGCCGTCCTCATCCTGTGGATCCCGCTGTATTTCTGGGGAAAGCAAATCAGGCATAACTCGTGGAAATGGAGAGTCATCTCCTTTGTCCACTGGGACAATGATCGCGAGGTGGGAGAGTAATAATATTTGATCTTTGCTTTGACCTTGGACGAGGGTTAGTGGCGCTTCTGATTAAGGAGTTGGCTTAAGCGAGATACCTGTTTAAGACTTCCATGGCAAGGCGTTGGGACATTCATCGCTCCCCATGTTACTAATACGAAGCGCTATATCGCGGAAGCTTAAAAGCACATGCTAAACTGAGGTGGTGCTAGCATCGCATCACCGAAATAACAAGAGCACGATCGAATGAAAAAGAAATGAAGGAAGGCCAAACCGAAGAGATATTGCCAGGCTCACGGCACCTTGACACTGACCCCCAAAAAGCCGCAGCATTGCATGGCAACATGGATCATGATCGTCGAGCCCTCGCTCCAACCAGCATCGCACAAGAGCGTCAGGTGGGCGCATCCTGTAGTGACTAAGCGTCGCTGGCGCCACCCTCTCGATAAGCTTCAGCCCGCTGCAGCGATAAGTGATCGCGTGTCTCAACCTCAACCAAGGGGGGTGAACCTTCGACCAGCGACCACCGTCCAGCGTCGTGATTCCATGCCCCGTCTCTGCGTCTGATTTTCTGCTGCCTCGCCTCCCTCATAGCAGCTTCGGGCGCCCGAACATGACTTGAGCGCCCTCGGTCGGCGTGGTACTGTGTGCATCATCGCTCAGAGTTCAAGTTGTCTGTCTCGCGCCTTGAGTCAGGCCCAGACTGGAGAGTTGAGGGGCTTGAGCTTTATATCACATCAGCCATCAGCCTCCCGCCCGCATCTTCGCTTTATCCCTCGTTTTCTTGTTCCAAAAAAACGCTTGGTTCGGCGTCGCCGGTCGTCCTCATTACTTGTTGCCCTCTTTCTTGACGTGCGCCGTTTGTCTTCACAAGGAATCACCCTCGCCATGGCCAGCCCGCAGAGTGGACCGAGCACCCTGGCGCCCCGGGATGCAAGGGAGGCGAGTGTCAGTGCAGATGCGATGCTGGACTCGCCATACTCGAGCGACGAAGGATCAGATGCCCATGGCTTTTCCTCCTGTCGCTGGAGGACAGCCCAGTTCCACGACCAGGAGTGTGAGCGGTACTTTGACTGCCCCTCTCACACCGTTGAGAGGCGGCTTTCTGTCGATGACACTGCCGGACCCAGCGATCAAGTTGCGAGTGAGACCACCGCCGAGGCGATAGGACCCCGACAGGACAGCGTCTTCCCGCGGGCTTCATTGGACGACTCTTCAGCATCACACCACGGCGACACGACGACCGAGCCACAACAGAGTGACGATACTCCTGTTGCCGATCCCGCCGTGCCGCTGTCAGGCATCTCGTCTGGGCTCGCGGCCGAGAGGGAGGGAGGAAGCCCAACAAGCTCTGCGCCGGCGAACCCAGTGTCTTCCCCTTCTAGATTCTCGTCTTTGCCGATCCGCACCCGCGTTCCGTCGAGAAGCATCGACTTGCGATCGAGCGATTTCGGCAGCAACGGCTGGGGCGAGTCTTCGGATCAGGGCGGTCGGGCATATACTGCTAGCGCATCGGCCGGTGATCTGTCGGAGAGCAGCTCGCCTAGGATGTCTGCACGGGATCAGCTCTCCGCCGTCTATGGCAACGATACGAACCAGAGCGGCCTGCTCGAGACCCTGTTTGGGCAGTCGGAGCGAGACCGCGAACGTGAGCGAGAGCTAGATGAAGAGCGGGAGCGCACAGAGTCGGCAGTCGTCCTCCCCAGGTGGCAGCCAGATGCCGAGGTCACATACTGCCCCATCTGCCGTACTCAGTTTAGTATCTTTGTGCGCAAACATCATTGCAGGTATGGGTGCTCGACATGGGAACGGGCGAGAGCTCCGGGGAAGATGGCGTGGCTTGCTAACGGGCAAACAGAAAGTGTGGCAGAGTCGTCTGCAACTCTTGCTCTCCCCATAGAATCATCATTCCGCACCAGTTCATCGTCCGAGCGCCAGGCACCGAGGTGCCACTGCCCCCGTCACTGCTCTACGACAGCACAGGCGGAGGCTATATTGATATAAATGGGCTCTCGGGGGGCGAGCGGGTGCGCCTCTGCAACCCTTGCGTCCCGGATCCCAATACAGCGCCGCCCCAGAGTCCAGATTCCCCAGCCCTATCCCCGCGTGCTTCACGACGCAGGGCTCGGGCCAGTATGGGAAGCGGCTATCCTACCTCGCCTGGTACGAATCGATACGGAGGAGTCTTCTCAGCCGGTCAGAGCAATGATCCCCACCAGTTCTACACCTCTAGGACAAGGAGCATCACCATGGTAAGGACAAGAACGATTCAGATTTGTCGCAGAAACGAACCGTAGCTGACATTCTTATTTTAGGACCCATCTGGGCAAAGAACAGGTGTTGCTTCGTCCTCTTCCTCCTCTTCGCGAAGGCGCAGCAGTGCCAACTATGAAGCGGCGTCCATCAACCGGCTGATGGCGGCCGGGCCATCTCCCTTTTCCATGCCGAATCAGCACCACATTCATCGGCGACGGTTTGCAGGAGAGTCTGGCGGCTCATCGTCACGGCAGCGCGCGTTGCCCCCTCCGCCTCAAATCCCAGAGGAGGATGAATGCCCCATCTGCCACTTGGAGCTTCCATCACGGGAGCTGCCCAATTTCGAGGCTCTGCGGGAGTCGCACATCACCGCCTGCATCCAATCGCACAGCACGTACGGCAGCCCTCGTGTAGCAGCAGATGGCAATACGCCACCACCCCCTCCAAGACGCACCGGCATGTACACATATGCCGCCACGGAGAAGGACTGCATTGACGATGCAGAGTGCACTATCTGCTTGGAGGAGTTTACCGTGGGAATTCCCATGGCACGACTTGAATGCCTTTGCCGGTTTCACCGGTCCTGTATCTCAGCCTGGTTTGTCAACCATCCCGGAAGATGCCCTGTGCATCAACACGACGGTTTCGGGTATTAGACGGAGGGATGGGCGGAATGGCCAGCCCGATGGCCTTTTGTTTGAAAGCATTTTACCGATCCAATCCTTTGCATATTGGGAGTATTTGGCGAACTTGGAGTCTCGAATTTGAAAGATTTTACAGCCTACCTGCCTAGGCATATACCGGATTCCCCTCCTCTTGATGATATCAGTTATTTCGTCCAGCGTATCGACTCTGGGACCCTACGAGGCTTGTCGGCGATGGACAGCTTGGGTCCAGCTGAAACAAATCTAACGAGCTAAGAAATGTATGGTAGCGTTGAAGTCAATACACAGACTCTTCTTCCAGTATGGCGTTTCCCCTTCTCTACGTGTTGTTGAATGTTCGCCCTTGGGATATGGCCATGTCGTGGTACCACAACTTGCCATCAAGACAGCCATATTGACGATTGATGAAAACCAGGATTCTTCATGTCTCACAGCAGCACCCGGTTCTGATGCTTTTACCCCGCATCATGAGTCTACCTTTGAGATAGAGCCAGTTCTGACGCCTGGGCCAGTAAGGTATCATCTTTTGACACATGTGAAACATGTGATTTGGTCGGCGGTTACGCATCGCGCTGCATCACACACACACACACACACACACACACACACACACACACACACACACACACACACACACACACACACACACACA
>JAMAKC010000052.1:0-220186 GCA_023628735.1 Trichoderma sp. PF4103 | reverse complement strand
AAAGTGGTCCATGTGTCTCTTCCTGCAGCTCTAGAAGAAAAAGCTTGGCCCTCTCGTATCGCGTCTGCCGACGATCGAAAATGCGGTCCTTTGCAGCAAAGGCAAGGCAAGGCAAGCAAGCGCCTTTCTGTATGTAGATCCCCGGTCCGTCTGTCCTTGCAAGAGCACCAATCAATTTGCGTCTCAAAAAGTCAGGCATCTAGACTACCGGCCCTCCTCACGTATCGTATCCTGTCGTGCCTCAGAAAATAAATGCTCAGTAGGCACTTTGCATGACCTACATACAAACTCGTGCAGGTCTACACAAACAAAGAGATAGAAGCAAAAGAGCAAAAAGGGTAGATGCATGAGTACCTCGCAGTTGAACGGATCCCCCTGAGAGACGCCTCTCGGCCCGCCGCAAGAGAATTGTTACGGAATACGGCATGGCCACCGGAACCGCCCTGCTGCTGCGCCGCCTCACCGAAACAAGTTCCTGGCTTCTACTACCCTAAACGCCGGCCGGCTGAACCGACAATGTGTCAAGCTAGAGAAAATCCACTCTGCTCTTCTCCTCTCCTACAGCAAGTATTTGGTTGAAGACGAAGGGCGAGTACTATCCGGAAAACATGTGCCGCCGAGGAGGGTGTCGGTGCGTCTTCCTAGACATCTGATCGTGCTCCTTGCATTTGGGGACAGACAGGTCAGTGTCAAGCACATGCAAGGTCCTTTTGACAAGTGCCCGGTGCGCGAGTGAGGCGAGTCGAGCTGACTCGTACGATGGCTCAAGCAAAAGAAATCCGTCTTCAATTGAGCAATCAGACGATCGATACTCGTAGTTGAATGCATGTACAACACTCCGTACCTGCACGATACGGCCACCTGAGGGGACATCAGTCAACCTCATCCCCTCGATAACCAACGCTACCCTTCGTCCCACGCCCATCAACTCGAAATAAGCATCTACTACCAAGGCACGTCACCAAAAAACAAGCTTCTTCCCAAGACCGATCTGGCCTTGGCGCCGCCGGGCCCTGACATGTGCTCAGGAGCTTATACGAGCTTCTCATCTCTGCCATGGCTGGACACGTCGATTGCACACACTTGTCTAGCCAGCTTCCATTATTTGCTCAATCTTCTCATGTCATCCAAAGCCCTGCATGAAAGCGCGCGGTATCGACTTAGCCTAGCGAGTAATGCTCTGCCATAGCCACACTGGCCATCCATGCAATGCAACAGCAACGTCCAGTCCCGGACCTTTCTTTTGCTGTGCTATGCCGAAACTGCCCTGGCTGCATGCTAGATGAGCCGATATCCGGAGTCTAGATGCCGTGTTGTTTCTGTCACGTCGAGCTCCGCGGAGACCGTCTGATGCTGTCGAGCTTGTGTAGGCTGTGATTGCCAGAGGTGTCCCCCGATCGTACCTTAGTCTAAGCTCATCGATTGCAACCCGATATCGTGCAAGCGCCTCTCGAAGTCGAGCTCCCTCGTTGTCTCCCGAAAGTCACAGACCAAGGTTGCTCAGCTTTGTATCCATTATGCCACACGTCTCTCCCTCAGGGCCATACTTCCGTCGTCCATGTGATTTCAGACTCAATACTCCTTTTCGTCACACATCTCCCTCAGGGCCATACTTCCGTCGTCCTCCATGAGATTTCGGACCCAGAAGCCTCAACCTTGTGGTTCCATCTCCGGCCCCTCTTTGGGTCCGACAGGTCTACCTGGTCAATCTCCTCCGGCAGAATGACCAGCACTCGAAAGTTCTTCCGCGCCAGCTCATCATTGACGTCGTCCACCTCCTGTCCCAGCCCCAGCCCGGGCTCCGGCTCCTGCGTCAGCGGCGTTCCGGGCAGCGGATTCCGAAAGGAGCCTCTCATCAAGGGGCTCAAGTTGCCAAAGCTGGCGGTAAGCTCTCTGCTCCAACTCCAGTCGTCCTTCTTCCCCTCATCTACGACCCGCATCCAGGGCCGCAGAGCAGCTCTCACGGGCGCGGCAGCCTCCGAGTCAATGTCCGGCCCGATGATGTAGGCCCGGCCGCGCATCCGCCATTGCACTTTGGCCTTTTCCATCCAGAAGACGGCTTCGATGGGGCCGCCAACAGCGGACTGCGCCCCTGACGATGATGATGCAGACGGCTCCTGCCTGCTGGCAATCAGCTCGGGCACCTTCTCCATGCGCACGTCCGTCGTGATGGTCGGCATGTCGCTGGTGAAGGCGGCTGGGTTGAGCGGCGCCGGGTTCCTGTGGTTCTCCGGCAGGGACGCCCACATGCCGCGGAAGATGACGGTCCTCGCCCGGGGCACGAACTGGTTGCTGCTGCCGTCGTCGAGCGGATGCAGCGTGCTCAGGGTAAAGGTCGCCGTGCCGGCCTGCTGGACGTGGGACAGGAAGGCGGAGCGCCAGGGGGCTTCGGGGGCGGCCATTGTGTGGGCGAGGTGGTTGAGGAGCTGCTTTGTGCGTCGGACAGGCGCTGTGAGGGTGCTCATGGGGGTGCGAGGGCTGCAGAGATGAAGGTGAAGGTGAAGGTGAGTCTGGAAGGTGATGATGGAGGGAGCTGCTTTATCATGTGGTAATCGAAGTTGGGGAAGCTCTATAGCCCCACTCGTAGCTGTTGGCGGTTGAGCTCGTCAGAGGCTTGGTGTTGCTGCCTCGGCCCGTCTGGACTGACAAGATGTTGACGACATTCAGACTGTTGTAGTTTTGTTCAGCACCGCGTCCATATTCCAAAGCTCGAAGAAGCTACCTATGCACAGCTACGTCTCCGCTTGAAGACTGCCATTAGCAGCAAGTGTTGACCCCGAGAGCCATTGATGTCTCCTGTAGAACATGCCACGCCAAGCCATGCAATGAAGTACATCAACGGTCTACCCTGCAACAAGGCTGGATTTTTTTGCACGCCAAACCATCAACACTTCAATGGCTCGTCTGGGGCGGAAGGCAGGAATACTACCTACGCTACATTTCTAATTCAACTCAACTGACCTTCTATCGTCACATTCTTATCAATCAACAGATAGTCGTTGCCTTCTTCAGATCACCAGTGGGTAGCGCCCAGCGGTGCATTTATTGGGCCGAGTCTCCCCGCCAAGGCTGGCGCTGCGTACATGTACCGCCTGGATCGAACAAAGTCGCGGCGTCTCCATACCAACAACGTGTATCGGATACCGGCGAGATCTTGCTGGGTACCTCAGGCAAAGCACGGCAAGCCACTGAGCCCTTGATTCCTCAACTGTCGACCGCATGCGGAAGAACTGTTGCCGCGAACATTAGTAGTCGCAACAAGCAGTCGTCTTGCTTCACCACCTATCAAATTCCAGATCCCACGCCTCCTCTCCCTCTCTCTCGCCCTCGTCTCCAGCTCGCAGAGAATGGCTAGTGCGCTGCGGCTGAGATCGAGAGGCAACTGACAAACCCGCGACTGGGATTTTCTCCTGCTTGCCCCCCCAGTTTCTGCATCTCGTCATCCAATCCAAGGCGGCTCCTCCACCCTTCCCGCTCCTATTTGATTATCCGCCCCCCTTTGAGCATTGACACAACTACGGCCATGTTTATTCCCAGTGCTCAAATCCGACACCCACGAGGCCACCACCAGACAAAATCCCTCCCCAAGCAGCACAGCTCCCGCAACTGACCCCGATTTCTCCACGCTGTTATTCCCGGCGGCTCCGTGGCGCGAGCGACTCGGATCGAGAGCCGCTGACACAGCACCGCAGGCCCTCGGCCACGCGAGCACAGCAAGAGAGAGAGGCAAGCAGCAAGACAGCCAGACAGCCCGCGACGGCAGAGCAGCAGGGCCGCAGCGCCTCGAAGCATCTGCTTCGCCGGGAACAAGGCCAGGCCAGGCCAGGCCAGAGACCGCGCGCGGCTTGTTGTCACTGCGTCGGCCCGTCTTCCAGATTCGCTGCATCGGCATCGGACAAGCCCTCGGGAGGGGGCGCTTGTTTGTCCTGTTGGAGATTACGTTTAGTTGCAGAAGTGCGCGAGTCCAGTCAGAGCGCCAGGATGGATCTGTCGCTGTTCCAGCAGCACGGCAGGCCCGTCGCCGTCGCCGTCGGACGCGGCGCTGCCTCCATGCCGCCGGCCCTGACCCCGACGTCCAACGCCTCCGTCGCGTCGCCCGGCTCCGGCTCCGTCCCGGGCAACCTTCGCCTGCCGGTCATCGGCGGTGGCAATCCCGGAGGCCTCGGCGGGCTCGACTACCGCGGCATGGTGTCCCACGACGCCGAGGCCGCGCTGCCGGAGCCTCATGCGGGTGGGCCGCCCAAGAAGAAGCAGAAGCGAAACAAGCCCACGCTGTCGTGCCACGAGTGCGTCGAGCGAAAGACAAAGGTGCGTGCTTTTCCGCGTGTGCCAGCGCCTGGTCTTGGCCAGCCTTTGATGCGAGACAATGATCTGGCCGTTCCTCGCCCCCTCCTTCACACTTCTTCCTTTCCCCTTAGGTACCAGGTAGCACTGCTACTGCAGGTCTGTACAAGGTACCGTCTAGTCGCTTGTCGTGATCTTCCTCACCGGTGCATCTGGTGCCAGCTACCAAGCCGGCTCGGGTACCTGCGCATCATGAATGGGCGTGAAACCGGCTGTCGAGTGACCTCATCTGCGGCTGCCCGTCCGCTGTTTCTCTCTCCTTTGTCTGTCCTTGTATCAGCTCTTCTATCTAAAGCCACGTCCATAACGGCAACTATTTGGAATCATTCATGGGCGTACTCGGGTGTGTTGCACAGGAGATCATGGCTGACATGTTCCCGACAGTGCGATCGAGGGCGACCACATTGCCTTGCATGTAAGTCGGTCCAGCTCTGATTCTCGACCTAGCATGCCGACTAACATGGTATCTCGCAGGCATCAAGCGGCAGACCGAGTGCGTTTATGCTCATGTTGCCAACGTCATAGAGTGAGTTAATCCATTGTCTGATCTGACTGAATCATCGATGGAGAGCTGCAGTTGTATTCTAACGGGATCTCGCAGGGAAACGTCGAGATCTGCTGCCAATGGACGCCGCATGACCAAACCCCCGAAGAAGAAACCCGGGGCCAATGGACAGCTGCCCGTCCCGAATATTGCGGACAGAAACGCCAACAGCAGCGATGACACTCCATCCCGAGGCGCCGTCGCCCTCTCCATCGGCTTGCTGTCAAACGTCCCGTACTCTGTGGCCACTGCTAGCAATGTCTTTGGCATAGGGTCGGAACATCCGTTTGCCAATTACTGGACATGCGAAGGTGGCCTGCCAGAAGTTATATCGGTGCTTCCAGAGAAGCTCCAGGCCGACATCCTGTTGTCTCGATACTTTGAATGTGTCGACCCGGTGTATCCTATGATCCACCGCCAGACATTCTACGCCGACTACGAGCACTTTTGGCAGATGAGCATGGCGGAGAAGCATCAGGTAGATGCCGCGTTTATCGCCCAAATCTTTGTCATGTTGGCTTTGGGTACCCAGTTCGTCACGTCGACAACGGCACAGGAGCGGAAGCAGACGGCCGAATTCTATGCTTCAGCCAGCAACCAAGCCCTCCGGATGTTCTCTTACCTCAGCACGGCATCCATCCGGTCCATTCAGGCCATGGTTCTGATGACGTACTTTCTCATCAACGACAACCATGCTTCAGATGGCTGGGCATTTGCCGGAATCTTGATACGGCAAGCCTACGCCATGGGCTTGCATCGTGACCCCAACATTGGTACGTTGGTTCTGCATTCTCTAAGCATAGGATGACTGCCCCTTTCCCGCCCGTAGCATCTCCTCATCTTTGATTACTGTCGTCTGGCACTGAACTAACCGCACTTTGCTCATAGTCACGCCGGATGCCAGCCCGTTTGAGAAGCAGCAGAGACGCAAGGTCTGGCAGGCAGTCCTACTGCAGGACACCTTTCTCACGGTCCTTTTGTCCTTGCCACCGTCCGCCACGCACACTGACGTGTCCGTCGACGACTTGCTCGATCACGGGTCGTCCATTGCTAGCAGCGATCCAACAGACAACGCCTACATCAGGGGCTCGTGGACGCTGGCGAACCTGGTGCAGGAGACGATATGCTCTCCTCGGTCTCTCGACGTGCCCATCTGCGCGACGGCCCGGCACAAGTCGAAGTTAATTGCCGATTTCCGAGCCGTCTACCGGTCCTTTCCGGACGTCTTCCGCTCTTGGGACACTGAGAGCTTGACGGCGTTGGCGGGGACAAACAAGAGAGTCGTGCGCCAAACGCTGTTTCTCACGAGCAACTACTTTCACAACCTCATGTTGGTCCACGCCTCGGAGAGCCCGGATGTCCCGGTCAACGTGCGGGGCACGCTGGAGGCTGCCCACGATGCCATCGGCTCCTTTTTCCTGCTGTTCAACCTCCTGGAGAGCGAGGCCCGCGTCTGGTGGGTATTCAACCACCGAGCTTTTCTCGAGGCGCTGTGTATAGGAAACGTCCTTCGAGAAGCGGCCAAGGAGCCACTGGGCAAGGAGCTCTTGGCCAAAGACCCGCTGTTTGTTCGGGCCAAGGCAGACATTAGTAAGTGAACATCTACACACATCTATATATCCTTGGGATCCCCAAGTCATGAGTTTCCCCCATCCGCTACATGTTACGCGTACGGGCACGTCGAATTCAGTATGCTAACGACGTCGGCAGCCCGGATGATTCAGATCATGCAGCAGATGGCCGAGGACTCCGAAGTAGCCCGGACCAGGGTCCAGGTGCTGAGCCAGTTTCTAGTCTAAAGGCTGGGGACAATGTAGCTCCACAGCAACTTTATTGCGACGTCTGCTTTGCTTGCAATTCTTCTTTGCACTCATAGAGCACGGTGTTGGGAGGACTGAGGAGACGCACGCACGGATACCTGATTCTTTTTGGGTAACTCGCTTTTGGGGCTCATGAAATACAGCATTGTGCGTGTCTCGGGCCTTTTTTTTAATATCCAATATGAGTATGTGCGTGTGGGACAAGGACTTACCTACGGAGGATTTACTACCTTCGCGCGCCACGCCCCTTTCAGGTCATAAATCGAGTGACGATTTTACAGGCCAAAATATTTTCATCAAATCAGGACTGATGCAAGTGCCGGAAAACGCAAAATCATTTTCTTGCAAAAGTCTAATACCAGCTAGGGACTCTTTTCTACTAAAGAGCTTCTAGTAGAAAACAGTCATCAGCTAGTATCAGGCTTTTATAGCCTAAAAAATCATTACTAGGTAGTAATATTACAGCAAGTTGCAGCTATAGTAAAAGGTATGTCAGCTAGAGCCTGGCGGCTCTAGCTGGCTGGGTCCTTGCTGGGTAGAAGGCTTGGATTGGATTGATGGAGTGAAGGCTTGGGTTGGATTAATGGATTGAAAAAACATCACGAAAAAACATGCACAATAGAGCGATTGAACCTGGGACCTTACAGAGCTACGTTTACGAGGATACTGCTACGCCATTACAGCTACGATTGGATGCCTATTGCTCTGTTTTTCTAGTATATAAAGGCAGGAAGTAAATAAGGAAGGAAGGCAACGCAAGATGGAATGAAAATCGCTGCCGGCGCCAAAATGCTGCTGCCGGCGCTGAAAATGCTGCTGCCGGCGCTAAAAATGCTGCTGCTGTATTATGCTTTATTGCATTGTCATGAGAAAGACGCCAAAATGGTCTCTATCACCGTGTTATAGGCCTAAAATAGCTATACGCCCTGTATGACAAGTTTACGCCCTGTATAACGACCTTACGCTGTAAAAAACGTCACTTAAATCATGACCTGAAAAGGGCGCGGCGCGCGAAGGTACTGTGTACTACGTGCTGTACATTTGCGACGGGGTGGAGTTTTGTCGTTTTGCATTGAGATTTTGGTAGGATGGTTTGATGCCACAACGCAAAGGGAACATTGTTGATTCTGGATACCTGTCTGCCAGGGTCGTATTACCTCTTGTTGACTTCTTGGCAGAGAAGCGAAGTACTGGATATCAGCCGCAGAGGAGAAGGGACAGTGGGACGGAGGAAGGGTTGGATCTGATGCTACGATGATTCTTGGACGATATGATGGGCGGGCTGTGATGTGTTGTGCTTGTTGCAAGTACACATTCGGGGACGCTACCCGAGAGCCTTCTCTTTGCATACCGTTTCACTCCTTTGTGTTCTTCCTCTTGGTCAAAATTGTTGACATGGAGGGTAATTTTTTCCTGTTGGGGCATTGGTTGCAACAGTGGACAATGGTACGGCGAATGCGAAATGGAAGTGTGGCTATGACGTGTGCTTTTAGATGAACTGTGATGTAACCTATGCGTTGAGCTTTTCTGACAGCCATTCATAGGTGCCATCGGTGATGTGAGGACAGAAGATCCACGTATCGAGTGCGTTGATGATGCGAAGTTGTTGTATGTATGTATATGTATGTATGTATGTTGGGTATACGTGTACGGAGTTGCATGTTGCATGCGTACGAGTACATATGTAATGAGGATGACGAGACACATACATGTGCGTTCAAATGAGCATGGGCTTGAGCAGAATTGATGCTGAGAAGGCTGACTGTTGGGACTGCTGTGAGGCGGAGATGTTGAGGCTACGGTGTTTTTGCTAGACGTGGAGAGAAGATTGTAGATGTGCGTGTACGGGGTGAAATGGATTGATTCGAGAATTGCAATATTTGTAAGTTTAAAAGCGGTTTTCACAAGGTATGAAGTATGAAATGGCACATGCTGTCGACACAGAGACCGTACGATTTGCGGATATCGCAGGTCAAGAGGATCGATGCGAAGGCTCGAGGTTGCACCCGTCGATTTTTGACGGGAATAGTTTACCCCTTTTGCTCCCTATGGCTATCATCTCTGCGTCTCTTGTTGAGATTGGGAATTCAGATAGAGTCTTTGGGGTGATTTGATGAGTCGTGGATCTATGCATCTTTTGAGGCGTTTCCCTTTGCGGTTGGATGGAAGTGGTACGAGATACAATCACAGAAACAGGAGCTCGTGAAAGCTGAACCTATAACGAATGGCGGAACGTGGAACGAATCTGGCTCTGAGTGATGGGCAGAGAGGATGTTGAGACCCTGATGAGAACAAGTACAGTCACTGTGTAGAGGAAACTGGCCATGTATCGGCTCGCACCTCGTAAAAAATGGTGGGAAAAAAGAGAAAGTCGCACTCTGCCGCGCATCCGAGGCAGCTTATTGGTGAGGCTGATGATGTGTAGGTGCTTTGTACATGTCAGAGGATCGCGATGCGTCGAAGCTCATGACAAGTACCTACCTATGATATCTTAAGTAAGGTGGTGAAGACGAGCAGGGTAATATCACCAAAGCCCGAAATTGCAAACACAATTCTTGCCGTCCCCCCATCCCAGTTCATACAAAAAACAAGGCTCGTCACTGATGAAAAAACAAGCATTTCCGCGACGTATAGCAAAAAGTCACAAAGAGCCGCCAACAGACGCCGCCGTCGGAAAAGGGGGGGAGCGACCACACACACCCTCCTCGGGCTGTCGATGGATGACACCCGCGAGGGTAGCATTCCATGTGCGTTAAGTCGGGAGAATGTAGGTACTTGACATTACCACTTCAGTCAATTGATCGTCGTTGGGTGCTACATAGCCAAAGGTAGAAGCGTGCTTCTTAATACCTTAGTCATCGCTGGGAGCGTTGCAGCGAGTGCGAGATGGGAAAAGAGAAAAGAGGAAAGGGAAGAATGAGAGGGTGTGTGTGTGTTAATGTGTGTGTGTGTGTGTGTGGGAGTCGGGGGGGGGAGGAGGAGGGTTGCATTGAAGGAGGAGCTCGTGGTTGTGGACAGGGGGGGTTTGGTGTTGAAAAGTACTCCGTATGAAGAAGCAAATTTCGAGGGCTGAGGTGTTGAGGATCTTGATGGAGTGCTGGGAGAAGGATTTTGTTGGCACGTGGCGCCTAATCCTTTATTTTCTGCACGTTATGAGATGATTGTTGATACCTAGGTAATGTTCTTTGATGCGTCGATAATACATGTAATGGTGTTGTAATTGTGTTTTACCTTGATGATGAGCTTCTGTCTCAACGAAGATTAATTGCTTGGTCGATTCCTTGGCGACTCGATGCTGGAGAATGCCAATTCCACCTCTCGATATTCTCCGAAGCTAGAAAGTATCAGATCTGTCCAGCTTTTCAACATTCAACATCGTGGCCGTACAGTACACTAGGTAGCGGCCTAGCATCATCATGATCGCCCTCGACAGCCCACATAAACCTCCGTAGCCGAAGCGGGCAATCAAACAGCAGCGAAAGAAAAGAGGATCAAAACACTGTACAGTACAGTACGAATCATTCAACGCCAGTTGGACGTAAAAGAGACTTGACAGGATGACTCCACGCAGGACGAAGCATCATCTGTAGGATGCAGCATGTATATCATGCGAATGACTGCAGCAAGTCCCTTCAGGCGCCTCAAGAATCCATTTTGCCATTCACCCGCCCGCATTTTTGACACAAGCTGCTGTTTGTCTGGCTCTGTTTTGAATGCTTTCTCTTTTGGACAAGGTCGGAGGAGGATGGAGCGGACAAGGGTTTGAGAAGAGATGGAGGCGAGCTTGTCCAAAGCGGTAAGAGATACGCTTGCAGGGCTGTGCTGCTGCAGATGAGCCAGGACGAGAATCTGGAGACTTCCAGGCCATCACGATTTCTCTCGACATACTGTAGCATTGTTCCTTCGAGATACTAATTGCAGTTCAATGCTGCAGGTGTAACTCGATTCGACACGGCTTCAGCTTAGCGCGTCATGTCCGTCTCGTCGATTGATTTGATGTCTTTCAACTGCCGGATGGACCCCGTCTGCCAGACGCTCACATGCGCAAAACTGCCGCAGGAGCCCAACACCATGAAGATTTCGTCCATTCTTCACCGTTGCATCTCTATACGTTCATCCCAGGTGCTGCGCTCCTCTCTGTATTATATGAGCGTAGTGGTGATGATGATGTGTCCCTTTTTACTCTCCTCACCCATTTGCCCAGTCCTTGACCAACAGCCGCCCCGGCGATAAGCCATGATGGACAGTCGGCGATAATCTCAATCTTGGAGCGGGCATGGTTTGATCATCCATGGCCCTGCGGAGACAGCCTGTGATTTTAAGTCGCTAGTAACTGACTTTGCATACACAAACCCCAAATATTCGCGTCGAGAAATACGGAGTACGGACGGAGAAGCCGCTGCGCTTGCTGTGATCTGGCTCGAGACAAGGTCATGATCCAGGCAGATTTTTTAGGCTCGTGCTTCAACAGCCCGGACCGTCATTGCCCTCGCACGTGTCTTCTAGGTTTGTCTCAATGGCTTGCTGCCTGTGCCTTTTTACACGCACGAGTAAGACGAGCACAGGCGAGCGTAGCAATAGGAGCCCCTACATAATATCACACACACAGCCTTGTTCCGACTGAGATTTCCTGTTATGGCAATTCTTCCTCTGTAGGTGCGACTTGAAGCCGTGACGATGCCATCTTGTACATCCGGTTTACTGTGAGTCCATGTGCTCCGGCTTTCGTGCCTCAAAACCTGCAACCCAGGCACGACAAGCGAGGCCTCGGCAGCGTCTGCCGGGCTGCTGCATCGAATGGGCGCTCTCAGACGCCTCCTTTGCGGTGGATATATGGATGTGGTATGTGGGATTGGTGGGATGGACGGGAGATGCCGTCCATCAAAAAGACCTCGGCTTCTTCGTCTTGCCAGTAATAAGGCATGATCCACAAGGCGACGACGGCTGTCCAATATCCGCTCTGTTGCATTCAATGCATCTGTCTCGTTTCGAGCGTCGAGTCAGTGGTTTCAATCGGACGAAAGGGTGAGGTATTGACGAGGTTATAGTTGTAGCAGTCTTTTGTTGGATTTCGGTTCGGACGGGTTCGAAGACTGATGACAAGCGCCGGCACTTTGATGGATTGATGGAGAGCTTGAAGACGTCTCAGCAGAATAAGGCTTCCAGAACGGCAACCCCCGCCAATTCAACTCTCGAACGCTACAACGTAGATGGTAGTATCCTTGATTCTTACAACAGGCCAGGCGTGCTATCACCCTCACCCTCGTTCTAGACTCACCTTAACAACAATAAGCACGACTTGAAGCATGCAAGGACATGGAGCAGCATAGACTCCAGCCCAACTTCGAGGCAAAGACACGCCATCCGCCAAGGGTTCCTCCCCCCCAACCCCTTGCCCTCGCATCGAATTGCCCAGAGAAATCGGATCGAGGAGAACCCATGCCGCCTTTTTTCTGTTGTTTTTGTCACCTATTTTTTTGCCTCTTTGCTCTTTTGTCAATCTGATTCGCGGTCATGCAAAGAGCGTTACAACGGTCCGGATGGGAAAGACTCCGTCACGGCCTTGGTTTGACTGTTGGGGGAGGGAGTCTGGCTTGATATGCAGGTCTGCAGTTCTGCATTCATGCACTCCCTCCTCTTTCCTCCTACGAGGTGCTCAACTTGACTTCATACTGTGTCGTGTAGATCGTAAAAAGTCTTTTTTTTCTCCTTCTTCTCACCCCCTGTTCTGCCTCCTCAGGCGAGTGAGCACTATCTTGCGGCCCGAAAGAGGGCCTCTCTTCTTTCTTTTCTTAGTACTGCAGAGAGCCTCAAAGTCATCTCAGACGAATCGAGGTACCTTAGCAGGTACTTGTTCTTGTACCCACACGTAACCTGCATGTGGTAAACGATCCCTGGCTTACATAACCCAGCCCTCCTTAGGCAAATCTAGGGACAGAGACAAGGATCTCGCACCAAAAACTGACGGCGGTCTTTTTTCCAATCAGAGACAAATCAGCTCCGACGCGACGCCTGACTCGCCTGATCCAGCAAAGCTGCTGCGTGCTGTGAGCGTGAACAAGTCTATCGAGCTCAGCTGATTGGCAAGCAAGGGCGAAAAGCCGACTCCTACACTGTCTACCTACGGTACATACGCGGACAGACGCTGCCACCTGATTGCTCCGAAAATGTCACATTCGCACGACTCGGATCCGTCCAACTGCACGCTGCGCAGACCGTCTTCCTGCGCCGTCGTTGGACGGCCGTCGAGCTGCGGAGTCCTGGAGTCTGGCCAGTCAGATGCCTCAGCAAGACGGCGAGATGCTGCGGGCCTCGAGCAGGAGGGAGGGCAAATGAGAGCGAGAGAGAGGAAGAAAGAGAGGCCATGGGCGTTGGATTCGCATGCGGGCATCGCATAACCAATCACACGTACAAAGTACGACGAGTACGCACACATGCGTCCTTACATGCTGGAACGCGCACATGCGAGCTACTACTACTACGAGCCAGGAGCAGAGCAACGGTCGTTTGATCTCATTCTCCTTTCTCCAGGTTTGATCATCGTCGCGGCCGTGCTTCGACTCCTTTTTTTTGCCCCGTCGGCTCCGAATGCCGCCTCCCTTACCTGGGCTGACGGTAAACAAGGCTCAAGCCGTCATCAGCCTGCAGAAGCGCAACCTCAGGCTCATTGTCGTCGAGTTGGATATCCGCGGCGGCACGGCTATCCGCCGGCATCACCTCCCGGGCCTCGAGTCTAAAACCCCCCAGCTCAACCGGCCAAGTCGAGGCCAAGACCACGGGCCAGATCTCTCTAAAAAGGTCGCCCCCCTTCTTCGAGCTTGTCTGTCCTGCGTCTTGTCCTTCCACCGGGCACAGTGTGCGTGAGAAGTCGTGCCGCTAGGGCCAAGGTTTCGTCCGCTACCTGCATCCAGTGGAGCTCCGTCCGGATGTCGCTGCGAACCAGCGGTTGACGACACGACCAGCATCCACGGGCCTCCACGGACACTGCCTGTTCTGGTCGACGTGCCCCGTGCCAGGCAGCTCGCGCGTGGGCTGGCAGACACCAGGCGTGAGCATCTGCCCATCCACGGAGGAGAGAAAACAGGTGCTAAGGCGCCTTCATCTGGCCTGGCCGATTCGCCTGCCGCCTAGCGAGTCTGGTGTTGACGCCACAGTGCCCTCCATGTTGCGCTCCGTTTGATTAGCTCCGATCCTAGAAACGATCTTCCCAGGATGGGGCAGATGGCAGCAGAAAAGGGCTGACAGGACGACGAAAAAGAGCAATAATCACGCCGGAGGAGAAACAACATCGTATGCAGTGAGCTGAGGTGATACCCACGAGAGATGGCAACGGCTGCTGTTCGGCGATGTATCACATACGGACTCGGGGCTCCGACAGATTGCTGCATCCTGACTGGCCGGATCTTGCATTTTTTGTTAAGTCTCTCTCCCTTTCTCCAAACGCAGGATACAGGTCATTCAAAGGAGACCCTGCGATGCACAGCAGACACTCTCTTGCGGGACTGTTGCGTGGTACAGTACAGATCACGACTTGGCAGGCTGCGCATTGTGTCTCATTGTCAACCGTGGTCGGCGATCATCCGGGGACAGCGATTGGCTGGTGCGCACGAGTGGTTCCCGACAGACAACAACTTCCACAATCTCATGTCATGTTGAGGCTCATGAAATTGCATCCTGTGTTATCGCTCATCTCCCAAGAATGTCTGGCACCGTCCGAGAATGCAAGTCGGACACCCAGAGCGTCTGCTTGTTCCAGACAGAGTGCTGGCTCACTCCTTGCTCACCGGTGCCTAGCAGAGATTGTCTGTTCTCTTCGGAAGACTCCCTTCCGCGCAGCTGTGTCCGCCGAGTGGGATGTGAGATGACATGGTGGCATCCCTCTCCCGTTCATGATGAGACGCTGCCTTCTGGGCAAACTTACATATCACTTGTCCGAGAATGACGGCACACATCTTGCATGAAACAAAGCAGAGCAGAACGAGGGCAGGGAAAACCCGGGGTAGAGCGGGTTGAATCGCGGTCAAGAGAGATATCCTTGAGTTTGATGAGGAGTGGATTGACAGATCAATGAACCCGGCAGAGCACCGTGCTTCTTGGAATAGGAGTGGCTATTCAGCCCCTCAACACACGCATGGCTCTGTCAAAGGCTATGTTCTTAAGAGTTGCAGAAAGGTTTCTACCTTTTGCTCCTACTGTCGATACTTCTATAATTGTCTTGGAATGCTTGACAGGGCGCTGGACGGCTGCTCCCCTGGCATAGCGTGGCATCAAGTCCCCTTGGTCCCCCTTCGCGCCTCGGATCTCTAGATCGGCACTTGGCAACGAGGGAAACAGAGCCGACAACACACGCCCTTTTCCCTAGCAGTCTTGCTCATCAACGGCAGCTGACGGACAGCAAGGAGAATTAGGAAAGGGAATGGAAGGAGACGAGGAACGCGGGACCCCAGCCTTGCGTGCGGCGCGGCCGTGGGGCCTCGAGCCTGGTCCGTGATCTCTGAGCTGCTGCACCGTGCCGCCCTGGTCGCCGACCATTGCCCTCTTGTTGCTGCGTCCGCGTCACTACTATCATGTTGCTTCCTATGCGGTTGATGCACCAAGAGGGCCTGTGGTGAGGCGCTCTGTGGGTCAGTAGCCCTGTCAACCGCTGCGGCCGAGCAGGACGTGAGACGGCCAGAGAGGCCTGTCACCGTGGCTATTAGGCGTTCAACAGGGTGCTCTGTACCAAGTCCAGCTCCTACGGGCGAGCTCAACCTGGCGCCCAACGGCATGACGAACACACCGGGGGAGTGACTGATTGGTTGAGGTGCGACATGGCCGTATTGTAACGGGCTCTGCTTCTGCTGTCTTGCTTCCACCTGAGCTTCTGGACGACCACGGACAGGCCCGCCAGGCGAGCCACATTTCACGTCACAGCAGGTCGCAGTGGCAGCAGCAGCTTGCGGGTGGGACAGGGCATCGTGATGTGATGGCTCTAGGTACGGGAGCATAAGAGCAGGAGGTGCTACGACTCGTACAAAGTAGCAGCGGGATATAATACCACGGCTACTTGGTTACAGAACGCTGATGATGCCGCGGCTCTCCGAATTGCCATCTGGCCGAGTGCTACAGAGATCTGGACGTGGAACAGCGGGCACACCTGGAAGTTGCCGAAAGCTTGCAGCTGGACACAAGGACGCCTTGGAGCACAGGCCGGCGCATGGGCACCTCGTGGACGGCGAGATGGTGCCGGCCACGGAGCACCAGAGCTCGAGCTGCGAAGAGGGCCACAACAACTTCGGGGCGAAATCTCCTCTTGCTGTATCATGGGCGTACAGTCCGTACAGTGTAGCCAGCGCAGGCACTTGCTCGAATTTCGACTTCCAGGAGGCGCTGGATAGCTTTCTGAAGAGGCCTA
This sequence comes from Trichoderma sp. PF4103, assembly GCA_023628735.1. NCBI lineage: Eukaryota > Fungi > Ascomycota > Sordariomycetes > Hypocreales > Hypocreaceae > Trichoderma > Trichoderma sp. PF4103. The sequence continues at coordinate 204,084 of JAMAKC010000052.1, read as the reverse complement.
GAGAATGGGGAGAAACCAGGCTTGAGGAGGGTTGCCTCGAAGCGCTGGTGCAAACTCTGCAGCCTTGCCAGGCGGCGTGTGGTTGTTGGGAAGCCAAGTCTTGCTACTACTGGTATTATAGCACAGATGAGCATCAGGACGGCAACTGACAAGACGCGGGGAAGCTCTATTGTTGTCGCTCGCCTCAATCGGCGCTCTCGGTAGATTCGCGCCTAGCAGGTGGCAGCTTGTCGATAGGCCGTGATGCTAAGAAAAACGACGGCGCGGCACGGGGAAGCGTGGCCGTGCAGATCTAGAGGGCTTTTGAAAGCCTGTCGCCGATCGGTTTGTACTGTGCAGTCAGTCGAGCAGAGTTGCAAAGATCTTGCGGCTCGTCTCTGATACTATTGCATTGACTTGGGCTCAGCACTGATTGACTTGCTACGTGAACTGACGAGGATAGTCGCGTCTTGCAGAAAGTGATACTTTGCTCGAGGCAGACGACGCAGCACGGGGAGCGTTCGCCGATTTGATCGATTTAATTTCATTTCCCTCTCGGCGCCGTCGAACCAACGCCTTCTTCGGCGATGGTACGAGTACGGGAGCACGAAGCTGCGCTTGCAACTGAGCACCGTGTCTTTGTGGCGTCTCTCGCACGGAGCAAGCTTTGCCTTGTCCACTAAGCCCTGCTCAATCGTCTTTTCCCTCCTTGGAGGGGGATTGATTGAGGGGCCGCCTTTTGTCCCCACCGGGGGGATTGACGACGGAATGACCCTTTTTTGCCCACTCAAAGACGACGGAATCTCCCGCTCCAGATGATGGACAGACGGATGAAGCGAGAAGACGACCAAGACGGGGAGGGAAAACACGCAGGCAATTTGCTGCAGCCTTGATGTTGGTAGCAGTAGCAGGACTCCGTACGAGTGAGTTCCTTGCTCCATTTCCTCTGGTACTCTGTTGCAGCCAGTCGAGATGACGAGTTCTGCCGCGAATCCTCAAGCAAAGCAGCCGGTCAATGTACCGCGGTCCGAAGCTCCAGCACGGGGAAGCAGGTATGTGTACCTCGCTACGAGGATCCTGGCTCCAGCTTCTACCGCAAGTCGCCGCAGATTGGAGGTATCGCTACGAACCTCGAGGGCCAGCGTGCTTCAAGTAATGTACAACTACCCGATCGGGATACCTTGCCCATGCAGTGAGCGCCATTGGACGAGGGCGGTACATGCGGCGTGTTTGTCGCTGTCTGGGTTGCGTGTTCGAGGTAATTCTCCAGATATTGTCAAGCCACCTAAGGACGCCCCCCCTTTCATGCGAAGCTCGACGGCAGCATCGCATCGCCAGTGTCTGCTCAGAGTCGTACGGACAACGAGCTACAGCGAGCAGCAAGTACAGGCTACGCCGCCCGGCGGTCGCTCTCTGCCTCGAGACATGCGCTGTCAGCCGTCTGCAGGCCCGCCCACAGTGCCATGCTGCTCGACCGCAGAGGTACCTCCACAGCCAATGCAGGCGAGCGGGTGCCGCACTAAAGGCCGCAATAACCGCGCGTCGATTCGAGCTGCCGGCGCGCCAGAGTGACACGGCGACTCGTGATTGCGCACTGTGCGTATCTCACTGTGCCAGCCGGCGGCCCGTGCGCTTGCCTCTGTCCGCTCGTACCCCATACCTGCAGGCGGTGCAGGCTGCAAAGTACACCGTGCAGGCGAGCGACCCTGTGCTGCCGACCCTTGCTCGTCATAGATTGACACCCACCACAGCGCGCACCCCCCTCCCCCCCCTTCGAGGGGAGACAGCAGCCGCACTGTGCTTTGTACAGTACAGGTGCGGGCGACTGCGTGCTCCAGTGGTGCGCCGACGCCCAACAGCACATGAAGCGAGCAACTCCACCGCTGGAAACCTTGCAGCCAGCGCCGGGCCAGTGCGAGCGCGAGCGAGTCCGTACATGGTACCCCGTGCCTCGTACCTTAGCCGTGGCACCCACGGCTTTTGCAGCACGTAACTCCCCCAGTACTTAGTACCGACATGCTTTCGCTCCCAGCACCAGCTCACTTCAATTGACGGGCCGTATTAATATTACCTACAGCCAGCCTATACCCAATCCACCGCGCGCCTCTTCCTCTCACCTCTCTTGTTTGCGTCCTCGCCTTTTGACAAAACCTATCTAGTATATCTGCCTGCCTGCTGTTTCCTCTCCTCCCCCCGGATCGACCAAGCGAAGCTCGTGTTGCTTCTCCTTCCTTTTTCTTCTCGACTCCATCGCTCCGTTTGGGCTGTTGTTCGACCGAACGGAATCTCGCCTAACCGGTTCATCATCTTCGCCCCCCCCTCTCCCTCTCAACTTCTAGCGGAGGAAGAAGCATTGCCGACTGCGCCCATTGACGACGCGAAGAAACTCTAGCTGGCACGGCACGCAGATAACGCAGACACATCGCCCTCTTGCGACTCCTGGGTCTGCAGAGACTTGCGGCGATATCATTTCCCTCATCTTGCTCTCCCAAACGCTAGCGGAATATCGGACGGCAGGATCGCCCGCTTGCACCCTTTTTCTTTCCAACCGAAGTATCACAGCAAGGAACGAAAAGACAAACGACCACGATCGTCTATTGAACTCTACCGGACTCACAGGGACACGACTATAGTACTTTGACTGGAGTTACCCTCCTGGTCGATCAGAGCTGCGTCCACCAACGCCGTGGGAATATTGATACGGGACGCCCGCCACGCGACGCCGCCGATTTCACTGTTAGGTGCAGCGTCACCTAACGCCGTCACGATTGCTCCATCAAGAGTCCCGTCGCGGGAAACCAACTTCCGCCTCATGGCTATCGACGCCCTCAAAAACCTTGTAAACAACATACCCAGCTGGCAGGCGAGGCTCAATGAGCTGAGCGGCCAGGTCGACAAGCGCCAGCTGGAGCTGGCCGCCCTCGCCGAGGCAAACAGCACCAAGGAGCCCGAGAGAAGGTCGCTGAGGAATAAGGGGTCGACCGAGTCCCTCAAGCCCAAGGACGATGGCCAGATGCACATCTTCTTCACCGAGGACGTACCCGTCCAGCAGCAAGATCTCGCCACCGCGACTCCCCCACAGCCCAACGGACAGCGCCGGTCCTCACCGCCGAGCCCGGCTGCCCAGAAGCGGCCGGCGTTTCCCAAGTCTTCAACAGACACCAGCGCGGCAGCTAGCGACCGAGCAGCCAAGAAGAGCAGGACAACGTCGATTGCTTCTGCCGATGGACCTCGCCAGACATATCGTACCAGGAACATGATCATCGTTTACTACGACAGCTACGTCCAGGGCTTCTTTGACGACCTCGTCAGGTTCATCTCGTCTAGTAGGAATCTGATGCGGAAAGCCAAGATGGCAGCCAAAGTGGCCCAGATCAAGAAGTTGGCTGAGATGGACGTGCCTGACGATGAGAACGCCGAAGGCGACGACAAGGCTACCGAGGCTCTGCCCTCACTACGATATATCAGCAGTCGGCGGTATGGACCGACCGCCATGCGTCTGGGCCACCCCAGCCTTCCCGGGCAGGGACCTGATGTCTTTGACGAGCTGGACAAGGCCCTCGAGTTTGTGCAGAGCACGTGTGAGCACGGCGCCCACCAGTTCCTCAGGGACGCCAGGTGCAACGAAGAGGTGTCCAAGATCCAGCAGCGTATAGGCGAGGTGCTCGAGATGGCCAAGAAGGAGATGGAGCGCATCGAGCGCGAAGAGCCCGAGACGTTGAATGAGTCGCCGGACACGAAGCCTCGCACGATGAAACCCATCACCGTCAGCAGGACATTGGTGCCGCATCACAAGGAGGGCGACGACGTCCACTCGCGGAAGCTCGAGGTGGCCGACTCTGCCGCCCCGAGGCTGCCACCTGCGCTGCACATGGCTGACCGTATCGAGGCGGATCCCAACGCTGGCGACGACGACTTTGACACCGAGGCGCTGCTCGCCAGGATACGCTACACCTCATCAAGACAGATGCGCATGCGGACAGCGGTCAATTAGGGAACAGTCTGGATGATGTCTTTGTGTGTCATGCCTCCTCTTTTATTCATTTTGGGATTTTCTTTTGCATAGCCGATTGCCATTCGGCGCGGGATCGGGACTTGTCGCACACTTTTCATTTTCTCTTGCCGATGATGGAATGAAAAAGAAACACTTGTTTTTCTTTTGGTCTCTTTTTATCATTAACGATCTTGGTGTATGCATGGGAGTTTTTGGGAAATCAGGGAGGTGTCTTTGCTACTTTACCATCTTAAACACATGCATTTTCTCTTCACACAACAACAACAAAGGGGTGTTTCTGACAGCTTGAAAGCCATACTTTTTTTTCTCCCTCTTTCTCTCAAGGGATTCCATCAAACGCATATAGCCGCACTTCGGGGTTCGAAGAGAACTGGGCACATAAGGCGTTTCTCTTCTTCTGTTTTCCTGGGAAGGGATACCATTTATTCCATCCTGTTTACTACCTCAGTCTCTACTATTCCCTCTCTTCCTTTTCCTGTGGACTCACTTATACCTCCTTTTGTTGGAATGCATTTACTACCTTACCTTGGTACTGGGTATCTGCTTGGTTTATTTATTCATTTCTGGTATATCTAGGTAGCCTTGGAGCAGGAGATATGGGATCTGAAAATACCTACTACCTTATACTTGAACTATGACCTGCAAGAATCTCTGCTCCTTTTGATATTGTGTTGCGCGTGCATGCGTGAGGTTGGAAAGGGCGGTGTTGGATTAGTATCTTGCATGTGACATGCTCTGCTCGCTCACGTTCTGTTTCCCTCTCAGCCCTTTTGTTTCCTTGTTCTCACTTTGTTGAGAGTACATGGAAGGCTAAGTTACGTGCGATAATTGACTGAGATCCAGTCCTTTACTTTATCTTGGCACTTGGGAGCTGTTGTCTCTATCAACTTATATGCAACTCCCGTCGTGAATACCTATTGTCATGTGGGCTGCTTATATTGGGGGTAAGCACGATATGTCTCCACTGTGATTCCTGAAAACTTGCCTGATCAACAATGGCACTCAGCACCTGACTCTTGGAAATTTCTCTGAATAGTTCTTGGAAACAAGGCATCATGACCACATCCCTTTCGTCTGAAGTGAGTCGTTCTGGTGGTGCTCCAGCCTCCATCGTCATTAGTGCTGTTAGTGGAGGGACAAGGCGCTAAACCCGCCCGCTGCGGCACTGCCTCTAGGCTACAGGTACCCACCTAGCATTGCGGTCCAGTGACGTCCAGTCCCTCCTCCGCCTTGCTCCAGCTCTGCAGCTACCTGAGTACCTTACTAGCCAACCTCCAGAGACATCAAGAAACCTCTCTAGACTCCAACCTCATTCTCTCTCCCTACGCACGACGCGCAACTGACGGCGGGCATCCCGCAATCGCAAACATTGTTTCGACCGCCTCGCTTGTTCGGCCGATGTGAAAATGACGGCGATTCTCTCCCTGGCCAGACGATAGACGCCACATCCCACATCCCCCCTCCTTTGGCCGCCGTCTTGCTCCTCGCACTACGACAGTTTGTGTCGCCGGTCGAGGGGACGAAGGACTTCTACCTCTTTTCACTCGCTCTCGTTTGTTTCCTTTCCTTGTCTGACTCGGAGCCATGGGCCAGGGCTTCTCTCTCGCCACGCCGTCGGCCGGCGCGGCGGGCATAGACATTGCGCAGCTGCAGGACATCCAGTACGAAAAGAGCATTGGAAATGCACGCTTCATGAAGAGCATCCGCGGCAGGCATGAGCACGGCGTGGTGCTGGTCAAGGTGCTGGTCAAGCCATACACCGAGGTGAAGCTGGACAAGTACAAGAAGAAGATTATAGGTGAGCTTTTCCCGGCGCGTTGTTGTCCTGAGGATGATGGGGGGACCAAAGAGAGTGTGTTTGCGTACATTTGTCTAACCTCGTGGGGGGTGTGTGCGCGAAACTAGAGCAGCGCAAGGCACTGGCGGGCGTGCCAAACGCGCTGGGCTTCCAGCGCATCATCGAGACCGAGACGAACGGATACCTGGTGCGCCAGTTCATGTACAGCTCGCTGTACGACCGCATGAGCACGCGGCCCTTCCTGGAGGACATTGAGAAGAAGTGGCTGGCCTTCCAGCTGCTCTGCGCCCTGCGCGACTGCCACGCCCGCGACGTCTACCACGGCGACATCAAGGCCCAGAACGTCCTCGTCACCTCGTGGAACTGGCTCTACCTGACCGACTTCTCCTCCGCCTACAAGCCCGTCATGCTGCCCGACGACAACCCGGGCGACTTCTCCTACTTCTTCGACTCGTCCGGCCGCCGCACGTGCTACATCGCCCCCGAGCGCTTCTACTCGTCCGCCGAGCCCCCGCCGCAGAAGCCCAAGATGACGTGGGCCATGGACATCTTCAGCGCGGGCTGCGTCATCGCGCAGCTGTTCCTCGAGTCGGAAATCTTCAGCCTCGCCCAGCTGTACAAGTACCGCCGCGGCGAGTACGATCCCGTCATCACCCACCTGAGCGTCATCTCGGACAAGGACGTCCGCGACATGATTGCGCACATGATCCAGCTCGATCCCGAGAGGCGCTACTCGGCCGAGCAGTATCTCGACTTTTGGAAGGACAAGGTGTTCCCTGGCTACTTTTACAGCTTCTTGCATCAGTACATGGAGGTGATTACGGATCCGTCGTCTGGCAACGGGCCCATTTCCGGCGCCGAGAGGAACTTGGGGGAGTCGGATAACCGCATCGACCGGATATTCAACGACTTTGACAAGATTTCGTACTTTCTGGGATATCAGACGGAGAAGCAGACGGCGGAGCCGATCAAACCAAAGTCGAGGCTGGGGCTGGATCATTTCCCCGTGCGGCTGAGCATCCCGAGTCACGAACATGCCGTCTCTGCGGATCTCGAGCCGCCAGAGGACGACGGGACGCTGATTTTCTTGACGCTGGTCGTCTCGGCCATGAGGACAACGGCGCGGGCAGCTTCGAGGATCAGGGCGTGCGACTTGCTGTTGGCGTTTGCCGAGAGGCTCACAGACGAGGCGAAGCTGGACAGGGTGCTGCCGTACCTGATGACGCTGCTGCGCAAGGAGGAGACGGACATGGTCCTCGTGACTGTGATTCGCGCCGTCACTCAGCTGCTGCAGCTTGTGCGGATGACTACGCCGATCAATTCCCATGTGCTGGTGGAATACGTCTTGCCCCGGATGGAGATTGCTCTCGGGACAAAGTCGTGGACCCCCAATTCGCTCGTGCGGGCGACGTATGCGTCCTGCATAGGCAGTCTTGCCACCACCGCTCAGCGCTTCCTGGAAATGGCATCCAGCCTTCGAGCGGATGGATCGATGCCCATCACCGATCCCGAGGTCGAGCCCGGAACGGACGGTGCCGCGGCCAATTTCGAGAGCATGTTTGACAACGCAAACAGACAGCTCTTTGAAATTCTGGAGAGCCACACGAAGCAGCTCGTCGAAGACCCCGATGTCCACGTTCGACGAGCGTTTCTGACGTCGGTGCCGGAGTTGTGCATGTATTTCCAGGAGAATTCTAACGACATTCTTCTTACGCACTTGATCACGTATCTGAATGATCGGGACTGGATGCTGAAGAGTGCCTTTCTGGACACCATCGTGGGCATCGGAGCCTTCATTGGCGGCACGAGTCTCGAAGAGTTTATTCTGCCTCTCATGATACAGGCTTTGGCGGATCCGGAGGAGACGGTGGTGCGTTCGGCGTTGCACTCGCTGGCCCAGCTGGCAGGCCTGGGGCTGCTGTCTAGGCCCAAGATCTGGGAGCTGGCGGACCTCATAGGGCGGCTGACGATGCACCCGAACATGTGGATCAGGGAATCTTCAGCAGAGTTCCTGTCCATGGCCGCCAAGTTCTTATCCAAGGCCGATGTCCAGTGCATATTGCTGCCGCTGGCCAGGCCATACCTCAAGATACAGCATCTTTCAGACTTTTCCGAGCTCAACTTGCTCGATTCCCTGAAGCGGCCACTTCCTCGGGCGGTCTTTGACCAAGCTCTCACTTGGGCATCCAAAACGGACAAGGGCGTGTTCTGGAAGTCGGTCCTAGGGAAGCGAATGTCGTCAAGCCAGGGAGCACTCACATCCGCCGCTCTGATACCCTCCTCGACGAGTAAGATTAGCCGCAACGAAGAGGACGAACAGTGGCTCGAGAAGCTGAGGAACTTTGGCCTCAAGCCCGAAGACGAGATGAAGTTTCTCGCCCTGTGCGAGTACATAGCGCGACTCAGCTCGAGCAAGGCGCGGGACGCCGTCGTCGTGGTTGCGCCCGCCCCTGAAGACGAGAACATGCCTACCGGCTTTGTTCAGCTGAAGGAGCTGGGCGTGACCATCCAGACGGTGTTCTTTGACGACACGCCCCTGAAGGACCCGTCTGCCGTGATGCCCAATCTGGAGCCTACGCCGCCCGTGTCAGGGCCGTACACCATTGCCGATGCCTTGTTGGACGCTTCCATGACGATAGACGATACGCTCGCCGGGAAGAAGCGCGCTGCGCTCAATTCACACAAACGGGTCCATAGCATTGGGCCCCTACCTTCCCGCAGCACGGGGCGCTTGCTGTCTCCCGCTGGGAGCGACAGGGCTAGCTCGATTGATTCCCGGGCTCTGAACTCTCCTCTGGCGCCCGGAGACGACGCCGCCTCGTATTCCTCACGCAGAGGCATACGGCACCAATCGAGCGCTCTCAGCCTCCTGGATCGCCGAGACGGTCACAAGTCGATCCCGGAGATTGGAACTAGCGATGCCAATGCGTTCGGAGAGGTTGAGGGGCCCTTTACGCAGACAATGCCTGCGCAGACCATTTCTCGACCGGCCACTGAAGGTGGCGATACGGCCCGTCTGAGGCAGGTGAGGCACAGCTATGAAGGGACGGATCCGCATGTCAGACGCATGCTCGACAACATGTACGTCGAGAACTTCCCTCGAGACGTGCTGGAGTTTGGGCCCATGGTTCAGCCCATCTCTGGAGACAAGAGCAGATCGGTCAATGTCCCGGGCGCAGATCCTCCATGGAAGCCCAAGGGCAACCTCGTGGCAACGTTTGCGGAACACCGCGGGCCCATCAACCGTGTCATTGCGTCTCCTGATCACGTCTTCTTCATCACGGGCGGCAATGACGGGACGGTCAAGGTGTGGGATACGCAGCGGCTTGAACGAAACATTACGAACCGATCCCGGCAGACGTACAAGCACGGCGATGGTGCTCGCGTCGTTGCTCTTTGTTTTGTTGAAAACTCGCACTGCTTCGTTAGTTGCGCGTCTGATGGCAGCGTTCACGTCGTCAAGGTTGATACGGTCCCCTCGAGTGGCATCATTCGATATACGAAGCTGCGGGTGTTGCGGGAGTACCAGCTACCAGAAGGCGAACACGCAGTGTGGTGTGAGCACTTCAAGCAAGAGCAAAACTCCGTTCTCATCATCGCTACCAACCTGTCGAGGATCCTTGCCATGGACTTGAGAACCATGGCATTGCTTTACGTGCTGGAGAACCCCGTCCACCACGGGACGCCAACATGTTTCTGCGTCGACAAGAAGAGGAACTGGCTGTGCGTGGGGACCTCCCATGGAGTTGTCGACTTGTGGGATCTCCGGTTCAAGATGAGACTGAAGGGATGGGGAGTGCCCGGAAAGGGGTCTATTTACCGGCTCTGCGTGCACCCCACCAAGGGCAGAGGCAAATGGATCTGCGTCGCCGGCGGCACCGGGCAAGGCGAGGTTACGGTATGGGACCTGGAGAAGACGACGTGCAGGGAGATTTACCGAACGGGCGGCAGTAAGGACGGGCCCAAAGGATACACTCCGTGGGAGGTCGACGAAGACAAGCCCGAAGGGATGCTGGGCCGATTTGCGACCAATCTCGAGATGAGCGACGTGGCAAACGCAGATCGAGGCGTGCGCGCCATGGTCGTGGGCACGGGGACGTCGGAGGAGTCTCGCGAAGTCCGGCATGCGTTTATGCTCACGGGAGGGTCCGACAAGCGGCTCCGGTTCTGGGACATTTCGCGGATCGAAAACTCGTGCATCTACAGCGGCCTCCAGCCGGACGAGCAGGCGCCCACGTATGCCAGCTCGCACCCGACGACGTCGACCACGCTGAACACGGAGCGCTTCGCAAGGAACGCGGCGTCTGCGCCGAATGCGGGGACCGGCTCGAGGCAAAAGGCGCCGAGATCGACGGTGATTTCGATGCAGCAGCAGCAGCTGCTCAAGTCGCACCTGGATCTGATTATGGACGTGGCGATCCTGGAGTATCCGTATTCGATGAGCGTTTCTGTGGACCGGTCTGGGGTGGTGTATGTGTTTCAATAGATTGCTTTTGCTTTTGCTCGGTGCTCGGTGCTCGGTGCTTGGTGCTTGGACATGAGATAGGTAATGAGCTTTTTGGGTCAGGCTTAGGGTTTAAAAGGAGGGATTTGTTTTACTTGGGAAGTCTCATGATGTTTGCATTTAGATGATTAGGTAGAGCTTTGGGTGTTGAGCTGCTTTAGATGGATGAGAGTTGGGGGCTATTTGCCAGGCTTTGCAGGCTTTACTGCACTTTTGCTCAGTGCAATGGTTAATGAGAAGACGATGCCCATTATTTGGATGTGACACGTGAGCCAAACACCTGGAACAGCATTCAGCCAATTGCTACCACTTCGGTTCTTTTTCAGTAGATCCTTCAAGCTGTAACGTTATGGCAGTCTCGAGGTAGAGCTGAAGGTGAAGGTGAAGCGTGGCGCGAGCTTCATGTGGCGTCACCAAAAGTGTGGCGCTTGAATTTTCCACGCCTTGTCCCAATCCATTCAGCCTCGCGCCTTCAATCTCGAAATCGACCTGCAAACACCATCATCAACCCTCACCTCGACCAATTCCCCCCTCCCCTCTGCACCGTTGCGCGTATTCAGGGCCCCGAACTTTGCGCCATTGATGATGAACCCTCTAGTCTGATCGTTTTCGATCAACTGGTCAATCAAAACGGACAATTCATAACAAATCTTACTGCCCAGCGAGAAGACCTCGAAGCCGCAACTCGATCGAAGCGAAACCCGTTTGCCTCTGATCGATTCTGTCACGACCACTTTTACTTTCCGGAATAACCTGCGAAGAAATCCACAAAGATGCGGCTTACGGCCGAGCTGATTCGGGATTCTCTGTCCTACCTGAATCCCTTGAAGGAGAGAGAGCTTGACCTCCGAGGTGCGTTTTTCTGATACACCCTTTCTCTCTCGTCCGTCTCGTCCCAAGCTCCAATGGAAAGGGGAAAGATGAAGTGAGAGGGTAAAAGGGGGGAAATTGAAAAGAGCAGATGCTACACCTTTTTCTTCGTCTTGGCTTCTTTTCGGTTCTCCTCTTCGACCCTCTTTCTCTATCTTCTTTTGCTCTTCTACGTGGAGTCTTGAGAGAGCTTGGGAACTTGTTCTTGTTTTGAAAGAAGGAATATTTGATACATTGGAAGCCCTTTTTCTTGATGGCGACGCAACGAACAGGCCACCGAATTCCTGCGATTGAAAACCTGGGTGCCGCTGGCGTGAGTCCTTCTTCTCCCCTCCCCCCCTTCACCTCTCCATATCCATCCTTTTTTCCACATATCCTCCTCAAACCCCCTCGACCTTTTGCTGACAGTTCTTGCGGTCGCTTCTCGCCCCCAAACAGCCCCACGATGCCATCGACTTCACCGACAACGACATCCAAGTGCTCGGCAACTTCCCGCTGTCCCCCCGCATAACGACGCTCCTGCTCGCGCGCAACCGCGTGGCGAGCATCCAGCCGACGCTCGCCTCCGCGGTGCCGAACCTGCGGAACCTGGTCCTGGCGTCGAACAACCTCGTCGAGCTGGCGGATGTGGATGCGCTGGGTGGGTTGGCGAGGTTGACGCATTTGGTGCTGGCTGATAATCCTATTACGAAGAAGGAGGTGCGTACTTCTACTCTGCCTTCCCTTCACTGTCTACTATCTGGGGCGTCTTCCTCTACAGCGGGTGGCTCTTTGGGAGTGAATTGGTTTGGGTCTGGACTGACAATGCGTGTGTGAAGCATTACCGATATTGGGTCATCTGGCGGTGTTCCTCTGTCCGATTCCTAGACTACGAAAAGGTCAAGCAGGCGGAGAGGGACAAGGCCCGGGAGCTGTTTGGCACGGAAGAAGAGCCCACGGCGCTGGCCACATCGGTACGTTTCTTTACCCATCTCCCTACCTACGTAAGACTGCTAGAAGATCATAACTAACCGTACCTCCAGATCATGGGCAAAAAGTCCAAGCTCGACGTCACAGCCAACGGCTCGTCGGCCGCGCCGTCGAAGCTCTCGCGGATAAAGCTGACCGACGCGGAGAAGCAGCGGCTGCAGGAGCGGATCAAGAAGGCGACGAGCCTGCAGGAGATTATCGCGCTGGAGAAGGAGCTCAACGAGGGGCGGTTACCGTCGGGGGTGTATGGCGATGCGATGGAGGAGTGAAGAGGATGGATGACGTTGCCGTGGGATGGGGTTTCCTTTATATGTTTGGTATCTGGCACAGGGTTTTTTTGTTTTGCAATGGTTGCTTTGAGAATGCCTTTTTTCAAAGGAGAGATGAGAGAGATTGGTCGGTTTACGGAGGCCATTTGTGTACATTGTGGTAGATACAACAGGAAATCGCCATGAAATTCAAGTTCTCTCAAGCTATGGAAAAGCAAGTAATCGCAGTATATGAGCCTTGACAAGTTAAAAAAGCAAACAGCCGTCATTTCAACATCACCCCCGACGGCGCAAAGGCCGACGCACCGCGAGCTTCTAACCCGTCATGTCCACGTCGGCATCATCGTCCTGCGCCGCCCGCCTCGTCTCCAGCTCAAGCTGATCACTAGGGTCATCCGTCCTGCTGCCGTTCCCGACGCCGTTGTTGCTGCTCTCAGCATGCTTCCTGCTCTCCTTTTCCTCGTTGCGGAGGGACAGGGTGAAGGGGTTGGTGGCGGAGGCCTTTGCCTGGCCGTTGATGCCCGCGGCGTGCTGCTGCTGCTGCTTGGCGGACTTGCTCTTTGATGATGATGATGATGAGGTGCCGTTTGTCGGGACGGGCTCGCCGCGGAGGCGGGCCTGGTTGATGGCTTTGGCTTTTTTGAAGGGGATTGTTTTGGGGGCGACGTCTTCGAGGAACTCGAGGTGGTCGCGGTGAGAGATTGCGTTGGCTTTTTTTTATGTGTGAGTAAGGATGGATGATTTGTAGTAAGAAAGCAAGGGAGTGTATGGGAAGAGGAGGAGGGGAGGCATGGAGGGAAAAGGGGTTTTTGGACTTACCGACGTCTTTGTATTGGATGTTGCGCCGGGGTTTGCGTTCGAGCTTTGCTTGGGTGTGGGCTTCTTCCGTGAGGTGCTGGATGAACATTTCCTGTTTGCGTTTGATGATGTGTGTGAGCTTTCTTGGAGGAAAAGAAACCGGTGAGAAGAATTGAGAACAAGTGAAAAAGACGTACGGCAGCGAGGGTGATGACAAAGGCGGCGTTGTTAGAGCACATCTGGACGTCTGGGTCCTGGCTGATGATTTTCTTGACTCTTGATACTGGAGGGGGAAAAACTGCAAGTTAGCATCTTTTTTTGTGTGTATTCTGAGGAGAGAGTGGTGAGGGGGGCTTTGTGTGTGAAAAACTTACATGGGAGCTGAGTCTGGCCGGTGGGCTCCTTTCGGGGAGGGATTGCGTTGGTGTTGTAGGGCATTGTTGCGAGATGTTGTGGTGGATGGATGGGAGAGGGTTGAAGGGGTTGGTTGGGAGGGAGGGATGAGGTGAGGTTGATGTTGTGTGAGTGAAAACCCGTGATCACGCGCCTGAGGTGTTGAGATGGAGGAGGTTCGCGGGTTTCAGGCGTTGCTAGTTGGGCTTTGGCGGGGGATTGAAGGAGCCTCAAGGGGGTAATTGCTCGAGATTGAGGGCCTGAGCAAGGAGGGATAGAGAGTGTGAGCCTGAGTTGGAGAGGAGTCGGAACTGGTGGGAATTGGTCCGCGTTGGAGGTCGAGGGCTAGGGGCGGTTTGTTAGGAGAAACTTGAAGGATGAGGTGGGCTCAAGACATTAGGTAAGGTAAGGGAGCTGCTGGATGTTGGCGGGCGGCTGTAAGTCGAGGTCGGATGGCTCAAGAACGTCCAAGTATAATCAATATGGATTAATGAATAGGTATTCAGATATCGAGCTTGACTCAAGTGACTTTAGTAGAGGAAGCTGGGGTCGAGGGTGAGCCACCCTTTCGATATCTCTTGGTTCAGGTCTTATAGCACCAGAAAGCCTCGGGTGACACGCGACGCCCTGACGCGACTTTGTCCAGCGATGCGCCTGGGCTGCTGCATCCACTAGGGCGGCGGCCTCTAGTGGATGGTCATCCCCAGCTGTAGCGCATCCAATGCACTAGGACGGAGCTACAGGCCTGGAGGGATCTGCTCGTGCTGCATGTCGTACCGCTTATCTTATCTGCCGAGTGTTGCACTTCGTAATACTTGGACTGGATGGTCACTGTGGCAGCTGATGTCAACCTGGTATAGCTTCGTTTTGCGACAACTGCTTCAACGCCCTTTGCTTCCACCCAATCGGCCAAACCAGGCCGACGAGCGCATTATTGGTGTGACATTGACCACCCGAAAGCATACAGATCGTCTCATACACCACCAAGTCGCATCACATCGATAAAGGCGCATCGCATCGCATCGCATCGCATCCGACCCTCACACGCAGACCCGGGCGTCCATCCAATCGCCATGCTGCGCAAGTCGGCGCCATGAACTCGACAACCACTTCCATGGCTGCCCTCAGCCCGTCCATCTCGCGGCGCCCGTCCATCAGCTCGCGCGTGTCCTTTGCCGTGTCCCACGCAGAGCAGGGCGAGGCCGCGGGCCAGGCGCCGAGGGAGGGCCAGATCGAGGAGGAGATTGCCGAGATTAAGAGATATGAGGTGAGCGAGTGTGCGCTTTGCCATGGCATACTGGAAGTTCTGGCGCTGACAGTGTATATTACAGGACTTTACAACCATAGGTGAGGACGACTGACTTAAGATCACAACGACCACCACCGCGATAGAGGACGAACCGGGCTGACGCTCAAGGCACAGACTGGGTACAAGATGCCGCGCGGGAACAGGCACGGCGGAAAGCCCGCAGGAAACGCACGGCAGGCGTCTACAGGCTCGGCCAGCCCGGCTGGCGATACCGGCTGTGGGAGTCGTACGACGCCGCGCAGGGATGGATCGTCGTCACCATCATCGGGGCGGCCATTGGCCTGAACGCGGCGTTTCTCAACATTGTGACGGAGTGGCTGGCCGACATCAAGACGGGCCATTGCACGACGGCTTTCTACCTGAATGAAAAGTTTTGTTGTTGGGGAGAGGACAACGGTATGCTCTCGAGAGGGGGGGATATTGAAGCATATCACTGACTGGCTGGTAGGCTGCGAGCAATGGCATCGCTGGACAGGTTTTGGCCCCCTCAACTACTTTATCTACTTTATATTTGCGGTATGACTATGGTATCTCTTTGTCGCTGAGGCATTCTAACGTGGAGATAGACCTTGTTCGCCTGCGTATCGGCGACGCTCGTCAAGTCATATGCTCCGTATGCAGCCGGCTCTGGCATATCGGAGATCAAGTGCATCATTGCTGGCTTCGTCATGAAGGGCTTTCTCGGATTCTGGACTCTGCTGATCAAGTCAATCTGCCTGCCCCTGGCCATTGCCTCCGGCTTGTCCGTCGGAAAAGAAGGCCCCAGCGTCCACTACGCCGTCTGCACCGGCAACGTCATCTCGAGGCTGTTCGACAAGTACAGGAGGAACGCGGGCAAGACGCGCGAGATCCTCAGTGCCTGCGCCGCGGCGGGTGTCGCCGTCGCCTTTGGCAGCCCCATCGGAGGCGTGCTCTTCTCGCTCGAGGAGATGTCGAGCTACTTTCCGCTCAAGACCATGTGGCGCAGCTACTTCTGCGCCCTGGTGGCCACGGCTGTCCTCTCGACGATGAATCCTTTTCGCACGGGGCAGCTGGTCATGTTCCAGGTCAAGTACGATCGAGACTGGCACTTCTTCGAGATCATCTTCTACATCATCATTGGCATCTTTGGCGGCCTGTACGGCGCCTTTGTCATGAAGTGGAATCTTCGAGCGCAGGCGTTCCGCAAAAAGTACCTGACAAAGTACGCCGTGCTGGAAGCGACGCTCCTTGCTGCTGGAACCGCCATCATTGCCTATCCCAACGCCTTCCTGAGGATCGACATGACCGAGAGCATGGAAATTCTCTTTCTCGAGTGCGAGGGGGCGGAGAACTACCATGGGCTGTGCGACAAGGACAAGAGGGCATGGAACCTTGTATCGCTCATTCTCGCGACGGTGCTGCGAGTGTTTCTCGTCATCATCTCCTACGGCTGCAAGGTGCCCGCCGGAATCTTTGTGCCATCAATGGCCATTGGCGCCTCGTTCGGGCGGACAGTCGGCATCATTGTCCAGGCCATACACGAGGCAAACCCGAGCAGCGTCTTCTTTTCCGCCTGCAAACCGGACGAGCCGTGCATCACCCCCGGGACGTACGCCTTTCTCGGCGCGGCGGCGGCCCTGAGCGGCATCATGCACCTCACCCTGACCGTCGTCGTCATCATGTTTGAGCTGACCGGAGCCCTGACGTACATCTTGCCCACCATGATTGTGGTTGGCGTGACCAAGATGGTCAGCGAAATGTTTGGCAAGGGAGGCATCGCCGACCGCATGATTTGGTTCAATGGGTTTCCGTTTATAGACAGCAAGGAGGACCACAACTACGGCGTGCCCGTCTCTCACGTCATGCGGAGCTCCGTCGTGTCTCTCCCCGTGAGCGGGCTGACGCTTGCCGACGTCGAACAGCTGCTGGCCGAGACCAAGTATAAGGGGTTCCCCATTGTGCTGGATGGCAGCTCTAAGACGCTGGTGGGATACATTGGCCGGACGGAGCTGCGGTACGCCGTAGATCGGGCAAAGCGCGAGCGGCCTGTTTCCCCGGATGCAAAGTGCTTCTTCTCGCCTCATCCGACAACGAACCAGGCTCCTCCCATCACGCCCATCACGCCCAACTTCCGCGCAGACGTCACTGCCTCGTCGCCCCTCGACTTCAGCCGATACATCGACGCCACGCCGGTGACGGTGCACCCCCGCCTGCCCCTGGAGACGGTCATGGAGCTGTTCCAGAAGATTGGGCCGCGCGTCATCCTGATTGAGTACCACGGCAAGCTCTCCGGCCTGGTGACGGTCAAGGACTGCCTCAAGTACCAGTTCAAGGTGGAGGCGGCCGAGAACCCCAAGGACGACCACCACATCAGCGAGGGGCAGGAGCACCTGTGGAGCGCGCTGCGCAGGGTGGGCTTCTGGGTGTCCAACTCGGTGTCGACGGTTTCGCGGGGCCACATTCGGCTCAGCGGGCAGTTTGACGAGGAGCGGCGGGCGGCGAGGAGGAGGGAGGGGATTCTGGATGGGGATGAGGATGGGGTTGATGAGGGTGTTGAGTTGGAAAGGAGGTAGAAGCGTTGGTTTAGCATATGATAGAGCGGCGCTTATATGAATGTCATTTCTTCGTTGTTCCTCTGCTTTGTTTCTGAGCATTGTTTGTGCTTTGTATTTCTATATATGCAGATATGATATGTGCTATGCTGCTGGGCCTTTATCAACATGAGTTTTGTCCTCAACTGCGCAGCTCACCCAGATCAGGAACATCCTCATCACGGTACCTCTCTCCAACAACAAGATCCTCATCCAACTCAAGCACACCACCACCACCCCCAGCAGGCACAGGCACAGCCCCATCTCCGGCCGCCCCGTCCCCGGCATCGCCCTCGCCCTCGCCCTCGTCCTTGCGCCCGGCAATGACGCTGCCGGCGACGAGGAGCGACGCGCCGGCCCACCACATCGGGGGCAGGGCCTCGGAGAAGATGACGAGGCCGGTGAAGGCGGTGACGAGGAAGTTTGTGGACGTGTTCATGATGGAGACTTGGGTTGCGGATCTTCCTTTTGCGAGGGCTGTTGTGAAGAGGGACCACATCTGTTTTTGGCTGTAAGTATATTGATACTAGAAGATGGATAGGGTGAAGGGGGAGGGGATGGGAGGGGGGCTTACGATGCCGTTGAAGGTTAGGTTGAGGATGAAGAAGATCTGTATTCGATGTTAGTTCTTTGAAAGTTATGGTGAGGAGGAGGAGGTTGAGGTTGAAGGGGGACTTGCGGTGCGGATGATGATTTCGACGATGGAGGAGTGGGATTGGAGGGAGAGGGATTTGGCGATGGCGGTTGAGAGGTTTGATGTGAGCTCTGTGGTGGTTCTATATGAGTTTGAGGCCATGTCAGTAACTGATGCTATACGACTGCACTCTTGATTCTTCATGTTGATGACACTATTGACTGGTATGGGAATGATAACACAGCATGGATTTGTCATTCCCCAGCATGTAAGTGAGAACAAGAAGCGGGAGTGCAAGACACAGAAAGACGTACAACTTGGCAAACACGCCGTTAAACGCCGCACAGGCACCGCTCGCCACGGCAAAGAACATCCAATGCTGCCTCCATGGAGACCGAGGTGAAGGAGAATTGAGCGCTTCCATCTCGGCTTTCGGGGCAGATGATGAAGATGGAGTCTTTTTGCTGGCGGTGGTGGAGGAAGAGCGTTGATGAGGCTGGGAGTCCGGAGAGGTCGGCTTGGTGGTGGCCCGCCGTTTGCGCGCGTCCATTGTGAGTGAGCTTGAGAGGTTGAGGGTGTTACTGGATTGGGAAAGTTGGCCGTTTTTGGGCAGTGCTTTTGGAGGGATTGTCTTGGGGGTGTTGTTGCTGTGGTTGAGCTGAGTCCAAGTGTCAGTATGAGTGAGGACGAGTGTCAATTTCTGAAAGGTCAATTACTTGCTTTTGTCTCGGTGTTGAGAATAGAAGACGTTGATGCTGAATTCAATGCTTGGGTGAGGACATGCTGGAACAGTGTATGGATTTAGCAGGTGAGTCCGCTGTGCCTGGGGTGCTTCCACCGCCACAGTGGCGCCCTGCTGTGGCTCCAAGACAGGGGGAACCTGAACCTCCATGGGCTGTCACAATGCATCAGAGGTCAATACGCGTGTTTGGAGAACAAAGACGTGATTCTCATGTGCATTATCGTCCTTTCTATCCCATCTGTGGCCCAAGTGACCCAATTGACAGTCTCTGACGTCGGTATAATAAAGAAAAAAAAAAAATCAAGCACCAGGCCTTTGTCCGTGTAGCCGTAATCCCAAAACGCCGTGAAGCCCGTTCCCGTTGATGCTTGTTTGCCCCTCTCTACCCATCTTCTTCTCTTGCATAATGCCCTCCTGTGATAAAAGAAACCTCAAACTCCAAATCGATCGATCAAAGTAATCCTCCTGTCGCGCTCTACTGTCCCTCGCCCGGCCTCTTCGCATTGCAGCTAACAATCTTGACCTTGTCCGCCTGGACAGAGACGCTGCCGTTGTCCATCTTGAAGGTGACGTTTTTGATGAGGAACGTCCATACTTCGTCGCAGAACCGATATGTATCCAAGCTTCCCTATTATTTTTCGCATGACATGTCAGCCCACCGCCCTTCTCTCTCCCATTCGACACAATCGAAAAGGCCCGCGTTACCTTGAACTGGAGCCGGCTCTTGACGTTCTTTTGCAGCGCCTCCGTAATGGCCTGGTCAAAGTTGCTCAGGATCTTCATGGCGAGCTGCGGGTGGATGCGCTCCTCGCTGATGAGATCGTCCAGCGTGTCCGTCAGGGCGAGGCCGATGCTGCGCGAAACGAGTTGTTAGCGACCACAGACATCCCAAACTGTTCGTCCCCCAGGCAGCAACTGCGGCGTTCGCGGTGGTGTTTTACCTGCTCCTGCGGTAGAGCTCGTAGAAGGACTGCGCGCCGCTTGCCATGACTGGGGACGTATTTCGAGCTGAAGCAAGAGTTTCTTGTTGCGGCGTTTGGTGTTGAGAGAGGGTAGGCTCGAGGTGATGATGTCTGGGGAGAGTGTGAGGCTGCTGACTGATGAGTGGTAGAGGTGATGTTACAGGCAGCCTTGGCGCTAACTAAGCCAGCCTCAGCGCAGTGACCTCTAGCGACCTGGACGCCTTAGGTAACGGCTGAACGAGGCTCAACGGCGCTACAAGAGGCCTGGAGTGTAGATTAGCCTCCGAAGTCAATGCACCCCAGTGCAAAGCGGCGATGACTCAGCGGCAAAGGGGAGAGGTGCCCGTCATGTGACGTCGGCCATTGTCGCGCCTCTGTGCTCCGAGAGAGTAGCTCAATCACCTACAGCCAGCTTCGGTTCCAGTTCAGCAACAGAGACGACGACGAACCGCCAGCGCTGATTTGCTGCTTCGACCACCGGTCTTTTAACAAGAGAGGAAATCAGCATTCGAGCAGACACAATGAGTCTCAAGTACGGCGTCGGAGGAATCGGGTCGTTTCTGACCATCGTGGGAGCTTGTATGTTGTTTGAATCCGCCCATCACCACCTCTTGTCGTCATCAGCATCATCGTCGACTGCCTCGACTCTTGCTCTTCACCACCCATATTCAACGGCTCACTCTACCACCGGCATCATGAGTTAATCTTCTAACCAACGTCATCCCTCACAGACATGCTCTTCACCGGCAGCGGCGAGTCCTTCAACGTCGGCGCCTTCCTCGAGTCCGTCTCGCCCTACGCCTGGGCCAGTCTCGGCATCTCCCTCTGCATCGGCCTGTCCGTCGTCGGCGCCGCCTGGGGCATCTTCATCACGGGCTCGTCCATCCTCGGCGCCGGCGTCCGCGCCCCGCGCATCCGCACCAAGAACCTCATCTCCATCATCTTCTGCGAGGTCGTCGCCATCTACGGCGTCATCATGGCCATTGTCTTCTCCTCAAAGGTCGACTCCGTGCGCGGCGCCGAGCTCTTCTCCGCCGACACCTACTTCACCGGCTACGCCCTCTTCTGGGCGGGCTTGACGGTCGGCGCGTGCAATCTCGTCTGCGGCGTGGCGGTTGGGATCAACGGGAGTGGTGCGGCGCTGGCTGATGCCGCGGATGCGTCTTTGTATGTTGGGATTCTTTGGCGGCCATTGACTAAATGTCCCGTGTCTGGTGTGCTAACCGGTTGTTGATTTGCAGGTTCGTCAAGATTCTCGTCATTGAAATCTTTAGCTCCGTCCTGGGTCTTTTTGGTCTCATCGTCGGCCTCCTAGTGTCCGAAAAGGCTCCTGCTTTCGGCGCCAAGTCCTCTTGAAGAGCAAACGCGCAGGAAGAGGAGCTCTTACAGAAAGACACGGAACATTCGCAGTCCTGTATCACGGCCTCCCCATCTCTCTCTGTCTTCACCTGTCCTCTTGTGACGGGAAGAAGCTGCACCCGATATATGCATTGCAACGATGATTTTGGTTGGGCGTTTGGAAGAATGGGCTGTAGACGATGTTTATCTTTATTTTTATCTTTATTTTCGGTTTCTTTGGTTCTCCAATCTGAAGCTGTATGACTAGCTTCGTGTACACTAGCCAGAGAACAGCTGCTGATGCTCGAGATGGAGGCATCTTATTCAAGAGGTATGAATGGGTTCGAAACCAAAAAGTAATGAGAATCCTCCTGTTACCTTTCCCCTATGTTCCCTCTCAAGTACATAGCCATCTCGCATCTCGACTATCTTCTTCTCGTAGAAGTCTTTCACTGAACCAACTTTCCATCGATCCAACCCCCTTTCACACTACCCACTGCGTATAGAACTCATGAGCAAAGCGTCAACACTCGAGCCCTTCTCCAGCTTCCCCCTCCCGCCAGGCAAGCAGAGCAGCGCATTCGCCGACCTCAGGCTGCCCACCTTGGAGCTCCGCTGTCCTCCGGTGCTGCTCGCCGTCAGCAGCCCATCCTGGCCGATGCTCACGACGACACGATGGAACTCTGGCCGGGGATCCAGACCAAAGTCATGAGCTAGCGTGACCGGGACCCGGGGCAGCCCGACGGGGGCAACGCCGGACTGCTTGTGCAGCGACGGCAGGACGAAGAGGTGGAAGGTGACGAGCGCTGAGGCCGGGTTGCCGGGCAGCGAGAAGACGACCTTGTTGATGCGGCGGCCGGCGTTGTCCTTGACGGGGACGGTGGCAAACGTCGTCGGCTTGCCGGGCTTCATGGCGACGCGGCCAAAGTGGATGGTGCCGCCGAGGGCGCGCTCGATCGTGGGCTTGAGCAGGTCCAGCTCGCCCATGGAGACGCCGCCGGTGGTGACGAGCACGTCGGCGTCCCGCAGGCCGGCCCGCAGCGTCTCCTCGAGCGTGCCGGGCCGGTCGCTGGCGATGCCCAGGTCCACGACGGGGAACCCCCACTCGCGCGCCGCCGCCATGAGCGTGACGCGGTTCGTGTCGCGGACCTCGCCCAGCCGGAGGCCGCCGGGGCGGTCGTGGTTCACGATCTCGTCGCCCGTCGACAGGATGCCGACGACGGGGCGCCGGTACGCGCGGGCCTCTGCCGCGCCGACGGCCGCCAGGAGCCCGATCTCGCCGCCGACGCCCGAGATCTGCTCGCCTTGCTTGAGGATGACGGCGCCCTGGGCGATGTCGCTGCCGACTTCGCGCACGTTGGCGCCGTCCGTGACGCCCTCGGCCTGGATTTCGACTTCCTTTTCCTCCTTGCCGTCGTCCGTCATGGTCTTGAGGGTCGTGTCTTCGACCATGATGACGGCGGTGGCTCCGGGTGGTAGGGGAGCGCCTGTTGTGATCCTCGCGACTTCTCCCTCCTTCAGGGGCGGCAGCTCGCCGGGCGCGGCGTGGGACACGCCCGCGACGGGGAAGACGCCCTTGACTTTGCCGTCCTTGGGCACGACGACGGCGTAGCCGTCGACGATGCTGGCCCGGAATGCCGGCACGTTCTCCTTGGCGTGGACGTCTTCGGCGAGCACCAGCCCGACAATGTTCTCGTCGACCTTGACGGTTTCCGCCTGCGGGCCGGGCGTGTGCTCGGCGATCAAGGCGAGGGCGTCGTCCACGGATATCATGGGATAGGGAGACTCGCGGTATCGCCGCGTGGGACCCAGGCTGATGTCGTTGGATAGATGGGCTGTGCTGGTAGAGCTCGGGGTGGTGAACCTCTGGAGACTCGCGTGGCCGTGGCCCTGGCCGGGACCGTGACTGTGGCCGTGAGAATGTCCATGGTGATGATGGTGGTGGTGTGCCTGGGCGGGTGCTGGTGTTTGTGCTGATGCTTGAGATGATGATCTGTCAATGCCGGCGTCTGCCTCTAGCTTCTTGACGCCGCCGGCGTGCAAGACTCTCGAGTTGGAGCCTGCTGCTTGGAGGCAGGCATGGGGCAGCGTCTTGATGATGGCCTGGAGGTTCTCCTTGGCCCCTTTGGGCGAGCCCGGCAAGGTGACGATGACAGTCTTGTTCCTCACGCCAGCAGTGGGGCGGGACATCATGGCGACTTTTGATACGCATGGTTTTAGCTGGGTGAGATGTTGCCTGAGTGTGTGTGTTTGAGTGACTTACACGGCGTGATGGCGAGAGAGGCAGATAGCATGGCGTGGACCAGCCCGGGAGCAGTCTTGTGTATCATTGGGGCAACAGCCTGGTAGAACCCAATGCACTCAATCAGCATGGTCATGATGGTCTTGAAGCGTTCCCATCCAACTCACCTCTGGCGTGACGTCGGCGACTGAGAAGCCGGTGCCGCCGGTGGTGACGACGAGGTGGACGGCGTCCGGCCCGTCCGTCCAGGGCATGATGCTCCTCTGGATGTCCAGGACGCTGTCCGAGACGATGCGCTCGTCGACGACGTCCCACCGGCCGCCGCCGTCCTGCGTGAGCACCTCCCGGAGGACGGTGGCGGAGGCATCGGCGGAGGGATGGCGCGCGGCGGTGGTTGAGACGATGAGGATTGCGGCTTTGAACGGGCCGTCCATGGTGGCGGTTGTTTTGATGTCCGATCAGTGATGGGATCAGGGGATTGCAGATATGATATCAGTATCTGGTCTCGATGATGGGCCTTGTCTGAGGGTGTAAGTGAAGATGGTGAATGGAGTGTATGTTGGGCACTGGTTGGAGCAGCCCAAGAACGAAAGCATGTGCTTTTGACCCGAGATACCTCTGTAGACGGCAGATGGCAGCTCGCCCGTGTTAGTGCCAGCTTGAATCTCACAGCGAATCCTTCACCAACTACTAGTTATTTCAGTCTTGCCCTGATCGAGAAAGAAACCCTCAAGCAAAGATATAAGTCCCAGCTACAGGGCAAGCGTACGTCAAGATGCAGAAAACGTAACTGTAAGCATCAATGCAGAGGATTTCACGGGTGCACATGCAAGTCAAACTGTTGCCTCTCGAAGCAATCGAAGCTCATCCGTCCCCTGCCTGCTCACGATAAGCCTCCCGGGCGCTGACCTGCAGCACGCCCCACCCGTTTACAGCGACACTGCAGTGGAAAACAGCCCTGGAGCAGCGCCCCCCACCTCCCATCCAGTGGGTGCAGACGCTGCAATGGCACGCTGTAATACCCCGAAACCCGAATTGGCGCGCCATGGACTTTTTTTCGGCTTTTGACGACGTCGAATCTCATCCCGTCTTCTTGTCTCCCATCCAATGCTTGTCCATCCCGCATCACTGAATCCTTGCTCGAATCTCCATCTCCCCTCTTGTTCAGCCCTTTTGCGCCGATCTTCTTACTCGGACGAGGGTCCCGGCATCTCACGCTCTGCCGAGTTCCTCTTCTTTGACTTCTTCAAGCAGCTTCCACCGAATCTGACAGACCTCGCAAAAATCGCCGCCAATGGTGCGCATCAAGGAGCGATACCTGCTGGTCAACATCATTTACCCTCCTGATGTCGCGGCTTCAAAGTCTCGGGTGCCTGGTCTGGTTGCCCAGCATCAGCCGACTGTCGCCAAGTTGACGCCGCAGGCTCTGGTGAGGGCCATCAAAGCCGAGGTCGCGGAGCTGTATGGCGATTTTGGCGCGGGAGCCCTCGAGGGCAATCTCTCCGGTGAGTTGTGATGGGTTCACATGTGACGAATCATGGCAGATAGTGGAAGCGAGAAGACAAGATTGAGAAGACTCTAACATGCATCATAGTCAAATATCTCTCTTTGGCCACTTCCACATTCATCCTCAGGTGTAACAGGGCTCATTATCAGCTGCTCTGGTCTGCATTGACCTTTATGAACCGCGTCCCCGTCAAGGACGGCCGGCCCTGCATCTTCCGCGTTGTCCGTGTCAGCGGCACCATCCGCAAGATTGAGGAGGTTGCCGTCGCGCGAGCTCGGAAGCTCATCCTGGCCGCAAAGGCAGAGGCCAGCTCTCACCCGCAGTCGTCGCTCTCCGTGGACATTCTGGGCAAGGACGACGCCATGCTCGATGTCATGGACAATGGCACGAGCGACGAGGACATGGAAGACGGCAAATGACGTGGCGATTTTTACCGATTAATGACTTTTGGTCTACTTGTTCTTCCTGATTACCCGGACACCGCTGTCCTCTGTTACCGTCATATCGCCAAAGTCAGGGTCAAACTCTGCTTCTGTTGTGGCAGGGGGGGCTGGCTGTGGCTCGTCCACGTCCATCCCGCTCGCCTCCGCTACCCTCCTCCGCTCCTCTTCCTCGGCTTCCTGCTCCATCCGGTCGTACTCTTCCTTGTGGTCGATCCACCGCTCCTGGACGTCTTGGACGTCGAGCATCGACGCTTCGTTTCGCATGGCAACGGCCCATACTGTGTCATTGGCGCCTTCAGCGCCTCCGAACACATAGCCTCCTGCGCGATCGATCACCCGGAGCAGATGCATCATGCTCTTCTTATTCTCCACCGAAAGCACCTCATAGCGGACCAGGCCGTAATTCTCAATCATCTTCGCTATCGCCTCGTGCAGCCGGCCAAACTTCTCGTTCCTCATCCCAGGCGACTCGGCCTCGAGGTACGGCGTCAGGTATGTGAGGTCGTCGACATCGGTATAGTATTCCAGGTTGAACGGCAGCTCGTCGTACGACGCTACCTTGTCAATCTTGGTGAGCACATTGACGTGTGGCATGTCCATCTGGATCATGGCTCGGAGCGAGAGGAGGACGTTGGATACATAGAGGGATGGCTGGGTGAGGCAGTAGCTATCTGTGAGATGTACGCAGACAAACTAGGACAGGACAGGACAGTCAGCAAGCCGTGCTCATGTTGCTTACGATGGGGCAAACTGACTCTGAATTTAAGAGTCTTCTGGAGCTTGTAAAAGATGTTTCGTAATGAGTTGTGATGCGTGTAGAGCTCGACCTGGCCGGGGCAGTCGAACAGAAAGTAGTCCTCCCCAAGCTCCTTCAGGCCTTCTTCTAGCCATTCGTAGTTGTTCTCGAGCTCTTCGAGAGCGTATAGGATGCCGCCGTTGGGCCCCAGGCGGTCTTCGCGCATAATGTCCTCCAGCTTGACCAGGTCGCGGATATCGAGGGCGCAGGGGTAGTTTGTGTGGTCGTTGGCGGGATCGAGGTTCACGACGGAGCACGCGCGCCCAATGGCGCCCATGAATTGGTGCACTGGAAGGATTGAGAGGGCATCATGTTAATCACAAAGCCCAGTTTCATGGTTGTTTGACTTCGGTGGTATGATAGCACTGGGACTCAACGTACTGCCATCGCAGTAGGTACTCTTACCCGAGCCGGGGCTCCCAAGTACTAGCTGCGCAAAGGGCATCTGGCTTCAGAGGCTCTTGTTCTTATCGGTCTTTTGCACATGATCGGTTAGTCTGAGGTCGATCCGAGGATCTGAGCCGGGAGTCCAGGAGGAGAGAAAGAGAGAGTGGGCTGTCGCAGAGTAATGACGATACCTACGGTAATTGACTTTTGAAGCTCTCGCGAGCGGTTCGAAGCACAAAGTGGTAGAGTACAGGTTCAGATATCGTGTACTTGGCTATTTAGTCAGATATTAAGGGTTGTAGAAGAGTCGAATCGGCCGTTCGTGCTAGGGAAAATCTGCTTCTTCATGAATATATTCACCTATTCTATCGCGTTCTTATCGAAGCTTCTCTGGAGGTTGTGGTTATGTCATCTTAAAGTCGGCACACTGCTGCAAAAAAACAGGTGGGGTGGTGGGGGTGCTTATGCCGGCAGAATCCCGGCTATGGAGCTCAAGCTCCATGGTCAAAAACCACATGAAAATTGATCACGAGCTTTCCCTCTCTTCTTTCTCTTCTCTCTTCCTCATATAAAGCTCTCAATCTCCCCCTTCGGCACCGCTTCGCCGCCCAACGGCTGCCATTTGTCGCTCTGCATAATGCTGGGCAATAATGTGCAGCACCATCTCCAACCATGGCATCTGACGTGTCAAATGCTGCTCGGTTGGCTGAGGGCCTCGCCCACAGCGTCTCCCACACCATGGACTCGCCGCCCAGCTCGCTCCCCGTGAGCTACGCGACGGTGGAAGCCGCCCATGCCTCGCCCAGCTGGCTGGGCCTCATTGGGTGGCTTCTCCTGGGCACCATCAACTTCACCACCACCGTCCTGTACTGGATCATCCGCACGGTGACCATCACCTTGCCAAGCGTCCTGTACACGCTCTTCTCCGCGAGCTGGACAGTGACCATGAATGCCACCACGCTGTATGCTGCCAGTCCCTTGGTTTTGCCGGGCCACTCAAGACTCACAGCCTTCCTAGCATGTTCATCGTCGTGGCCATCGTGTCGGCGGTCAGCTGGGTCGTCAGGTACCGCATCTTGAACATGTACTCGAGACTGCCCCCTGAGCCCCAGCGCAAGGAGCCCGAGATCGACTTGTTCCCCGACACCCACGAGGGCGGCATCAAGTCCGGCCTGTCCAACTACCTGGACGAGTTCCTGAGCGCGATCAAGATCTTCGGCTACCTCGAACGATCCGTGTTTCACGAACTGACCCGGAGTATGCAGACTAGAAAGCTTATCGCCGGGGAGACCATCAACCTGGAAGAAGAAAAGGGCTTCTGCATTGTTGTCGACGGTCTGGTCGAGATCTTCGTCAAGTCGGGGCGGAATCCTCGAGCGCCTGTCAGAAGCGGGTCGCGGACCGATCTCTTTGATTCTTCCTCAGACGAAGACAATCTGCCTGGTCAGCAAAAGTATCAGCTGCTGACAGAAGTCCGCAACGGAGCGCCCATGTCATCGCTCTTCTCCATCATGTCCCTGTTCACAGAGGATGTGAAGCTCAAGACGCACGACGAAGACTCCCCTCTTGCGGCGGGCGGAAGTCGGCATGCACGAGGCGACTCCGTGAAAGAGTCCGCCGCCAACATGTCTCATGGCCCGACGTCGATGCCGAGCACGCCGCATCTGGAGGCCAACGTGGAGCGCCCAAGCGTCCGGTATGGCGATTCCCTTCTGTCAGACGGCACGAGCACTCCCCAGATACCGCCCATATCGCTGGACCCTGCTGTCAGCTTTCAGGCTGGCAAAGTCAGAGCAGGGCTTCACGGCAGGCAAATGTCAGCCTCGGCACACCCTGACATCATAGCAAGGGCAACCGTCGACACAACGATCGCCATCATACCTGCCAGTGCCTTTCGAAGGCTGATCAAGATCTACCCCAAAGCCACGGCACACATTGTCCATGTGATCCTTTCTCGGTTCCAGAGAGTAACGCTCGCGCAGGCGTTCAACTATCTCGGCTTGACAGCTGAGGTCCTCCAGACCGAGAAGGACATGGTCAAGTTTACCATGTGCCAGCTGCCCAACATCCTTCGCGGAGACGCCCTCACCCGGCTCAAGGAAAAGTTCAACCGCGAGCGGGAGCGCATTGGCGAAGATCAAGAGACCAAGGGGATTGCCCTGCACAACTCGGCGGCTAACAGACGCCGTCGGTCGAGCGCGGCTCTCCGCAAAGACATTCTCATGCAAGCTGTTGCGAAGAACCGATCGGCGTCTTCCACATTGAACCCCGCCGCTTCTGCGCGCGACCTCCGCCTAGCTCGCGGTCTCAACCCTGGAGACCTCCTGGCAGGCGCACAGCCTAATCGGCCACACACCAGGGGCCCTTACCCAGGAAGCCTCGTCCGGTCTCCAGCATACATGGGCAACGAGGACAGTGGACCTTTCAGCCCCTTGACGCAAAAGACGTTCAACCCCTTTGACTCTGGAAGGCACGCTCGCATCTCAGCGGACCGTGACTCGGTGGACGAGGATAACCTCTTCAGAGTGTCCATTCTCGAATGCGCCTTCAAAGCCCTTGGTCTAGACGCGGGCGGAACGTCGTCGAGAGACGTCGACTCGGTGGAGGGATCCCCGAGGCTGACGGGATCTCCCAGGCTGATTTCGACAGACCGACGTGCAAAGACCCTGTACACAAGCAATGCATTTGGATTCATTGGCCCATACGATGGTTCCATTGATGGAGAAACTGAGTCGTTGGCCTCCAACGGCCTGGCCGCTCATACCCCACCAAATGCCCATGCGTTGGCCCACGACATGATGGATGAGGTCGAGATCGTCTTCTTCCCCAAAGGATCGGTGCTCGTGGAGCAAGGGGAGCGCAGCCCCGGCCTCTACTATGTTGTCGACGGCTTTCTCGACATTGGGACTACGGTTACGGACGGTGTGCAGAACATCTTCCAAAAGTCTGGCCCCGGGTCTTTCAGCGCGGAATCACTCCACGCAGAGCATCGGTTCGAAAGCCCCGGCTCCAAGGCTTTCAAGCTTGGCACCCCGCAATCCTCTCAGAAAGACCAAAGCCGTCGCAGAAGCGTGGCGCTCATCAAACCAGGAGGATTGGCCGGATATATCGGGAGCGTCTCTTCGTACCGATCATTCATTGATGTGGTGGCCAAGACGGATGTGTATGTGGGATTTCTTCCGAGAGCTTCTCTGGAAAGAATCGTCGACCGCTATCCCATCATCCTCTTGACCATGGCAAAGAGACTCACGCACATTTTGCCTCGGCTCATCCTTCACATTGACTTTGCTCTTGAGTGGGTTCAGGTCAATGCTGGTCAAGTCATCTTCCATGACAATGATGAAAGCGACGCCATCTACATTGTCCTCAACGGGCGTCTTCGCCTTGTGGAAGACAGGCAGGATGGCGGAGTTTCGGCGCGAGCCGAGTTTGGTCAAGGCGAGAGCATCGGTGAGCTCGAGGTGCTGACGGAAACCGCGCGTTCTGGGACCTTGCACGCCATCCGAGACACGGAGCTCGTCAAGTTTCCTCGTACCCTATTCAACAGCCTTGCTCAGGAGCATCCCAACATCACCATCAAGATCTCCAAAATCATTGCCTCGAGGATGAGAGCAGCGGTGGACGACTCTTCCAAGTACGTTGCTAAAGAAGCAGGCTCTGGCGCCGTGACCAACCAGCGCAAGTCAACCTTGAACATCCGGACAGTGGCCATCCTGCCGGTCACCGCAGGGGTTCCCGTCGTGGAGTTCGGGCACCGTCTTATGAATGCGCTCGCCCAGGTAGGGCCCCAGAACGGCGCAACCTCGCTCAACCAGTCTGGCATCTTGAACCATTTGGGGAAGCATGCGTTCAACAAGATGGGCAAGCTCAAGTTGTCGCAATATCTCGCCGACTTGGAGGAGAAGTACGGTCTGGTGGTCTACGTGGCAGGTAAGCTTCTTCCGTCTTTTACTCTTTTGCTATTTGCTTTTGATCTTCATGATCCTCATGCTCTTATGATGACAAACTTTCACACCGGAGATAACTCTCTGACGGCTATGTAAACTCTAATTTTTTCCTGATCGCATGACTTTCTCAAATCACTTTTGTTATTCACTCTTGTATGGGTATCACCGGCTAACAACTGTGATGAAAAGATACCAATGTCAACTCGCCGTGGACGCAAACCTGCATCACGCAAGCCGACAGTATCCTGTTGGTGGGATTGGCTGAAGGCTCTCCGGCCATTGGCGAATATGAACGGTTTATGCTTGGGATGAAGTCGACGGCACGCAAGACTCTGGTTCTGCTGCACACCGAACGATTCTCACGACCTGGCCTCACTCGGTCGTGGCTGCGAAACCGTATGTGGATCAATGGTGGCCATTACCACATCCAGATGCCGTACAGGACAGACGCCATCCCCGTGCATCCACCGTCCAAGAAGCTGGGTCAAGCTCTCAAGGAACGCGTGCAAGTGCTGCAGGCCGAGATTCAAAAGTACACCTCGAGAAACGTGCACCATACGCAGTACTACTCGCCTGACACGCCGTTCAAGGGGGACTTCCATCGCCTCGCTCGTCGTCTTTGCGGCAAGTCTATCGGACTTGTCCTTGGCGGCGGCGGAGCACGAGGCATCAGCCAGATCGGAATCATCCGAGCGATGGAAGAAGCTGGCATTCCGGTGGACATTGTCGGCGGAACCTCGATCGGAGCCTTTGTTGGTGCACTTTACGCCCGGCATGCAGACGTTGTGCCCATGTTTGGGTTTGCAAAGAAGTTTGCTGGTCGCATGGCCAGTCTCTGGCGCTTCGCCCTGGATCTGACGTATCCCTCTGCTTCCTACACGACGGGCCACGAGTTCAATCGAGGCATCTTCAAGACGTTTGGGAACACGCAGATTGAGGACTTTTGGCTCGAGTACTACTGCAACACGACCAACATCAGCAAGAGCCGGGCCGAGTTTCACACAAGCGGCTACGCGTGGCGATACATCCGGGCCTCGATGTCGCTTGCCGGCCTGTTGCCTCCGCTGTGTGACGAAGGCAGCATGCTGCTGGACGGAGGCTACGTGGACAACCTGACGGTCTCGCACATGAAGGACCTGGGCGTGGACATTATCTTTGCCATTGATGTTGGGGCGCTCGACGACGATACGCCCCAGACGTACGGAGACTCGCTGTCCGGCTTCTGGGCGTTCTTCAATCGGTGGAATCCGTTCTCGACGCACCCCAACCCGCCGACGCTGGCGGAGATTCAAGGCAGGCTGGCGTACGTGTCGAGCGTGGATGCGCTGGAGCGAGCAAAGACGATGCCGGGGTGCATCTACATGCGGCCGCCGGTTGATGGCTACGGGACGCTCGACTTTGGCAAGTTTGACGAGATTTACAAGATGGGGTATGAGTTTGGGCGCGAGTTTTTCCAGAAGCTTAAGGAGGAGAACAAGCTGCCTCTGACGGAGGAGACGGAGGCGAAGAAGGCGTTGCGCAGGACAACGGCACCTAGACGAGCCAGCATATAGACAGACTCGACACGAATAGAGAGCGTTGGTTATGTTTGCATTGTTGATGAAGTTTCGACGAGTGAGTCCGCCTTCTCTTTTGATTCACAGCCAAAGTGACACAGACGTGCCATGACGAAGGTGACGATGCTCGATTGTCTGGCAAGTCTGGTTCGTGGTTTGTGGTTAGCTCCAGGTTTCTGCGTGTGCCGATCGCGAGAAGTTGCAGGGATTCGCACTCGCGCCGCCTGTTTTTTTCTAGCCGGTTGGTTGCAGCCTGTGGGAACCCTGAGCTCGTGACACTTGTGACATCATTCTCGGGGTTTCAGGGCAAACATCTCGATCTGAGGCAAAAGACAAGGTTGGTTTGGTGGGAGATCGTGGGGTTGGAATGACGCGGTGAGGAAGCTTAACTTTCGGTTATAAAGGGACGATGTGTGCTTTTGATGGACGTTTTTGATCAGTCACGTTTTGCAGGTTGACGATATCCAGAGACAGAGGTTCATCCATGACTACCAGCCTTCTACCATCAGAACGCATACAATATTGAAGACATACACACACACACACACTACATATACACAACCATGCCGTCCTCAAGAAAGAGTTACCCAAGCAGCACGTATCCCGAAGTAGGATCAAGCTACCGATCCAACAACTACAGCGACAACGGCGCGCACGACGAGGCATACTCTCCCAGAAGGAGTTACGAAAGGCACAGCGATCGTTCTCGATACCGCGAGGACGCCGACGTTCGACGCCATCGGCACGACGACGACGCTCGTACAAGCCGGGACCTGAATCGCAGCCATCAAGACAAAAACAATCAAACAAGAGACAGAGACAGGAGGCACAGCACCGGCCGGATATGGGAACGCGTCCTCCCGGCGGACTTTCGCCCCTCGCAGGCCGACCCGGACGAGCGCCACCGGCGGCGGTCGAAAGAAAAAGAGTGCGAGGGCTTCGACTGGACGCCGGGGGTGGTGCTTGCGTTGTTGGGGGCGGCGGCGCTGTTTAATCATGAGAGGTCGCTTGTGAGGAGGCGGAAGAAGGAGTATATCGAGCGGTGATGATGATGCTTGAAGGCTGTGTACATGAGTTTGGGCCCTTTTTTGATACGAATGATGATGTTATGAGATATGATATTGTACCACTCTGCTATACAAACGGAAAATCTATGTTTTGTTTCTGTCTAGCCACAACCCCTGATGATACTGATGTGTAGATGTATATATATATATCATCCCATCACTCCTTCAACTGCTTCTCAACAGTCTCGACCAAAAGCTCAAACAGCCCCCGAACATGCTCCTCCCTCACCGCCGCCGTCCCCGTACACACCCGTATCGCAAAATGCCCATTCACAACGGTACTCGTCAAGTAAAACCTCCCCGACGCATTCACCGCCTCATACAACCTCTCCGTCCTCTCATTCACCTCCTCTTCGCTACCCCCCTTAACCCGAAACGTCACCAGCCCAAACCGCGCCCTCGTAAAGACAGTAAACAAATCCCCCCTCGAGACGAGCTTCTCCTCGAGCGACTCCCCCAGCGCCACCCCGTTCCGGATATGCGCCTGCAGGCCCCTGATGCCGTAGCTGCGCAGCACGAACCACAGCTTGAGCGAGCGGAAGCGCCGGCCAAGCGGGATCTGCCAGTCGCGGTAGTCCGTCACCAGCTCGTTGTCGCTGTACTGGTTGCGCAGGTACGGCGGCTTGATGCTCAGCGCGGCGATGAGGTGGCCCCTGTGCCGCACCCACACGGCCGAGCAGTCAAACGTCGTCAGCATCCACTTGTGCGGGTTGAAGTTGAACGAGTGGAAGGCCGCCATCGGCTCCGCCAGCGGCTTGTTCTCGTCCAGCAGCAGCGCCGCGCCCGCGTACGCCGCGTCCACGTGCACCCAGATCTCGCCCGGCTTGCCCGCTCGGGGCGCCAGCGCGGAGGCGATGCTGGCAAAGTCGTCGACGGCGCACACGTCCGTCGTGCCCAGCGTCGCCGTCAGGTAGAATGGCTCCAGCCCCTTGGCCCGGAGCTCGTCGAGCGTCTTGGCCAGCGCCTCGCCCGTCATCGAGAAGCCGTTGTCCTGCGAGACGGGCACCGTCGCGAACCGCACGCCCAGCACCTGCGCCGCCTTCTTGGTGCTCGAGTGCGCACCTGCGCTACCCAGGGCGACCAGCTTGCTGCGCAGCCGCCAGGTTTCTTCCTCCTTGTCCTCGCCCTCGGGCAGGTGGGCCGTCGCCTCGCTGATGTACTTGTCCCTCGCGGCGACCATGACGGTGAGGATGGCCTCGCTCGCGCTCCCGTGGATGACGCCGCCGCCGTGCGTCGGCCCGCCGCTCAGGAAGCACTCCGGCAGCCCCAGCGCCTGCGCCAGCCAGTCCATGACAATCGTCTCCAGCTCCGTGACCGCCGGGGAGCAGATCCAGTTGAAGTGGGCGCCGTTGAAGGCGTTGGAGTACATCTCCGCAATGGCCGCCGGGTAGCTGCTCGAGCAGGGGAAGAAGGCCATGAAGCCGGGAGACGCCCAGTGGGTGATGCCGGGCATGATCTTGGACTGGATGTCGGACTGGATGGCCTCCCATGGCTCGCCGTCGAGGGGCGCCGACGCGGGGAGCAGCGGCCTCAGGTAGCCGGGCTCAACCGCGGAGACGACCCGGTGCTCAGGGACACTGTCATGGTAGTTTGCGACTGTTGAGTTTTTGAAAGTTGTTTGTTAGCCAGCTGTATCCTGAGCAGGGATATGAGAGTAGAGAGGCTCACTCTCGTCAATGGCCGCCTTGGCCGCCACCCTAAACTGCTCCGTGTTCATCGGGCTCGCCATGGTTTGTCTCTTTCTCAGGCTTCGTCTCACAGAGTTCCTTGCCAACTTCGTCACGAACCCTGTCTTGATATGTCCGGAAACACTGAAAGGTTGAAAGAGATTCCCCCGTCAACTTTTAAACCATTGACAACTGGATCCCACACACGAGTCTCTCATCCTTTGCCCCCCACCACCACCGTCAGAAAACAGCAAGGCGGCACACAAATAAGCAGTCCATGTGGAGAAGCCACTCGGGATTCCTCGCCATCTTATTGTTAGCGCTGGCTGCTCTGCTCTGCTCTGCCCTCTGGGTTCCGGCAAGGCTTCCAGGACCGGATCCTGGCCATCCTTGATCGGGGTAATAAAGCTCGGGCTCTGCAGCGGAATGAGTGGAACTCCCCCGTTTGTTCCACGCTGCGCAGAAGCCGTGCGTTGAATCTCTGGCTCGGACTTCCGATTCCGACGAACTTCAACAGGACTCGCAAGAGTATTAAAGCCGTGAGAGAGCTGGTGAAAGAAGTTGGCCGCCAATCTGCATTCGTTTGCAGGGAATCAAATGTCGAAATGTCGTCCTGGCCACGCCCTTGGATGACATGCCGTCTTTTGATGACACCCGCGGATGGTTGATCGGATTCAACGACCCAGCGTGTCAGACGCCATTTCGAATCGCCGTCAAACATGCCAACGATCCCATTGATGCCGCTCGTATCCCTGGTCGCAAGATGCCGGCGTGATTAAAAGCGGGCGGCATCTAGATGTTTTGCAGACAACAGAGGATCTCAGTCACACAGCATAACACATGTCATTTGAATGCCCGCGACATATGGGCGCCTTGGGCACTGCACGTGTTCTCAACGTCTCAAAAACCGTGATATGATCAGAGAAAGTCATCAAGTAATATCATCAAGATGAAAAGTTGGCCATGTGCCTATATACCAACATCCGCTAGATTTCTTAATCAATCAACTTTGATTGCACTGTTCTTGTCAGCACGTCTTCGTCAAATTCACTTGAAGGAAAGCAAAACATACCTGTATATCCTCCGCACAAAGGCATATGCACTCAGGAATCCAACGGTGCCCGTCAATAGGCCATACACACAGCACGCCATGAAACTATACGCAAAGAAGAGCATGCTGCTCACAAAGCCGCTGATGTGCAGCTTGAAGAAATAGTACCACAGCGAATAGAGAAACACCCAAAACGCGCTTCCGCCCCCGACAAAGAACGACTGCCACCACCAGTGGTAGTTTTCGGCGCAGAGCTGGGCATAGATGGTCACAACGGTCACTTCGGCAATGGTCACCATGAGGATGGCGAGCACCACGGCCAAGAAGCCAAAGACGTAGTAGTAGCTGCTCTTGTCCTGCCAGATCGACTGGAAAACGAAGAGCAATTCGATGAAGATGACGGCAAACGGGATCAAGCCTGCCAGAAGCACTGCCTGTATCGACTTGCTATACCAGGCCTGCCGAGGCACCTGTCGAGGAATCGCCGTAGTCTTGGTGGGATGTTCCCAAGCACCGGCCTTGTGGAAGCCGTAGTGAGATCCTGCATACACAAGCGGCACCTGCACGCACAGCCAGAGTACAAGAATGGCCACCAGTGTCCCAAAGGGTATCGCCGTGCTCGATGCCTGAGCCCAGACAAAGAGGTTGAGGATAAAGACAAGCCCAAACGTGAGGCCGGGAAACAGCAAGGCGGTGACCAGTGCGTTTGCACGATGGTCAGCACCGTCGAAGCTCTTGAAGACGCGTGCAGAAAAGTAGCCGGAGAAGAGCCCGGCGAAGATGAACAGGCCTACACCAACGCTGATGAAACCGCCTCGGAAGCTCGGATTCAGTACCCCCAAGGCACCAAGCGAGACGAGTCCTATGGCCATGAAGAACAGCTGCATGCCGGACCCAACGAGGGGCGCCAGGAGGATTCCAAGCCTCGGCTTTCGAAACACATCGCCGTGAAGCAGCTTCCAGCCCGTGGCCTCTTCCAATGCCTCCCCCTCGTCGGACAAGTCGTCTTCATCATTCTTGTCGTCTGGCCCCTGACTCAGCAAGCCCGTAGCCTGCTCGCCCTTGGATTTGGCGACTCTCTTGCCCCTGGCTTTCCCTTCTTCCGCCGAGACGCCCTTGTTGATGTCGCTATGGATAGTCCTGGCGAGGATGATCATGACAATGCCCGTCAGGAGCCCGCAGATGATGAGAGAGTTGATGATGGCCATCCAGTGAATGCGCGTGCCTTCCTCTTGGTTCACAAAGTAGAGGTCCCAGCGATGGCCCCATTCGATGCTTTCGTCTTCGCGGAAGTAGACAGAGTATGTGTAAGGGATCCTCAGAGAGCCGGGGCTGCCGTCGTCGTCTTCCACCTCATCAGGGTGGTATGACAAGCCGTCGTATTTCGACGACGCATCGGCCGTCCTGTTGGGGGCAATGTACAACTCAAAAGGGTCGTCGACGTTCTGAATGTCCACAGGGCATCCCGCACTGTCTTTTTTGTTCCCGTTCCCAACGCTCTTGGGATAGACTTCGAACCCGACAATCACCTTTTCACCACGATCTCCAGCCCGACCTGGCGCTCTGCGGTACCGGATGACAATGGTATGGTGGTTGTTGAGATAGTAGTGAAGCTTTCCATTCTTCGGCGAGGCCTCTGTATATCCCAACTTGAAGCCGGCCGCGTAATACTTGCGCGACTTGTCGGCAGTGACGAAGCTGGTTGCGCCAGGCAGGTTGTCCACGATCCACTCAGCCACATATCCATCCCGGATCAGCTCTTTTGTCCAGCGCATATCGCCGCGTGATAGCTCCTTGTTGCAGAGCAAGGTACAGGGTGTATCTTTTGCCATAGCGAGCTCCATGTCGGATGTGACGATGCGATCACCGCGCAGCACCTCCCCCAGATTCAAGGGCACGCTCTGGCCACTCAGCAACCCGCCCCCGGCTTTGTGGTTTCCCGTCGGGGAACAGGTGAATGGCAAGTCATTGTAGGCATACTGGAGCTGCGTGTTGTCCGAATAAACCTTGTTGACCATCAGAGGCACCAGCTCGCCATCCTTGTAGGTCTTGACCGACCAGCCTGCGAGAGGATACGTTAGCGGCCTGTCGAGTAGTTGCCCGTCAACACATCGCCAAACACAGAAAATGCCAGGCATGTGGTGGCTATACCAGGGATATAAAATGCCGTCGACGATGAAGCCAGCAAAAGGACAAACAGGCCACGGAGGCCCGTTCTTCGTGTGCCAATCATGCTGATGCGCCGTGACGAGCTCTGTTGGTTCCTTGGTCTCCTCCCGGCGTCACCATCAAGGCATATGAATCGCACTCAGCGCCAGCTCTTCGTTGGTATAGCCGTGTTCACCTTGAGCGATCTCGGTCGGTACGGAGATTGCGCAATGGATCAGAGTTGGTGAGATCACGCGGTGCTTTGGAGACGCAGCAACGTATCCGTGTCCTTCGCTCTGCGGGATGCGACGGGATTCGAGATCTAGGAGGATGCGGGCCGCGGCTGGAAATGCAGATGACGGTCTTCAGTGGGGTGCGCAATCGAGTGGATGCAATTGGACTGATCGAACGCTATTCTCAAAGCTGAAGCTTGAGTCTCGTATCTTTGTAGTGATAAAAAGCAACCTGACCACATATGAAGATGAAAGAAAGTGAGCGATTGAAGTCTCGACACCTTCGAATCATGCCCAGGGGCTTCTTCAGTCAATCTACAGCGCCGCTGATAAGCTACACGTACCTTATTGAAGGGAGGAACGGATTCAGGGCAGCACCTGCATCCCGATCGACAAGGATGATTAACCGCTCTTTTGCCGATCGTGATCGCCCTCGATCTGGCCCATGGCAGTTGAGGCCGAGCCCCACGTGCTTTATAATGGTAAGGGGATGCTTTGATGAGATGAAATACGAGTATGAATATGAAGCCTTGAAAATACTTGCGAGCAACTTTCTACTCGGGACAACGGTAGATAGAGAGATCAGTCTATAGATAGTCTGTTAACAGGTGTATGAGCGAGCTCGTCTTCCGTTTAATTTGATGCCGTCATCGTCCACCTTTCGTCTGCTGCTTGGATCATAGGGGACAGCTGCGGTTCTAGTAAAGAACAGCCATCACCGCCAATTCTATTAAGGGTGCAATGAATAGACGCCGTACTCGCAATGGAATGACCGACACTAAGCATTCATAGATCCTGTGAACTGGCGTTTCAAGCCGAGGCATTGCTCGTCCTCATCTGCCAATGCATCTTCATCAAATACACTTGCCGATGTCAGTCCACCTTTCTTGAAGTGGCATTATATGGAATCTCGTGTCGATGAGCTGCAGGATCGGCTCGAGATATCGACGGAGAAGAACAGACCGCATTCCAGGCCGTGAGAACAAGATGGCGGAGGCAGAGGCGGAAGGGCACAGTCCCTTCTCAAGACATGATTCTGTATATCCGTCCTGTTCGCATCAGTCAATCCAAGGTCACTAAGGACGAGCACATCAAAATCACCAAGGACGACCCTCGCGGCAGCTCGCGCATTCTCCTCGCTTTCAATCTGAGAAGACCGCCCTTTCAACCTCGCCTAAGTGTCTGGCAAGAGAGCGACACAGGAACCGGTCCGTTTCAGTGACGATGCTCATGCCGTCGGGCTTGGCGCCCATAACTATAGCTTGTGATTGTCTTGTGAAGATGGCAATGGGGAAACTGAACATAGGTTGAAAGTCTCAGGTGCTGTCAAGAATGGCATGTCATGGACTCCAAACAACGAGGCCATCAGCAGAGAAGCGGGCAGGTGATTCGCACGGTAAGAGATGTCCGAGAGCTTCGAAGTATGTGTGCTTGGGACGAAATCCGGGTGATGTGTCGTCGTATCCGGGTTTCAAGCAATTGTCGCTGTAACAATGTAGGTGGTTGCTTGCCATCCAAGATATCCTTGAGATTCACCTGGTTCAGCCTCACGAGGGAAAAACAAACGGTGCTGGTTCAGAATCCCTCGGCGAGACAACTTTGGAATAGATATTCAAAGATGGAGTTCTCAATGTCAAGCTGAGACCGTCAAGCACATCAAAAGTGGCTACGCCTGGTAAACGCGTAATCGCTTATAACCGTTGCATCCAGCCATGATATCAGCCAAATCGATGAATCATCGCAGAGCTGGGAACAGGTGAACGGCGCGCCAGGTGGCGTTGCGGTTTGAGCAGGTGGGCTGGCGATCACTGGGATTAAGCTTCTCGTACATGGATCTGTCTGTGGATATGCGATTGCATGCAGTGTGCGACTGCATGTGATATATAGAAACGGCACTGTATATAAACAATGTTAGAAGATTTGGGAAAACTTACAGATCATCCGCTATGATGGTGAGAGACGTGATTGAATCAAATCAAGTAGGTATGTCGAGGATCAAAGCAATGTGACAGAATTGCATCAACTGCAAGCTCCCTTCATCAAACGGGGAGATAAAGGTACTGGCCAAGGGCCAGTCGTCCATTGCGTGGCCTGCTGGCCAATCCTCCATGCCTCCCCCTTTCCATCGTTAGGGCTCCTCCCCTGGATCAGGCTAAAGCCATGCTATTGTTTGCAGGGAAATTCCGCCAGGCGCTTCTACAGACGACAAAGACAACTCTGTACTCCGTAGAATAAGCCGAGTCACGAAGCAGAAAAAAAAAAGCAAAATGGCAAAAGACATTGTGTGAAGCTGGGGCAAAGCATATATTGATACGCTAGGTTGTTTACGGAGATCGTCTGTCAAATCGTGCAGCTGGCTGGGGCAGGAAAAACGGGGTGCAGGGGCGTGGGCTTCTGTGGATTTGAGTCTGCTCTTCCGGGGTCCAGGATACTCGCCTTTGACGGCTGTTGCAGTCTTTCAGCCAGGTATCTAACTACCGATCCTTTGAGGGGTGGCTAAAGAGAAGAAGACGCAGAGCGGGCGCTAGGAAGCCGCAAAGTGCCCTCACGAGGATGTACCGTTACCAGCATGTCTGCTTAGGCTCCTCTCCCAAGGCGTGGGCTGCACTTGGTTATTAAGGTAGTGGAGATGTTGAAGTAGTGGCTCAGCTACTAGACAAAGTTTGCCCTAGGCCATGGCTTTTGCAAGTCTCGTGAGCGAGATGGCTGGCATGAATGGAGAAGACGTTGGATGGAAGCGACGTCGGAAAATCATCTTGATGATGGCCGGCTGGAAGAAGCAACAGCCATCGTCTCTTCCATAGACACGCAGGACATGTAAGGCAGTCGGTCGGTCGTTGTCGGATGTTCCATCTCGTTGACTTCATGTAAACGTCGCGTCCCCGCTGGACACGTGTGAGCTGAGCAGCAGAGGAATCCTAATTGGATGGTTATTAGTTGATCGCTCCAACATATCGCGAGTTTAGCCCATCCACTCACCTCCCAGCCCATCCATCCGCCTTCCAGGCACACCAGATAGCCCAACCGAAAGGATGGCCGCTCGACTCAGAACCTCATGCCGCTGGGAGAACCCGCCCAACCGGCGCGGGCGAAACGTCCTTCCTACTCTGCATCGTCAATAAGAATGTGGGCATGATTCGTTCAGGCAAACCTCCGGTCATGCACCGAATCCACCACCGTGGGCGCCCACCTGATGGGCCCGGGAGAAAAAAAATTAGGGAAAAAAGGGTTGCAAAAGAGTCCAGACCGAGCCAGAACGTCGTCTAAGGCGGCAGCCATCCACACGACTCAAGGGTCCCGGCACGAGCTTTGTTCTTTTCGGGTTGTTTTTTCACCTCGTGAGCAGGCGCTACAACAGGGGCTTTCGTCAACGGGGGACTGTGAGATTTATTTGTTCCACTCAGCGTCTCTGTTCATGGATTGCTAGGTTGATGCTTTGGATGCGTCTCCATCCAGTCTGCCCTTGCACTTGAGAAGTAGGAGTCGAGGCCATGGGGCAGACCCGGGGAAGACCGAATCGCTGGGGCTCTTTCGCTTGTTGAAGAAACTACTGCAGATTGCGGGATCTCGAGGGGATCAAGTACCTTTTCACTGACCGTGATGCACTGGATGCAATCTGGACTTGCTGGCACCGGATCTGGGTGCGGCTATGGCGCCAAACTGATCCATGGATGAGTCGAAGGAGAAAGTTGAAGCTGGGGGGGGAGAAGAGATGTTGAGATGATCCTCAATATCCAGGCGCTGCTTATCCGTAGAGAGGGCGATAACGCAAAAGCGGAAGTCGCGATGCTGCACAACCTGACTTGTCTGAACACCCACTGCGCACTTCCAGGCAATGCTCGTACCGCCTCAGGGCACGATACCCGCCAGCTCCTGTTGAGCGTGCCCTAATGCTGGTGCCGAAGATGTTCCTGTAGCCATAGAGTACCTAGGTACCTCTTGCTTCAATGACGGTGGCTCTTGCACCCAGAAACAACAGAACCTCGTCAGCCTCTCCCATCTATCACCAACAAACAATTCGACTTCATTTTCCCCCCAAAACCTCACGACACTCTTGAATCAACCACCACCACACACACAAAGAGCCTCTCGCCAATTTTGTTCCGGGATCATCACACAGCGCACGAGTACCTGCGCCGGAACTGTGGAACCGTCCATTAACCAGCTCCACGCGGAATGGCGGCACCGACTTCAGCCATACGTCTGGCCTTCCTACTGGCTACTATCGACCCATTCATTGCCACACTCCCTCTTCTCGCAGCTTCTTCGCACGCCCCAAGCATCTCCTCAGGAACCTCGATTTTCAATGCCGTTGCCGCAAGTACCGGTACCGCCGCCATCGACCTCCTTTCCACTTGTCTGCTGGGTAGCAACCCCTCCATCCAATTCACGGACAAGCTCATGATGACCTGCTCATGGCGACAACAGACCAGTTGACTCAGCTTTAAGGGCGAGACCCTCCCCCGACTTGTGCCCCCTCGATTCGACTTCATCCCGTTTTTGCAGCCTGCTGTTTGGTTGCTCGTCTGTTGTTTTCCTGTTCGTTGCCTGTGTTTGCCTGCTTCTTTGCTCTTCTTATTATAATTCGACTGGGAGACTCGGGAAATCGACCATTCAACTCTAATACGCCACGAAGGCTGTGTCAGGCCAAGAGCCGCCCTTGCCCATCACCTTCGGTCTTCAAACATCTTCCTACGACGGTATCATCTGTTAATCCTCGACACTACATCCTCTGTACCCGATACCGAATCTTCCGTGGCAAAGCAAGCCAAACCTTGCCTGGCTTTTTTCTGCGCACTTGAACACGCAAAACCTTTCCAGCAGCATCTTCATTACCGAAACATGTCGGTCTCTCCTCAGGGAACCACTCGCCCTTTCAAAGGGTCCAAGAGCGGCTCTGTCCACAATCCCGCCATGGAGGTCAAGATAGACCAGCACTTCAACACCAAGGTCTACACCTCCGGGTCCACCATCGCCGGCCATGTTGCAGTCCGCCCCTTGAAGGACACTGCATTCAGCAGCTTTGACATTGTCTTTGTCGGTATCTCCGCCACTCGACTTGATTTCGTCCAGCAGTATCCTTCGCACTCCTTCAGGCCGTTCCTGAAGATCCGCATGCCAATCCAGGAATCGGACTTGCCCGGAGACCGAGTATTTCGAACCGGATGCGAGTACAAGATCCCGTTTCACTTTGTCGTCCCACATCAGCTCACCATTGGGGCCTGCAATCACACCTGCTTGTCACAAAACGTTCGGGAGCGACACTTGCGACTCCCCCCTAGCCTGGGCGCTTGGGCGGCTGATGATCAGGCTCCAGATATGACGCAGATCGAGTACGCAATCAACGCCAAGGCCGTCCAGCATGGAAACGGAGCCGTCACAAAGGTCATGGAGGCCCACCACATCCTCAAGGTGCTTCCGGCGCTCCCTGAGGATGCGCCGCTCGACATTACCTTCCGGGACGAGTGGTACAAGCTATCCAAGACCAAGACTATCCGGAAAAGCTTATTCTCGAGCAAGACGGGCCAGTTCACTGCGAGTGCCATTCAGCCCAGTGCTGTTATGCTGTCAGCGGATGGTCACAAGTCCTCCATGACGAGTGTCCGTATCAACCTGGAGTATGCTCCGTCATCCGCTGAGACGGCCCCTCCCAAGATCAACTCGGTCACAGGCAAACTTGTGTCGACCACATTCTTCAGCGCTGTGCCGGTGGATCATCTGCCGAACCTGGGCAGTCGGACGAACTGCGAGAGTACCCCGTGCTTGAACTATACGACGAACCACTCGCTGTTCACTCTTCCTGTGGATTCTGTGTCGTGGATGCAGCAAGATGTGTCATTGCGTTCTCGGCGAGACTCTGGCTACTCAAGTACCGTCGTCGATGGAGACGCCTCAGAGTCCGATTCGTCTGGGAGGCGAAGACGGCACAGCAGTAAAGGAAAGAGCTCTAAGAAGCCCAAGCTCTCGACGATCAAACACACTACCGATATCGAAATACCGTTCACGGTGACCAACACCAACAAGAA
This sequence comes from Trichoderma sp. PF4103, assembly GCA_023628735.1. NCBI lineage: Eukaryota > Fungi > Ascomycota > Sordariomycetes > Hypocreales > Hypocreaceae > Trichoderma > Trichoderma sp. PF4103. The sequence continues at coordinate 159,882 of JAMAKC010000052.1, read as the reverse complement.
GCTCTTCCTACCCAGCTTCCACTCTTGTCTGATTTCTCGGTCCTACACGCTGCAACTGAGCTTGTCTGTCGGACCGACAAACACCGCCATCTCGTTGTCTGTGCCTCTGCAGATTGGTGTCGAGACCGTCTACGAACCCCAGGGCCACGAGCTCCCTAGCTTTGAAAGCGCGCTGGCTCAGGCCGAGGAGGAGGAGGCGGACGCTTACTTGCAGCCGCGCATGATCCATATTCCGCAGTCTGGCCCGCGGGAGCACAATGCGTTGCCAGGATACAATGAGTTGAGCCGGAGGACCATTGACGTTGCTTAAATCGCTCGTCACCAGTACATAATAGTCGTTCCTTTTCCCCTTTCTTTCATTTGTTTTAAGGAAGTTCTTCTGGGGTAATATTGTTAGCATGGAGTTTGGGAGATGGGTCATTTCTTGAAGAATGTTTCGGCCATTCGATGATTCCCAGTTCAGTTCAGTTCAGTTCAGTCGGTGGCGTTGGCTTGCCTTCCAAGTCATATAATTCATTCTTTCAGGATCAAATAGGGTCTTTCATACATAATCAATACCAGAAGTGGTTCATTCTAGTGGCAGTGTCTGTTGGTGGCCAATTTACTCGTCCTACATTGTGTGTGCTCTCCATTCACCCATTTCAGTCGACTTATTCCCGGGGCTCATGCAGATCAAAAGAATGAAACACGTCGCAATTCTACCCAATACCCTGAGAGGACAGACATATACAGTTACCGCAGTTGTCTATGCAGGCAAGCATGTGCATCGCCAGTGAGGCGGAAAAGGCGAAGTTGTGCCCCTTCTTTCGGGAATACTCGTGGAGGAAAAGCAAGCGATTATCTCGCGCATGGTACCTATGCCAGTAAAACCACACTTAGGAAATCTCGAAGCATCAAGAGCAAAAACAGCCAACAACACCAGAATGAAATGAGACATCATGAGCTTCATCATATTTGTTTCCAGCTGCTACTATAAAGACAGCCTGAAGTAAAACAGCGCAAGCTCCCTGTTGGCCAGAGATGGAAAATCCTCCCATGTGATCGACCCATTTGTTAGGTATGTATGATACACGAAATCAGATAGCAAGATTCGCCGAAAATTTTGTTTCCATCAAACCGCAAGATGAGCGGGCAGAGGCCAAGGCCAGGTGCGATTCCAGCACCTTGAGGTAAGTTGGCTCGCCCGTATATGATTAGATGCCTCAAGTGAGGGCCGCCTCACATCCTTTCAGTAAGCGGAGGCGACGAATAAATGCATTGTAAGACCCATTCATGTCTGGGGCTTTCTTCACTCGTCCTTGGTGTCGACCTTCTTTGCAGCAGGGGCCGCAGACTCCTCCTCCTCCCGGGGCCTCTTGAGGTTGGTGGCGGCAGCATCCACGCGTTTCCTGGTTACCATGTTAGTTTGACCGGTTCATCAAGCAATCGATCATACATCGAATAGGGGGGGATGCTTACTCCTGTCGGTTGTTGTCGCGGTCACGGCCGCCCCGGCCTCGACCACCTCGGCCCCGTCCACCACGACCACGACCACCGCCGCGGCCTCCCTTGAAGCCACTCTTCTGGTCCTGCTCGCGTCGCTTCTTCCAGTCGTCCTGGTCGCCAGAGGCGTTGCTGCGCAGGTTCCTCTTGCCAAAGTCCTTGCCTTCGTAGAACTTCTTCTGCGATGTTCCGTTGGGCGCCAGCTTTCCTTGCTTGATCAGCTCGCTCTTCTCCTCGCAGTAGTCGCGCTTGGACATGATCTTGAGGTCGTGCTCCTTCCACTTGGGAGCGGGGTCCAGGGCAAGGAACTTCTTGGCCGTCTCCTCGTCGGCGAAGGTAACGAAGACGGAGCCCTTGAAGAGGCCCTCGTTGGTGCGGCGAAGCTTCAGTCCGCTGACCTCGCCAAACTGAGCAAAGAACTTCTCCAGCTCGAACTGGGTATCGGGCTGCTCGTCACCGAAGCCCTTGGCGTAGACAGTGGCGGCCTCGGCCTTGGCCTTGGAGGTCGTCATGGGCTTGTAGGGCACCTTGCGCTTCACCACCTCCTTGCCTTCCTCTCCAGACACCTCCAGGAACTTGCTTTCCCTCAGGGCGGCAACAACGGCGCTGTAGGGCTGGAAGCAGCGCATGCGCTTGAACGAGTGGATGGTTGCGATCGGCATGGGCTTGTTCTCTGATCCTCCGCACGTCTCCCACATGAACTTGTCCTGGGGGAAGTTCCAGTCGCCAAAGTAGAACTCGACCTGTTCAAATACAAGGTCAGCATGCATTCAAGAGGCGAGGGCTATAGGTATCCTTACCTGCTTCCTGATCTCCTCGGGGTCGTCAGTCACTTGTCGGACAGAGGGATCGAACTTGCGGTTGCTTTGCAGGTTCTCACGGTCAATCTTGGCCGTGGTCTTGAGGATGTTGGCGCCATTCTTCTTTTCGGCATCGCCAGCCTCCTTGGTCTCTTCAGTCTCCTTGGTCTCCTCAGCGGGCTTGGTCTCTTCAGCCTCCTTGACCTCTTCGGTCTCCTTGGTCTCTTCAGCGGGCTTGGTCTCTTCAGTCTTCTTAGGCTCCGCAGTCGCCGGAGCCTCAATGCTCTCGGTTGCTTCGTTCATCTCAGCGGCCTCGGGGTGCGCAACCGCCGCCTCCTTCAGCTCGACGGGGGCCACGGACTCGGTGGCGTTCTGGACAGCCTCTGCTTCGCTCATTTTGATTGGCGGGGGTTCGAAGGGATCGAGATGAGTTTCTTGAGTATATGAGGGGAATTGGCGATTAGAGAAAGTATCGGGGCTGTTATTGCGAATGACCTGCAGAGTGTGAGTAATTCTAGCAGCTCTTAAGAGGCCGGCGCAGCTCGAGCGATGCAAATCTGCCTGCGCCTGTCGAGCTGTCAATGCCGCTGGAGTCGCCTGAAGCTTACCTGTTGGTTCAATTCGCGTGTCGCCTTGGATTATATCAAGACGACTGATGGGGAGAGGGAGAGAAATGGATGGCTGAACCACGAGATTGATGAGTAAAGGTTCAGAGGTTGGAGGTGCAGCAATTCCGTCGCGACTGGAAAAAAAAAAGATATTTGGGGCGCAAAAACTCTATGCGAGATCTGCTTGGGGCTCCACTCAAAAGACGGCAACCCCACCACCTGCTTGGACAAGCGCGCACCCACCTGGGAGGTACCTGCTGGCGACTCGCAGTCAGCCGCTATCAGATATGCTTTGCTGCTGCGTTGGCGAAGCTGATCTATCTGATGGCTGGTGATGGGGATGTACTGGAAAAGTATGGACGGGCGCCCATGTTGCAGCGGATTCGAGGCGGCTACAGACAGCAACAGGATGGTGGATCCGGCATCTGCACATGAATTCGACCTGGAATCACTTTCAAGCTGCCGTATGAGATGGGATGATCTATGTACACGAGGAATACAAGTAGAGACATTTATAGCTTAAGGGGATCAGAATCCATTTCTCCGTCAGTGTCATAAAGAAAATGTTCAAGTACCTCTTGTGCCTCCGTGCCTACCACTCGTTTCAATGGCAAGGGAAGAGTCATTCATCCCTGGCAACTCTCCCCAGGCAGACTCGACTCCAGGTCTCCCTGAGTCATCTATCATAGAGCTACAACTTCATCCAACGACGACAAGATATAAATAACATCCTTAGATATGGAGGCACCGTCTTGCACTATCTTGCATCGTATGATTCACGTGCAGCATGGAACGCATATGGAAGCTTCCACATGCTAGATGGCTACGCCTTGGCGGGGTGTTGGACCTGCAGCTTCCGAGGTACCTGGCTAACCGCAGCATTGACGTAACGACTACGCCAACCCATGCGGCTTGCGGCCATCGAAATCGTCTCATCACGCCAAAAAGTCGCATTTAACCATAAATCCTATCAGAAACACTATTTAGCTGCTCCATTTGCCACCATGACCTGCATGCAGTGAACTCTCACAGCAGATCATTTCAAAAATTGCTTCTTTCTTCAGTTCTCAGGACCGATGTCGTCACTCGTTTGACCAGCAAGCCGGCTCTCTGTGAGCTGAGGCTCAAAGCAACAACAGAACATCGCACGCCATCATGAGATATCCCATGAAATTGCCGCGGCCCTTGATATCTCTCAGGTCGTGTCTGAGAGCTTCGCCGCGCCCTCCAGCCTCAGCTATTCGACTAGACCGCAGCTTCTTCACACAGTCAAAGCGCCAAAAGCGACAGCAGCCAACCAGCTTGCCAGCGACGGTCCTTGCCCTGGGCCTCTTCACGTGGTGGTTGTATCCAACAGACGACTTTGCTCGCCTGTCCGAAAGCCAAAGATCAAAGAGGAGGAGAAGTGAAGATGATGATGAAGACGAGGATGAGGGTGATGAAGAGGCGGACGACCAAGAGTCATATAAACTCGTGACTGAGAAATCGGACGACGGCGCATGGGCGTACTTTGCGCGGCAATTCGAGTTTTTCTCCTCGGCGGCTGAGCTGGAATGGGCTGCTCTGTCAGATCGGCTGGTCGATGCCATCATCCCGGAGTGGTGGAAGAATATACCCATTTACGTGAGGAAGCTCCAGAGAGAACTGTCTGCGTCTCCAGGATCGCTAGCGGAAGAGATATGGCAGGAAGCTCATGACCCTGTCATCAACCCCGAGATCCAGTACTCTGCCGCTGTTCGAGTCTCAACGGAATTGTGCGACGAAGAAAAGGAGTTTCTTTCCAGGCGGAAACTCGTCACTCGGGCGGCATTGGCGAACTATCTGGGGCTGGATGAGCAAGAAATTCACCCTGATGATGTGCCAACAATCGCCATGTGCGGGTCGGGAGGCGGCATGCGAGCTCTGATAGCAGGGACCGGATCGATGTATGCGACAGACGAGGATGGGCTCTTCGACTGCGTCACTTATACCGCCGGCGTGAGTGGGACTTGCTGGCTTCAGATGCTTTACCTCTCGTCCTTTGCGAGAGGAAGCGTCAGCGCTCTTATACAGCACTTGAAAGCAAGAGCATCCACACACATAGCCTATCCACCGGTGGCCTTTCAGTCTCTGACCTCACTACCGACAAGCAAGTTCTTGCTGAGCGGACTGGTCGAAAAGCTCAAGGGAGACCCCCATGCCGACTTTGGACTCGTCGATATATACGGCCTTTTGCTGGGCGCCAGATACCTGATCCCTAGGGGCGAACTGGGCGTTGATGCGAGGGACTTCAAGCTATCGAACCAGCGCCAGTATCTGCGACATGGACAACGGCCGCTGCCAATCTATACGGTCGTGCGCCATGAGATCCCGGCTGAAGAGGCCCAGGACTCTAGCGATACCACGGTGACCACGGTGGAAGAGATGAGAAGAGAACCCTACTTCCAGTGGTTCGAACTCACGCCCTACGAGTTCTTTTGCGAGGAGTTTGCGGCAGGAATCCCGACATGGGCTCTCGGTAGACGCTTTTCCAACGGGCACGACGTGGCTGATCATGGATTTCACCTGCCAGAGATTAGGACTCCCCTTCTTATGGGAATTTTCGGAAGTGCGTTCTGCGCGACACTCAGCCACTACTATCGCGAGATTAGACCGCTTATTAGAACGATTACCGGCTTTCAGACGATAGACGACCTGGTGTCGGGCAGAAACGAGGACCTCAGCAAGGTACACCCTATAGACCCTGCAATCATCCCCAACTTTGCCTATCAAATGTACGGCAAGCTGCCCAGCACCACGCCACGGAGTATCCTAGAAGGGGAGTACATCCAGCTCATGGACGCGGGAATGTCGAACAACTTGCCAATATACCCACTGCTGCGGCCTGGCCGGAACGTGGACGTTCTCATTGCGTTTGATGCCTCGGCCGACATCAAGACGGACAACTGGCTTTCCGTTGCGGATGGCTACGCGCGCCAACGAGGCATAAAGGGATGGCCGGTGGGCATCGGATGGCCAAAGGACGAGACGCCCGAGCAGGCAAGAAAAGAGCTGGAAGAAGCCCAGGCCGCAACAGCAGCCGAAGCGGAGCGCAAAGTGGAAGAAGCCCGGGCCGAGCAGGAAGAGCGCCGCAAAGCCGCCTCGGACGACCAGAAGAAGCTCGACGTCGAATCCAAGTTCGCCCCGGGCAGCGAAAAGGCGGGCGAGCTCGGGTACTGCTCCGTATGGGTCGGGACGACGGAGGAGCGCTCCACGGACTCACCGCCCATCACGAAGCCCATCACGGACGACACCACGTGGAGGCTGATGGAGCCCGACGCGGGCCTCGCCGTCATCTACCTCCCGCTTCTGTCCAACGAAAAGGTGCCCGGCATCTCGCCCGGCACGACCGACTTTTTGAGCACGTGGAACTTTGTGTATACCCCTGAGCAGATAGACAGCGTCGTCCAGCTTGCGCGCGCCAACTACGACGAGGGCAAGGAGCAGATTAGGGCTACTGTGCGGGCTGTGTACGAGCGCAAGAAGCAGTTGCGGCAGCAGGGTGAGACGAGGCGTCTGATGGACAAGGGGGAGGCGGATCTGCTTGATCATGGAGATCAGTTTAGCTAGGCTAGCAGCAGCCGACGGTGGAAAAGGGAATCTGGGGGATATAGAAAAAAGTGCTGTGTTAGCCTGTATACCATGTTGTATCATATCCTGTACATTTCACTCTATGGCAAGGACAAGTTTTGTCCGACTTGTCTTTTACAATATGTTTTATATTATACAGTGGAGGGCGACGTTTCTCTAACCCAAACATACATACATGCTCCGTTCATCCCGTCTTTTCATGATCCCTGACCATCGGTCCGTTGCCCTATTTTGCTTTTTCCTTCTCTCTTGCTTCTTCATTCGCTTCGTACATGTATATACATATGTATATATACCCTGAGATCCCGCTCCCAAGCCCAATGACCATAGGTTGTTCACATTCATCAACCAGCCGCTTTAGATGATTTCACCAATATCAATGTGCGGCGCCGTCCACGGCCTGGCGCCCGGCTCCAGCATGTCACTGGGCACGTGCACCTTGTTGCCCGGACTATACAGGTACCACGCCTTGAGCGAGGCCATGGACGCCTTCCGCCGGGCGACGTCGAGGCTGGCGCCGGCGCCCTCGCCCAGCTTCTCCTTGCCGCTGTAGATGCCGACGACGTAGACGGGGGTGCGGGACAGGCGGCCCGTCTCGCTCTCGAGGCGGGCGACGGGGGGCTCGAAGCCCTCGCGGGCGCACAGCATGGCCAGCTCGCGCGTGGGCAGCTTGAACTGGAAGAGCCTGGAGGGGTCGAGCTCGCGGGACAGGATGTGCGACTTGACGAAGGCCTTGGCCTCGTCGCGGCCGCAGTGGGTGTAGATGGCGCCGATGACGGCCTGGACGACGGAGCCAAAGGCCTCGCTCTGGAGGGCGTTGTACTCTGGCCGCTCGGGGTCGGAGGTGCTGCTAGTGCTGCTGCTACCGGTGCTGGTGCCGACCTGGTCGCCGAAGTCGCTGTCCAGGACGACGCGGCTGCTGAGTCCTCGCCTCCAGGCCTTTCCCTTGGCCGCCTCGGAGCGGATGTATCCCCAGCGCGTGTTGACCACGTTGCTCTCGCCGGCCTTCCACTGCAGCAGGCCCGGGTCGACCTCCTCTCCGGGAGCGGCAGCCGCCTCGACGCCCCATCTCCGGGCAATCTGCTGCAGCGACTCGTCGCCGGCGTAGGCCCTCAGCGCCTCGTACAGGATAGCCATGGGCAGGCGGGGCCACTTGCAGACGAGGTACTCGTAGACGTGGAAGTTGATGATTGTGCTCCCCAGGTAGGCCAGGTTCGCGTTGTTGAAGTTTGGGTTCGCGTCCGCGGACGGCGTGACCAGGGCCCGCGCGAGGGTCTGCAGCGGGATCTTCTTCGAGAGGGAGAGGCGGGCGTGGAGGGCGGCGAGCTTTGCGGATTGGGGGGCCCGGTCGAATGAGGGAGCCGGGAGGGGAGCAGGAGGAGGAGCAGAGGCGGAAGATGAAGAAGAAGAAGTAGGGTCGAGGGTCGAGGAGTCGCTCGCGGGGACGGACGAGGTCGATTGGCATCTGATGGCGAGGCAGAGAGGCGTTCTAGCAGCTGGGACGCCGGCGCCGCGGCGGGCCTGGAGCAATTGGCCGCTCCATCGTGAGGGTCGTATTCTCTTCATGTGGGAGGTGATGTTGAAGTATAAGAGACGAAGTAGAATATAGAAAGAAAAAAAATCCCCCTCTAAGCCGGTGCCCCTCAGCCTCGATTAAACGACCCGCAAAAGGCGTTCAAAGAAGCAGGCTTGAAATTGAGAGAGGCCGCAGCCGAGGGCAATGGAATCAGACACTGTCGCTTGTCCCGGAACTGCCCCGTCGAGAGAGAAAGCGAGGCTCGTTTGCGTCGATTGATGCTCCCCCAAGAAGTAAAAAAAAGTGCCAAAAATGTCGTGTGAGCCGTTTTGCCCACCTGCTTTTTCGCAAACTTGCGACCTTTTGGCGCCCACTTTGCGTGCGGAATTACTTCGGCCCGGCCACTTTTCGCTCTGGCTTGGGCCATTGGCGGGACTTCCGTCTTCCAACCATTGGCGCTGATTGTATGATCCTTTGAAAGCTGCTGGATAGCAGATTGCCCAGTCATCCCTGCAATTGCGCGCCAAAAGACCATATCCAGACGTCTTTGATACATCTTTCAAAATGGTGAGTTGTCAAAGCCAGTGACTTGCGCAAGAGAATGCCAGCTAACCAGATGTCCAGGGTGGCGGAGGAAAAGTCCCGTAAGTTGAATCTCGTCGAAGCGAAGCGAAGCTCGAACATCCTACCTCTCGAGGGCACTCAGGCCTAACCGTCGATGTATCAAACAAACAGTTACCCCAAGCACGTCTGGTCGCCTGCCGGTGGTTGGTACGCCCAGCCTGCCAACTGGCGCGCCAACACGCTCATCGCCGGCGCCGCCATGTTCGGCATCGTCGCCATTACGTGGAAGTTCAGCGCCGATAGGGAACGATGGGCGCACAAGCCGGAGCCGTGGGAGTGGCACCCTAGCCGATAGTACGTCTCTTACGCGCGGTTACTTGGGGAAATGCTGAAAGGAGGGTTTGCTAACGTTTTGGTGTGTTGAAGCTGGTCGAAGCAGTTGATTGAGTGGGACAAGGAGGACAAGCTGAAGGCTGCCAACGGCACGAAGGAGTAGGTTCTGGGCGGCAAAGGATAATAGACGGAATTGTACAAAGACACACGACAGAATCAAACGTTTGAACCAAGGCCGATTCTCGAATTCGATGTTGAGCGACCTCTTATCTGGAGAGCATCGACTGTTCCACCGCTGCAGCAGAACCCTGGGACATGCAATTGCGACCTGTGACCAGGGGTCACTCGATCTGGGACGGCAACATGTGCGTGGATTTTCATTGCCGTGAGAGACTGAGTTGCTAAGCTAGCCAGCTGCAACAAGTGATGCATGTGGTGAGACGTTTGATACGGCGGTTGTGAATGTCTCACAGCCGCAAAATACGGCGCGGAATGCCGAACAATCTTCAGAGCACCGTGCATCTGGCTTCATGGAAATCCCTCGGATGCTTACTTCTCATCGTGCAGAATCTGGATGCGTGCTGACGGGAAACTGGTAGAATCCGAGAGGCTCCCTACAGAACCCTGAGCCACTAACAGCGCATCGGGAAACGCACTTCAGCCTTACCAGAGCCTTGCGAGCCTGACCCGAACCCCCAGAAGGGCGAGATCGGGGCTCTTTCTTACCTTCACGGATGCATTAATATCTGCAAGGGAGATGGCGTCCCGAAAGCGGGCTGATATCAGGCTCCGATATGACTTGCACGTTGGGGACTGCCTGCACCTTTGGACCCTGCGGCTGAAGTTGGGCCAACTGTTCTGCATATAATGCATATAGAGCATTGCCTATGAGCCATATAATTTGTCGAGTCGAAATGGATCATAGAAGTTCATGTTGGCACCCAAATTGCAGTCGATACCAGACACATCAAGATCAACTTTCAGCCGTGAATGCAAGAGTAGCCAGCCTCTTGTACAACACGGCAGGCCAAGCCAAGGCATACTTTGCAACTCTTCTCTGTGATGATTCGCTTTCGATTCAGCTCTTGGATCTGCCTTGGCTTGCATGTTGCCCAACTGTTTGCGATGAATGAGACTCGTTGAGGCTGCATGCCATTCTGCAAGCTCCTCATAGGCGCAGTCGATAACTGAGGAGTAACAAACCGCCCGGAGCCGTGTATCTCGTCGTACAGAGTACAGCGCAAGCCGGCCGATTCCTCGCCCACAAAGTCGTACCAGTACCTAAATATGAACTCGGTTCGGAGGCTAGGATCCAATGCTTTGCAGCCTTTGCGGGCACTGCCCTGCGGTGACGAGACTCACAGTGTGTGGTTTGTAGGCCGGCATCAATGCGATGTTGTCGCCCATTTGATGCTCGCCTCACAAGAAGCTTCGAGGTTCCGAACAAACACCAGCAAATGAGCCTGACAAATCCATCCCGTCCAGCAACCTAGAGCACAGTATGCCCGGGCATCCAATGTACCCCAAAAACGGGCTACAGGCACCCACAGGCACCAACGGGGGCCCTTACAGGCGGCTACCGGCGCTAAACGGCAGTGGCACTGGCCGCTGCTCCGCCCTGACGAAACTGTCACTCCGCCGCTGGCAGCAAATCATGCCCGCCATTGAACCTGCGTTACACCACCCTGAGGCGAGGTGAAAATACATTGTATGTTGCCAGCACTCGGCTGCTGCTCGAGATTGTGACTCTTCGCCTCCTTCATCTTCTCGCGGTTCCTCTCCTCCTTTTCTCTTTCTTTCTCTTCCTTCCTTTGTCTACTCCTCTTCGCCACTCTGTGCGGCCATACGACGTCCTCTGCAGACTTCTGCCGACTTCCAGCATCGCCGTCACCGCCAGGCTGCGGCCATCTTGGCGTCATCGCCCTCCAGCCTCTACCCTGTTCTGTGCCCACTACCCGACTCCAAGCACCACATCCTACAGCCTCTGCCATCTTGCGCACGCCTCTTTTTCTTCCTCTTTTTGCGGCTTTTCTCCGACCCTTTCTAACGTCACGCGCTCGCTGCGTCTTCTCTTGCCGCCGCCGGCTGCCTCTTGATGAGCGCCATCGCGGGAGTTTTTGTTCATTCTTATTATATTCCAGCTGCATTCCGACGAGACGATTCACTCGACCGTGAAGCCGTGGCCGGTGCAGGCGGCCCCTGCTAGGCACTCACTAAGATCGACCGGGTGATAGCGTAAATAACGGTGCTGGTTGACCGACCACGATCGGGACATACGCAACTTCATCTGTTTCACGACTCGGCCGTCCTTGGCCGCTGGAATTCAACGCCTGTGCGATCCGGGCCGTTGGCTGTCTGCGCGGCTCGCCCTGCTGCACCGTTGCCGTTGGCCGAAGCTCGGCGCTCCTTGACTACGAATAATCGCAGGCTGCAGGTTGGACGGACAAGATGGAGTTTGGACAACGTCGACGTCGACATCTCGACGCAGGCGCCGGTCGTGAGGTCGTCTACTGCCATGCCTGCACTCACGAGTGGTACCGCGACGAGCAAGGCTTGATCTGCCCCAGCTGCGACAGCGACATCACCGAAATCGTACGTTTTGCTTGCCTCTCTCTCTGACTTTGGACGTCTTGTCTAACCCGCCGCACAGGTGAGCCCGGATAATGATCCTCGAGAGCTTGACGATTCAGAAACGTCGTCTACCGGACCACATGAGTCGTATCCAACCGGGGCTGGGATGTTCGACCATGACGACGACCATCACCAGACTCGCGGCCAGCACCACGACATGGATTCGGACCCCGACGAAGCTGATATTGAAGAGCATCTTGGGCCGCACGGATTCCATTTCCGCCGGAGCGTTAGGATCCGCCCGGGCGATGAGCACCACGATCCCGCCGTCGATCCAGTGATAGAACGCTTTCTCGGCATGATCCAGGATTTCGCGCCCACGCAACGGCCAGCCGACGGCGCCCGACAAGGAGGAGACGAAGCGCGGCCAGCACATGCTCATCCGCATATACACCGTGCTACATTCATGAATGGTAGTGGCAGCGCCTCCGTTACCATCTTCTCCGGCCCTTCGTCCGACTTCTTCGGGCCTGGGTCTCCTGGTCACGATCCCCACGGTGACCTATTTCAGACGTGAGTTGGGCTCGCTTCCTCTGGGCCCCCCAAAGGCCGTATGTCTGTTGCTAATCTGTGATTGCTCTACCTCTAGCTTCTTTTCTAATGTCCTTCGAGACGTATCCCCTCCTACAGGAGGCCGGGAGGCGGGCGGCGCCACTCCAGGATTTGCGAGGGGGCTGCAGGAGATACTGAACCTGTTCAACCCGGCACATGCCATCCATGGAGATGCCGTCTATTCTCAAGAAGCCCTGGACCAAATCATCACAAACCTCATGGAGGCGCATCCGACGTCGAATGCCGCGCCACCCGCGTCGAGCGAGGCTCTGGCCAACTTGGATCGACGACCGGTAGAGGAATCCATGCTTGAGGGCGACTCGAAGACGGAGTGCACCATCTGCATCGACGACATGAAGGTGGGAGATCCGGCTGCGTTCCTGCCTTGTAAGCACTGGTTCCACGATGAGTGCGTCACCCTGTGGCTCAAAGAACACAACACGTGCCCGGTCTGCCGAGCGTCCATCGAGAAGGCCGGCGGAAACAGCAACAGTACAAACGACCGGGCAAATGCGCGCGCAACCGCAACGGCAAGCGCGGGACCCAGCTCAGATGGCCATCCAACGGGAGAGCCTTATGCCACGGGGAGCATCTTCGCCCGTAGCTTTCCGCTTCCGATCCCAGCAGCACGGCCTCAGTACTCCCGCCCCCCGAGCCAGAGCCAGAGCCGGCTGAACGAGGCCATGCGGAGCATCTCGTCGCTGCAGCAGGAGCGGCAGCAGGAGCGGCAACAGCAGCAAGACCGCGAGCAGGAGAGGCACCGCATCTGGGGAATCCCGTTGGACCGAGGAGGGGAACGGCAGCAGGAGCGCGAAAGGGAGAGAGACCGGCTATGGGGAGTGCCGTCCAGCGTGGCCTACGACACCTCACGGATGCAGCGCCGAAGCTCTCGAACTTCGGCTTCCCCTACGAGCCCCAGAATGTCATCGTTTGCCGATTATCGAGTGCGTCAGCGCCAAGGCAGTCCGACCCAGAACAGCCGTCGTAACGGGGGGGACAACAATGGCAGCAGCAACGGCAACGGTAACGGCAACGGCAACGGCAGCTCCGGCTCTGGTTCTGGTCAGCAGACGGGTAGTTCTGGACCCCTTAGCTGGCTCAGGGACAGGTTTTCAGGAGGAAGTTCTCGAGACGATGCTAACCGTGACGAACGCTGATGTTGCTCTCGGCATGCCGCTCGCAACTGCGTACTTAAAGTCGCTTCATGCATGAGGACTAATGTCCATGCCTATGAAGTCACGCATTGTTTGCAACCGTACGGTAGCTCAGCGGGGATTGGCTCGATAAGTTGCCTCTGATGTCTGAGCCAGAGGATTTCGAGATCAAGAGGGAAGGAAGAAACCCTGAAGCATCGAGTGATGGAGCTTCAACCGCACTGACTGAGCTCAGCAGTGCATACCTAAGGTACATGACGATATGACGATAGAAGGCTTTGCGCACACAAGTGGGGATTTAGCTCGCACAATGATTTGAACACTGCCTAAACACCTGTTTCTATATCAGGCAGGGTCGGGGAAGCGGGAAGGGGGAGGCATAGTCCATGAAGTGAGCCACGGTCGTTTCTGTCTCCTACTATAGTTGCGTTGGCTGCGGTTCGCGATGTATAAAAAAGGACTGCAAGCCAGAAGTGGCTGCACGAATGCAATTCATCGATTGAGGCCGTTGCCGCCGGGTCGGCATGCGGATAGCATCTGATAGTGTAGTATTTTACGTGTCAAGACTCTCTTTTCGAGCTGTCGGGTGCTTGCAACCCGTCATCACTTGTTCGTTACTTGTAGACGATTGGGCATGCGTTGACACCTGCATGTATCCCTTGCTAGGGCATTGTAGGAGGTATGCAGACCATATATGGACAGTCGGGCATAGATTCGCAGTCTTTGGGGATAAAGAGGAGGAATAGACGACACGGTGAATCCAAGGGAGTGTGATATAGATCAAAAAGGGAAGGAAAATGTACAGAAGCTTTAGAAACCTCTATAAAAGCAGATAAGAGGGTTAAGCAAGGGTTGACAAGTGCGAACGGGATTCGGAATGTTAATATTCTTGCTGGCGAGTAGGGGTCTTGGGCGGGCAGTCAGGTTATTGTGGCAGTTGTCGGCAGTTGCGCAGTCTTACTTACGGCCGCTATGCATAGTATACGAACCGGTCTGTTTAGTGCTGTATCCTGACACTTCCTCGAAGTGGTTTAGAAGGTGGAATATTAATGATTCCTTATCGCCCGTTTTGAGATGTTGAGTCTTTACCCATGTCTGGGTGTTGCGTGTAAGGTCAAGGGATCCTCCGGAGAGTTGCATTCACGAGCGGCCCCACCGCCGTGAGCCGAGGCGCCGAGGCATGTAGATGGACAGGTGGATCCAGGGCTGAATGTATGTATGTAGTATGTACGTATGAGGCGATGAGAGATGTGGACGGGAAGAGAATGTGATGATGCCACGGAGACGGAGATGGGGATGGAGACGGGGACGGAGACGGAGGGACGGAGTTGGCAAGGAAAGGCCGGTTCGTGGTTGTTGTCTTTTGTGAGGTTGTGGAGGATTGCTGCTGTGTGTGGTCAGGATTTGAAAATGGTCTTGCTAAATTGCTTCCAGCTTCATATCTTTCTCTTTGTCGTGGAGCACAATCGACTAAGCTTGAGATGCAAATTCTGAATAGAATTGTTGGAGGAATATTTGACGTTTACCGTGAGATTTGATTTCTGCCTGGGGTTCAGTTTGACAAGAGACGCTGTGTCCCGTCATTTGCGGGTTCATCGGCTGATGTGTGTATATTGCGGAATACCTAGTGCGAGGCCAAGTCCGGTTGGGGTTTCATGGTCGGCCTCCTAAGGGGGGCCGAAAGGAAAGCATCAAAGCCCCGTTTTGCAGTGCACGGAGAGGCATAGGGGAGAGCGAGCCGAGGCTCTGGAAGAGTCCCCGTTTGATCAAGATGCGAAGTGAGCGAGAGAAGCTAAGGTATGGAACGGATGGATATACCTAGTACATCGAAAAGATTCGGCATTCGATGAAAGGTCTGTTGTAAGCGGCACTAGGTAGTAACAAGGGCTTCAATACTAAGCTTCCCGAGACCGAGAAGCAGGTAAGCAAGGGGATGCACGCCACGTCCGCCTGCTCCACCACGGCGCCGCTTACAGCACTGTAGCTGAGAGAGAGGGCTTCAGGGGTGCGAGCGGGCGAGATCCACAGGCAGCCAGAGACGGGATTGCCGTCGGGATGGGTGTAACGATGCGTCTGTTGAGCTTCCGAGCGGCCGTGAAGCGAGAGAGAGCAACGGGAGAGACTAGAGAGAGCGAGGACTGATGAGTGATGGAAGGGAGGGAGGGCCAGGATCCCAATGACGGCATTGAAATAGGACTCTTGCAGTCGGGGCTAAAGAAGTGCAGTGTTTCGTATAAGAAGAGCTTCGGCTGCAGATAAATACACCAACCTTGCCTCCTCGAGAAGATGATGGCAAAAGAGATCCGAAAAGACAGCCACAGCTTCCCTTGTCCCACCATCGATCATCCGCGGGCCCCTCCCTCATCGACTTTGTCGTTCCCCCCTGGTCATTGTTTAGCGTTTGTTGGCACTTTCTTTTTCTCGAAATAAACTTGATAAGACAAGCTTTGACTTGGTTCTTATTTTCCTTGTCTTTTGGTTCTTTTGCTCTATTACTGGGCTGTTGAGTGCGTCATATTATATTCGAGGGCTTCCCATTGGATAAAAGCCGTCTTCTTTTCCCTTGTCTTTCTTCATTTTTTGTTCAATTTGTTCGATTCTTCAGCCTTTTGATTCGAACTTGTCCAGGGAAACAAGATGGCCGAGACTGTTCCTATTCCTGAGCCTCCTGGGCTGCCGCTGCTGGGAAATCTGGGCGAATTCAGTTCGAATCCCATCAGTGATATCATACGCCTTGCGGATCAATACGGTATGGCGGTTGGAATCTCTGCTACCTTGCCTTATATACGCATTTCCCGCTTGCCTCCCAACCCTCCCTCCTTACCTTATACGCGGATATTACATACTCACGCACTTGCCTTGTCAATCTGCTTACAACTACACCTTCCTTACACCGACGGCGATTGTCCACAATTATCGATAACCTCGTCTTTAAGGACTCTCCTCACTCACTCACCTTCTTCCCTACTCACTTCGCCATCATCATCACCAGCACAACCACGCTCCGCATCCCGCATTGCTGACCCTCATGAGCAGGCGAAATCTACAGGCTTCACCTGGGCACCCGTCCCGCCGTCTTCGTCAGCACTCAGGCCCTCGTCAACGAATGCTGCGACGAGAAGCGCTTCCAAAAGTCTCTGAGCTCTGTCCTGCGAGTATGTGAATGAATGGCTTCCACCATCAGGTTACATGGAACTGACACTGCTTCTAGATCGTGCGTGAGGGCGTCCACGATGGCTTGTTCACAGCTCACTCGGATGAGCCCAACTGGGGCAAGGCGCATCGCATCCTGACGCCCGCCTTTGGGCCGCTGCCCATCCGCGACATGTTTGACGAGATGCACGACATCAGCTCCCAGCTGGCCCTCAAGATGGCTCGCCACGGGCCCCACGAGCCCATTGCCGTGTCCGACGAGTTCACCAAGCTGGCCCTCGACACCATCGCCCTGTGCTCCATGAACTACCGCTTCAACTCGTACTACCAGGAGAAGATGCACCCCTTCGTCCAGGCCATGAGCGACTTCCTGGCCGAGTGCAGCAGGCGCAACAGGAGGCCTGGCTTTGCCCCCAACTTTCTGTACCGCGCTGCCAACGAAAAGTTCTTCAACGACATCGCCATCATGCGCGACACCGCCAATGCCGTCGTGGAGGCCCGGAAGAAGAACCCGTCTGATCGCAAGGACCTGCTGGGCGCCATGCTGAACGCCGTGGACCCCCTGACCGGCGAGAAGTTGAGCGATGCCAACATCACCGATCAGCTCATTACCTTTTTGATTGCCGGCCACGAGACGACGTCGGGCATGATGTCGTTTGCCTTCTACCATCTCTTGAAAAACCCGGATGCCTATCGAAAGGTTCAAGAGGAGGTGGACCAAGTGCTTGGCCGTGGGCCAGCCAAGGTCGACCATGTGTCCAAGCTCACATATATCCAGGCAGTTCTGCGGGAAACTCTACGTGTCACCGCCGCAATCCCCGCCTTCTCTGTCGAGGCCCTGGAAGACACCATCATTGGAGGCAAATATCTCGTCCACAAGGGCGAGCCCATCAGTCTCGTTCTCGCCAAATCACATCTTGACCCCCTCGTCTACGGCGAGGACGCCAACGAGTTCAAGCCGGAGCGCATGCTCGATGCAGAATTTGCTCGGCTCAACAGGGATTTCCCCAACTGCTGGAAGCCCTTCGGCAATGGGAAGCGCGGCTGCATAGGCAGAGGCTTCGCTTGGAACGAGGCCGTCATCGCCATGGCTATCCTGTTCCAAAACTTCAATTTCACTCTCGACGATCCCAACTACCAGCTGGAGGTTGCCGCATCCTTGACCATCAAGCCAAAGGACTTTTACATGCGAGCCCAGCTGCGGCATGGAATGACCGCCACGGAGCTCGAGCAGAGACTGGTCGGAAAGGGCGTCCCTGAGGAGCATCGTGCGGACAAGAAGGCGGCGGCCGAAGGCAGCAGCAAGGGCTCTCAGAAGCCCCTGGCCGTCTACTACGGCTCCAACAGCGGCACCTGCGAGGCACTTGCCCAGCGAGTGGCGACGGATGCAAACAGCCACGGCTTCAAGGTGACTGACCTTGCTCCCCTGGACACTGCCCACCAGAATCTTCCCAAGGACCGTCCGGTGGTCATCGTCACGGCCTCGTACGAGGGACTGCCGCCTTCCAACGCCACTCACTTTGTCAACTGGATCGAGAATCTCAAGGGCAACGAGCTGGAAGGCGTCTCGTATGCCGTCTTTGGCTGCGGCCACCACGATTGGGTCCAGACATTCCACCGCATCCCCAAGCTCGTGGATTCGACCCTGGAGCAGCACGGCGCCACCCGCCTCATCCCCCTGGCCGCCACCGATGCCGCCGACAGTGACATGTTTAGCGACTTTGAGACATGGGAGGATGAAGCCCTCTGGCCTGCTCTCAAGGAAAAGTATGGCGCCGCCGCAGGCTCTTCCGAGGGCTCGGCCGGTGGCTTCATCGTTGATGTAACGCTCCCTCGCAAGTCGACGCTTCGCCAGGATGTCGAGGAGGCATTCGTCACCGATGCCAGAAGTCTGACGACGAGCGGGCCCGCCAAGAAGCACATTGAGATCCGCTTGCCCACGGGCATGACGTACCGATCCGGCGACTACCTTGCTGTGCTCCCCTTCAACCCTCCAGACACAGTAGCCCGGGTGTTCCGTCGCTTCCAGCTCTCTTGGGATGCAGTCTTGACCATTCACTCGGATCAGCCGACTACCCTTCCGACAGAGACGCCGATCTCTGCAAACGACGTGCTTAGAGCCTACGTCGAGCTCAGCCAGCCAGCAACCAAGAGGGTGAGTTTCCGTGTGCCTCTCTTGAGGTTTTACCAGATATACTAACCTGGTTTCTAGAATATCTCCGTCCTGGCCGAGTCAACCGAAGATGAGCAGCTCAAGGCTCAGCTGGAGAAGCTTGCCGGAGACGATTACCAGCAGGAGATTGGCCTGAAGCGTGTCTCCATCATCGATTTGCTGGAGAGGTTCCCGTCTCTGAACCTGCCCCTGGACTCGTACTTGGCCATGCTTCCGCCCATGCGTGTCCGCCAGTAGTGAGTGACCTCTAGTATCTCTGTCTCGGATCCTTGCTAACACGTGTCGCAGCTCCATTTCCTCGTCCCCCCTGGCCGATCCTGCTAAGTTGACACTCACCTACTCTGTCCTGGAACAGCCCGCACTGTCTGGCCAGGGCTCTCACTTTGGAGTGGCCACTCACTTCCTGGCCTCTCTCAGCCCCGGGGACAAGCTCCACGTCGCCGTCCGCCAGTCCAAGGCGTTCCACCTCCCCAGCGATGCCGAAAACACGCCCCTCATCTTCATCGGCACTGGCTCCGGAATAGCTCCCTTCAGGGGCTTCGTCCAGGAGCGCGCAGCCATGATTGCCGCGGGCCGCAAGATCGCTCCCGCCCTGCTCTTTTATGGATGCCGCTCGCCCGGCGTCGACGACCTGTACGCCGAGGAGTTTGAGCGGTGGGAGAAGCTGGGCGCCGTCGAGATGCGCAGGGCCTACTCGCGCGCGCCGGAGAAGTCGCTGGGCTGCAAGTACGTCCAGCACCGCATGGCGCACGACCGCGAGGATGTGTACCGGCTGTGGGATCAGGGCGCCAAGGTGCTGGTGTGCGGGAGCCGCGACGTCGGCAAGGCGGTCGAGGCTGTCTGCGTGCAGCTCGTGCAGGAGAGGGCTGCCGCGAAGGGGACCGAGGTTACGGAGGAGAAGGCCAGGGCGTGGTGGGACAAGCAGCGGAATGAGCGATATGTCACGGATGTGTTTGACTAGAAGGCGGGTGGCTGTAAAATGTTTTTTGATCACGTTAGACCGGGTATTATGTTGGATGTAGCGAGATTATCATGATGCAAGACTTGAGACGAATGCTTTACTTTGGATACATGATGTGGCAGCATCAAACAGTCTGCATAGAATCTGGATCTATCCAAGCCAGCTGCCTCCGTCCGTACTTATACAACCTCAAGACGACAAACGCAAATCCCCCCTAAACACAGTAATCCATCTTCCTATCGCCAATGACGCCCCAAAACTCCTCGACAAGCTCCCTCTGCCCGGCGGGCGCCCCCCTGACGGCGAGATAGACCCTCTCGTCGACGGCCGGATTCCACTCGCCCGGGTTCCCGCTGACCATGATGCCGCCGGCCTCCTCGAGGATGCACCAGCCGGCGCACACGTCCCACGCCCAGCACCCGCCCTCCCAGTACGCATCCATCTGTCCCGCGGCCACAGCCGCGATATTCAGCGCCGCGGAACCCAGCGAGCGCAGCGAGTGAACCATTGCGCCGCCGGTTTCTTTAGTGGCGGCGAGTTTCTTGAAGACGTCCGTCTTGAGGTCGTAGTTGGGGCCGTCGCGGCTGGAGCCCCATTCCACGGCGACGAGGGCGGAGCTCAGGCCGGATAGGGGCCGCGGGGAGGACGCGAGGGGGAGTTTCTGCGGGGTTGTGCCCTTGATGCGCGTCATGTAGGCGCCGTGGGACTTGATCGCCGTGAAGAGGAGGTCTTGGTAGGGGTTGTAGATGATGCCTATGACGGGTTTGCGGTGGAGGGCGAGGCCGAGGGAGATGCATGCGTTGGGGAAGGAGTGGACGAAGTTTGTTGTTCCTTGTGATGGTGAGCATTTGTTATGTATCAGTGAGAGATGGGATAGGGGGAGGGATAGGGGGAGGGAAGGGAGTCAAATACCATCGATGGGGTCGACGATAAAGGTCGGTTCGGGACCGATTTTCGTGCCGGGCTTGTACGTCTCCTCGCCCATGAAGGAAAAGTCGGGGTATGCGGCCTTGAGGCGGGACGAGACCATTTTCTCGACTGCTTGGTCGACTTCCGTGACGATGTCGACGGCTGTTCGCATGTCAGTTATAAGGTTCAAGTACAGAAGTGGAGTGAGAGTGAGGGGTGGTTATGATATTGGAGACGGGAGAGCTGAGGAAGTCTAGACGCACAGTTGAGCTTTGTCCCCGTGCCAATGTCCGCTGGATTGGCGGAGAGAATGGTGCGGCCGGCTTCGTACGCGACGAGGACCATTTCGTCGTGGATCGCTTGGAGGTTGATGTCTGCCATTGTTGGGGAATGTTATGAGTTCTCCTCTGTATGTATGTCTTTTTCACCGCCTCTCTTGTTTGTCTGTTGGTTTCAATATGTTCCTGTGAGTTAAGGCAATGGAGGAATTATGTGATTCTTCCCAGTGAGAATGAGAGTGAGATTGAGATTGAGAATGAGCAAGGAAAAAGAGTCTCCTTGAGATGTAACAGACGGGGGAAATGGTGACAAGTGTAAAGGAGGGGCCCGCCGTTGTGGGAACTGGAGGGGCAGCAGCAGCAGCAGCAGCAGCTTACATGTATTCTGGAGGGATGACGCCGGTGACGTGGGGCCGCCTCTGGGCTGGAGCTTCCATCTGTCCTCGACAATTGAGCATCAGTCACAATCATGATATACTTACCCAGTAATTGGCGAGAAGAGTCACTGAGTTTAGAAGACGAATAGGTCAAATAGGATACCGTGGTTCCACGACTGTGACAATGTCAAAGACTTGCTTCATCCCGTATATATACAATTGCAGACCCCCGGTTTTTGTCCCATAGGTACCAACGAATGTCCATGTGCAGAAGAGAAAGAAAACGCAGGACAACAGTCGTTAACAGAGGCGGAGACAATCAAAACGCAACACAGCCTCCAGAATATCGTATCGTGACATACATAACTCACAGACATTTTCTCGTAAACAAGGCAAGCCACCGTCAACGCGCAAACCCATTTTGTTCCCTTTGCCCGTACCAACCTCCATCATCCCTTTCCTCTCCATCACTACATCTGCCTCGTCGCTCAGATATTCTCCCTAAACATTGACCGCCTGTCGGCATGGCTACTGCCAGCACTGCCCGGCCGATCCCCCGGCCTGTATGACGCGGCGTCCATGGGCCGCGGGCTGACGCCCCTGAGGCTCGCCTGCGCATCGTCATCGAAAGGGTTCACGCGCCCAGCCCCGACGCCCGCCGCCGTCGCCGCTCCCGCATCTCTGCTCGGCCGTCGCCCGCGCTCAAGGTCCTCGTCATACGCCGCGTGGGCCGCCGCCCCTCCCGAAGCGCCCAGCCTGCCGCCGCCGCCGCCGTAGCTGGCGCCCGTGTACTCGGTGTGGCCCCCCAGCTCCTGCTCGTAGTAGCCGTACCCGTCAGCCTCGTTGCCGACGCGCGAGTCCCAGGCATCGTCCGGGTCCAGCGGCCCAAAGCCGCGGTTGCCGGGCGGGCCGTGCGACGACTGCTCGTAGGCGCCCGCGGCCGATCGGTCGTTGCGATGCTTGAACTTGCGCACCAGGTCGTTGAACCAGCCGACGACGCCGCCGCGCGCCGGCCGGGGCGGTCCGTAGGGCGTGTCTGTTTTATGCCATGGCAGATACGAGGAAAGACTCGGTGGTGGAAGCTGTGGTTGCGTCAAAGCGCACACGGTTAGCTCAGCCTTGTGAAGATGATGATGCGAGATGCAGATGCGCTGCCGCAGCTCCCGACAGCCATGCGACTCGCGCCCGTCCAACAATTTGTGAAGCGAGCGGGGAAGTCACAAGATGCAAGGATCATCACATAGCAGAGATAGTAACTCACCCCCAGCCTCCGCGCGCGCAGCTGCGTAAAGACAACCCATCCAACCGCCGCGACGATCAGAATCACCAGGATCGCAATGACGATGCCTCCCGCCGTCGACACCATGGTCCGTGTTGCCGCCCGTTCGCTTGGTGATCTCGGAGAAGTTGCGCCTTCAATCCACCTCCCTAACAGCCCAAAGAGGGGCGGATCAAACAAGAGTCGTCGGTGAAGTCGAGAAGAAGGTGGTCCAGTAGGCGAGCGGTGAATCTGGCAAGTCAGGTAAGTCCTCGGTCGATTCTTCGATGAGCTACTCAGTCAGGTCCGCGCATCTGTTGCTTCGTTCGGTCGCCGTTATCAATCAATTCGCGGCAGCGCGCATAACCAGAAGAGAGGGAGAAGAGAGAACAAAGGGGGAAACGGATGCTGCAGCTGTTGTTGTTTTTTTGGTGGGTGTGACGAGGCCTTGCCAATTGACGGCAGTTGACAATGACGGACAGCCGGACGTGAACAGCGCACGGACTCGCTCGACTTGCTGTGTGCTGACGTCGAGCGGCTTCCGCTTCGAGGGGCCGCCTTATCGCTGCGCGTCTTATCAGCGCCGTATGTACTCGGTACTCCTCATTACGTGCCGCAACAGGTGTGCCTGCTCGTTCTGGTGACGTTTGATGTTTGGTGCTGGGCTGAGCTGCTATCAAACGCCAGAGCTCACCTCAGTCAGCACTGCTCTCACCACCGCTATTAATAAATAATTCAATCAGCTTCAAAGAGCTTCTCAAGGATTAGCATAAGCCGACAGTGCCAGGATCAGGCCTCTCACAGCCCGGCCGAAGCAAGTTTGCTGCGGATATACAGAAGCACCATTGAACGGTATCGAAGAGACGGACTGCGACAATAAGACATTGGTATTACGATTAAATGAAATGAAGGCATCACCCCCGGCCAGAGGTTCCAGATCCCTCTTGTACACACTCCAGAAGCGATCATAAGCCACACATGGCAAGAACAGCAGCTTCAGACCCTTTCCCGGCACTGACGTCGCCGATATATCCCAAGTTTCCCTCTCCGACGCAAGCGAACAAAACGGAGCTTTCGCCCGTGTTCCACTCATCTTGCCCTCGGAAGGCCAAAGGCTCAGCAGGCCAATCATCATCCGGCACATACCAAGCATCCCAAGGGTTCGTGTTCCTGAGGAAGACAGCCTTTTGGCTGTACTCAGGGACAAGTCTTCAAGCCAAGTCAACTCCAACCAGCCGGTCATTCAGCACCAGCGTCGCCCAGCGGTACGAGCCTTGTTCCCATCCCAGACCTGCTTTAGCAAAAAATGGTCTGATGCTCAATGGGTTGACGAAGCATGGAAAGTCGCCCATTAGCACGGATGTGCCACCTTGTCGTACATACTCCTGTACTGCATCCCAAACAGGCGCGTGTTTCTCCAAGGTAAGAGCCTCATCAGTAATAAGAACGGCGGATGGTCGTGGCCTTTGAAAGAGCAGATATTTAGCGTACTCTCCATCCTCAACCCGCTGGAACACTGAGCCCGCATGTATCTCGGCGAGAAGCGAGCCGTACACTGGATGAAAGAAAGGGGATGGGTTCAGAGAGACGGAAAGGACTCGGGGTTCGCGTCCTCGAGCCTTTCGTAGGCTTCGGATGCTTGATCGAGAGCGTAGTTTGCGAGCGCATCAGCTTCCTTGTTCTCCTCTCGAGGGACGTGCCAGAAATTGAATGACATGTTCCGGTGAGCCATCTCCTCCAAGTGCTCATGAATATTCATCAAGGTATCGAAATGAAGCGGCGTCCTCCCCCGGGAAGTCTTCCCACCTTTCTTGATCCAATTATGGATCCACGTTTGAAAAGTATCAACGAGATACGACGAGTCCGTTCTGATATGATAGTGCAGTAGCGAATAGTCTTCGGAGACATATTTACGGATGATGTACAGCGCTTGCGAGAGAGCTTCAATCTCAGCCCGAGTGCTCGTTTGCCGAAGAGTGGCGTCCAAGAGTCCGCATTCGTTGTGCATAGACTGAGGTCCGAAGTAAACGCCCCAACTGGCTCGAGCCAAGGACTTTCCGTTGCCACGACAAGCTCCGTCGATGGACACAACAACACTGCGACCGTCTACGCTCACATGGCCCGTGTCAGGGTTTATCTCTCGAAGCTGGCGGACCTGTTTGACGGCATTGTAGACACTAAGTTCATCGCCAGGAATAGGGCGGTGTTCAGGACTGTTTTGCGGCTCGCGTCTCGGCTGGGGTTCCCTGCCGTCCTCACCCCAGTAGATTCTGCAGTATCCCGCCCTGGGTATCATTGTTGGAGATGTGGTGTTTGAATGTGTGGTGTGGTTGAGGGGATGATGTTCGAGCAATGATTGTGTTTCGGTCTTTATGTGCTGAGGGCACCCATGACCTAGACGCTCGTCTGTTCCTGCCGATTCTCTGCAGTGCCAACTGCCTTGATGTCTATTCACGTTTACAGGCAACAAGTTTCCCCCCAGGGCCGGCGCTCTTTCCCTCCAGGCTCGGCGATCTTGCTTTCTCCTGGACCAGTTCCTCAGGCACCTTCCCGACGATCTGATGTGCAAGCCCAAGGCCATGAAGGAGCGACAAAAATTCTTCAAGCAACACCTGCAGTTGCTGCCCAGACCGGGACCGTTTCGCCGCTTGATCAGGAACGATCACCAGACCGCCAAAGCCGTCCAAGGTAAGCATCGCCTAGCAGGTGACAAACCTTAAGAGTGAGGAAAGATCAAGAGACGAAATGTCTGTTGCCATTTTGAAAGGGAAGGCAATCGGCCCCCCCGTGAGATACTCTGTAGGGAAGGTCCCGACCATGGCTCCGATTCAAGAACGCTCAAGGCAAGGCATAAGGTACTGCGCGGATGGCCCATTGGCGAGAAAGAATGTTCAATGTTGTGACCTGTGCTCAAAGACTTTGTTTGATGGTTGACATAGGACTGGTTCGATAGTTTGTGTTTGTGAGCGCAGCCCGTGTCAGGGGCGAACAGGTACTTGTGGTATCATTGACTCCGGCGCCACTGAAGAGAAATGCCAAATCGATACTGGCGAGCCGTTGGGTTTGGTCTGAGGTAGTTGATTGGTATTAAATGCGTCTCTCCGAACTTTAAGGGTAACCCTCGCTATGTGATATTGTGCTCGAAAGCAACTAGAATATAACCAGTGAGCAGTCAAACTTGGCCGTATGTGATGTCGAATAGTGAGACAAACAGAAGCACCTATAACTCCGCCTCGTAAAGTGTCCAGCCCTCTTATAAACCGGCTACGTGCTTTGACACACAGAGACATCGATCATCCCCACCAATAAATGTATGCTTCGTATCTGGATCTAGTTCATATTCACGATCACTCCCCTCCCTTCAGAGGGCACTGATCCCACAGCCCTCCGCCGCGCACAAACGTCAGGCTATCAACAAAAGCACCCAGCTTGCACCGCCCCAGTCGATCCGAGTTGCACGTCCGCATCGGCACCACGCGGTCGTTGAGGATGATTCGCACCAGCTGCTCATTTGAGCCGCTGCACTGCATCTTCTCCACGTACATGCGCGCACCAAACGGAACGACCCACGACGCAGAGAACCCGTGGAGCTTCTTGGGAGACAGCTTGTACTTGAGCGGCAGGTCCCTGGTCGAGTTGAACATGCCCAGGGCCGCAAAGATGGAAGACATGGTGTTGTCGTGCGAAAAGTCGGCATACAGCTTCTTGTGGAGAGGGAACGTCTCGGGCGAAGAGTCGAGCGTCTCGTTCGTCGTCGTGGTATCGCGCACAGGCGAGCCCGTCAGTCTGGCAATCAGCTCGTTGCCGAATCCAACCCCCTGAGATGGGCCCATGGGGTTGCCCCTCCCATAGCCGTACCACTTGTCCAGAGATTGAAAGTAGTCGTAGCTTGTCCATTCGTCCGCGGAGAAGAGTCTGCAAAAGTCCGAGGGCACGCTCGTGTTGGCCACCGTGGTGAATGGGCACAGGTCCATCATGTAGATGGTTTCGGGCAGGGTCAGGTTTGCGCCAGGCAGCTTGCTGTTGAGCCTCTTGTTGATCGCAGGCCCAAAGACGCCAAGCCAGACCTTCTGGTTTGTATCCCTGATATCAGCTGCCGAGCCTTGTTCAAAGGCAGGGCACGCTCCATGGTTCAGAGTGTTATTATACGCCTCATCCTCAGGAATGACCAGAATATCTTGAGTTGCGTTTGAAGCGTCGCGGTGCTGAGCGTCATAGTACCCCTCGACGAACCTCTGCGCCGACAGAACCACCCGGTCCGACCCAGATGCCCGCACGAAGGGGTCGAGATCAGAGGCCAGGCTATGATAGCGCTCAAAGAAGGCCTTTCCAGAATCCACCATCTGCTGCTTGCCAAACGAGGTGAGATCGTCGGCGCCAAGACTGTAGGTGTAGTTCCTGAGGAACTCGAATCCCTTGCCGTAATCCTCGACGCTGCTCTGGATGCGCTCAATCATCTCTCGATAGACTTCCGTCTTCTTCTGCGTCGGAAACCGCGCTCCATGGCGTGACAAGACCTGCGCAAAAGTCACACTGCAGCCCGCCGGAATGGAAGCGTCGATGGTGGAGGGAACTGAGAACACAGGCGAGTATTGGCCCCAGATCTGCGAGACGTCTTCTGTGCAGTTGCCGACAAGTTCGCAAGTCGACGAGGTCTTGGACCGGCTTACACATGAGCCCAGTTAGCATCTCTCACCCTTCCTCATCTCTGATTTGAGTTCATGTGCATACCCGAGTGAGGCCATGGTCAACAAGATGGCAAAGAAAGCCATGCCGCCGAGCGACATCTTGATCAGTCTCATCTGCCCCTGAGACGAAGCAAAGTGCGCAGGCTCTCCGAGACTTTGTCTCCGAGTCGAATCCCGGCGATCGGCCTGCCGACGCCGCTGAGGCTCTCGTTCAGACTCCGACTCCGGGTCCGGGACGGCGCTGTATCTATATCCATCTCGCGAGGCCGCGCCTCGGATCGCGGCTACGATTCTGGCCACAGGCATGGTTCCGGGGTATCAGTTACGGCATTAGGGTTTTTCTCTGCTTTTCGGGCAAATAGACGATGCAAAGGCCCTCGCGCTCTCAGACTCTCCCTCTCCAGTCGAGAGCCGGCCCTCGATCAGCCGCGAGAGCTATAGGAGGAGGAGGAGTTTGCGCTGAGAGTGGCAGCCAATTGGTCGATCCGGCCACAACAGATTGCTTTTGACCCTTGTTAGACTCAGCTCATCGTCGACCCCTTATACGAGATTCAGGGCAAAAGAGGACGGAATGCGACGCTTCGGTTTTGGCTTGGATATGTCGGGAATGGCTGCGCTTGGCTGAAGCTTGGCTGGAGCTTCGATTCGGTCATAGGGAGTGTTGCTGAGTCAGCAGTTGCCGGTAAGAAGTTGATGAGGTAATAAAGCACTGCCAATCAGAGTACACTATTGAATAACAGGTCCCTCAAGGTTCTCAGCAGTGACAACCTCAGTTCAGCCTGTGAAATACAGGGTAAAAGTGCCTGAATCTGATGGGCTGTACTCGCAGCCATAACGATTCATTATTCACTTCATGCCACAGCCCAGAATCACTCGAACGAGTTGTGAAGTAACAACATCTTCTTAGTTACCTGTTCAAGCATCCATGCAAAACCAAAAGAGAATCCATGCATTAGGGCGTGCAACGCCAACGCAGCACTGCCCAGCCCGAAAGGCACCGCTCGGCACTTGGAGAGACTGGGCACTAACGCGCATGAAATCACCGATTCTGTGAGATCGTCAGTCCATGTTACCTCGCTTATACACAAGGCGATCTTGTCGTTTCCCTGATATCGTCAAATCTTCACTTAGTAGAGGCAAAAGACGGAGTCTCGTCATCTCATATCTACGACCCTGAATCACATGCCCTCTACGCAGAGTCGCATCTACTACACACCAACGTGGGCTGGAGCTCAATATTCTAGTATTCGCATTACCTCCTCTATTTGAACGATTTCCTCCCTCAGAAACGCCCAAGTGACTGCCTGAATGTCGCACAGCTGCATCCGTCACTTGTCACCTTTGTTGGTATAATAACCCATTGGGGCATCAAGGCCCGTCCCATTCTATTCCCTGCCCAGCCCTGCCCAACATGCCAGGCATTCCCTGTCCATGAACCCTCCAATCGTTCCACGCCGTCTATAAGATGTGGTCCAGCACATGCGCGATATGTGTAGTAGTATATACATTAGTAGTAGTAGCAGGGGCAGATATGTACGAGGTCGGCGCTCTGTCATATGGCGACGCCGACATTCACCGCAGCGTTGTGCATCCCAAAAGTGGCCCTTCTGTCAATGAAAACATCCTCGTCTTCCTCTCTCTCGTTCTTGGACGGAGTGCTCCGCGGCGACCAGGCCGACGGCACAGTGCGGTCCCCGTCGTTCGTCGACCAAGTCGACAACGTATCGAATGTTTCGGTGCTCTGCCTGAGTGGCCGCCTAGGCGGTGTAACACACTGGTAGAACCCTTCGCTTCCTTTGATAGGACGCGGAACGTTTGTGACAGAGTCCAGGCTCTGCTTTCGGGCGCGGTCTGAATCCGGGAACAACCAGGTTGAGACTCGCGAAAACGACTTCTTCTTCCGTAGTGGTGGCCGTAGCACGAGGGGCAAGGGCGGGGGAGGAGGAGGAGGAGGCGGCGGGGAAGACTGCTGCGCTCGCCTCGACTGTGAAAACTGCCGAATGCTGTCAAGCGTTTCCTCGTACGCCTCCAGCTGGCTAATGTGGACAGACGCTGTCACGGGCCCCGTGTTGGGCAGTGACACCTCTGTGTTCAGGCGCTCGGCGAATGACGGCGCCGCTGGTGGGAGTGCAGGAATCACCGGGACTTCCGCCGCTTCTGCATGGGTACCGTATAAGCCGGGGGAACTGTGTAGAGAGGGGAAAAAGACAAGGCGGCGTCTGTAAGCTTACCGGGTATGGTGCGAGCCATGGAGTGGGCTGTTGATGGCCTGCTCGCGGTGTAGAGGCTCTGCCGCTCGATGATGTCGTTGATCTTTCTCTGCAGCTGTTCCACTTCATTCATGGCAGATGCCACCCGTTCTTTGATCGTTTCCATATCGGAGGGCGTGTAAGCCCGGGGGCGAGTCTGCTTGTGGGAAGCGAGTTGCAACGGCGACACCTCTGGGCTGCGCGGTGGCGGAGGAGCAGCGACGTTCTTTCGAGGAATGTGGAATGATGGCGATGAAGTATTTCTTTGGTGGCAAGGTGAGGACTCATCGCGAAATGGCCGTCCTGGAAGATGGACTAGAGATGGCGGCGTCATCTCCCTCGGAAAGTCGAAGTCGGGGAGCATCGGCGACAGCTCTTTTCCCGAGCTCAAGACGTTCAGCTGCAGCGGCTCAAAGGGAGTCTCGGGCGTATCCGGCGTCAGAGGACTCTCCCAGGGCCGAGACGGGCGCTGAGCAGGAAACGGGAACTGGAAAGAGCCGGAGTCGACATGTCTGAATTCAAACGGCGCTGAGATTTGCAGCTGCGGCCTCGTGCCGTCTCTCTGCGCCCTGCTTCGTGAAGAAAAGCCCGGCTGGCCGGATGAGAATGTCCGCTGCACTTTTTGCCTCCAGCTTGGCCGGGCAAGTTCAACCTCTGGGACCGCCATTGGGGGCGGATGGGATATCGGCTGGTCGCTGATGATGCGGATGTGACGGTTGTTGTCGCCTGGCGCCTATAAGTAAGTGAAGAGCTCTCAGACATTGCCTGGTTGTATCAACACCAAGATGCAGCGGCAGGGAGGGAACAGGTGGGGAAATAGATTGGCCGGAATCGAATACAAATATATCGAAAATCACCACATACGTCGCTCGGGGCTCTCGTCGAGGCGAAAGGCAAACGGTTCCCAGCACGTGAGACAAGAGAAGCATGACGCATATGCTTCCCCAAAGACGCCGGTCGAAGCTTTCATGCTGTGGAGAGAAGAAGCAGCCTCATTGCCGACTGGGCCGGCAGATACGCTTATAGAAAGCAAGGTCAGGCAAGGTGAGGTAAGGCAAGGGAATCAGGGAGAGAAGCGAATGAAAAGACCGTCCAGCGAGCCCCAATGACATAAAGGAAATAAGCAACAAAAAAAGATCAGAGTAGATCCGGCAACATCGAGTGGAAAGTTCAAATCGGAGGGCCGGGTGAGCTCGTAAATACTACTTTGCATCTGCAATAGCGCAGCTCACCCGACCTGGGCCATGGACCGACTTGACTGGAGGAGCCCATCTTGGCCTGCCCTTGTTCGCCTGCGAGTGTGTGGTGTGTGTGTGTGTGTGTGTGGGTGTCTGTCTTGGTCTTGTCTTGTCTTGTCCTCTCTGTCTGCCCTTGTTTCTTTTCTGAGCACCAGCACCAGCAACCAGCAGCAAGCCAGTGCCAGCCAGAAGAGATGGAAGCACAACCTCGACAAAGGGCTAGACAAGCCCGGCCCAGTCAGTCAGTGGCGGCTGAGCAGCGAACGATGGTGAGCCAACAGGGCCGCCACGGTGATAGGCTGGGCCGCACAGGCGGCCGTCCAGTCGGCGCGTAGAAGCCATGGATGCGGATGGCTGGCGCTACCCACAAGATTGCAGGATCCACAGACGGCGTCAGACGGCCGGGCTGGCACAGCGAGTCGATGTCTTGCATTCGCCACGGCTTCATTCGTGGCTTCGCTCCAGATGGCCCGGCGAGGGGTCGCGTGGGCGCCCGGCATTGGCCAGCTGCTGGCATGCCCGCGGGTTCCCCTGGGGGGTCCCTGGCGACGACTTGCTCGCTCGCTGCCAGAAAAAGGCTGACGGCTGTCGGAGGTGTGTCTCGAGTTGTTGTGTTTGGGTGTCTTGTCTCGAAGGGACGCTGGTCGTGTGTTGTTTCGGCTCCGGCGCAAGCAGAGCAAGCAGACGGACGATGCGGTGCGATGCGAAACCTGCCCATCAGATCAGTGCCTCATCTCGTCTGCCGTCTCAGCGCCACGCAGCCGAATCTTGCCTCATCCAGGACCCTCGTTTTGCTTCTTTGGGCCGTCGCAGCTCGATTGGCGCGCGCGCTTCTCTCGTTTCTCATTTCCCGCTTCGTCGCTCGCTTCGTCTCTTCAGTACTACCATCCGTCACAGTCAGAGCAGAGCAGCCCAATCAAGCAGTCCCTCCATCACTGGACCTGGAACAGTCCGTCGTTGCGGTTTCGTTTCCTCAGACTTTCCAGAGGGCCCCTCCACCGTC
This sequence comes from Trichoderma sp. PF4103, assembly GCA_023628735.1. Classification (NCBI taxonomy): domain Eukaryota; kingdom Fungi; phylum Ascomycota; class Sordariomycetes; order Hypocreales; family Hypocreaceae; genus Trichoderma; species Trichoderma sp. PF4103. The sequence continues at coordinate 128,346 of JAMAKC010000052.1, read as the reverse complement.
CGACGATGTTCCTATCTTTAGCGCCCGCTCTGCTGTGGTGATCATGATGACATGCTGTGCTGTATTACTGGAGCCCGTAGCCAGACAGACGGTCAACGCCAAAAGATGATGATGGTGTGGGCAGCGTCGTGATGGCTTGACTCGAGAAGCGGCCACCTGACGCCCAATGGACGACGAGCCGGCATGCAACGAGCACTACCGGACGCTCTCCGTGCTGCTGCGGCCAGTGGCGTGAAGAGAAAGACGCAGAGGAGACCCAGCAGGAACTGAGGATACGAGCGAAGCCATCATGCATGTCTCAGTTTCTTCCACCCTCTCCGGAGGCACCGCACCTATGCGAGGCCTGGCCTGATGTGATTGTGATGCCCTCTGGATCATGCATGCACGGCCTTGTTCTTTGTCTCTTTTTGTTTCTTGATTTTCTGTCTTCTGATGTCTTTCTTTCTTGGTCTTTTCTTTTTCTTGATTCCGTATTCTGAGCTTAGAATAACTTGATGGTGCGCATTACAGCCACCAAAAAGCCATGCCATGTGCATGTGAAGATCTGTGCCTGTCTAAAAATGAAGCAAGGAAATAGTGGCTTACAGGCCCGTCAGAGTGGCTTGTTAGTGGCTTGACGTGAGGTGCGTCAGAATTATACGTACCTTCTTTATAGTGGAGACTCTCTGGACCGACAATCCCGCAGAATAGCCGAGAATGGATACTTGCGATAAGCTTGCTGGTCTTGCCTTATCCTGGAAGCATCCGAGGCGGTAAGACCCGGCAGTATCTCAAAATATCTACACTTCGGCGACGACAATTGCATGCAAATCGCCAGCAGCAGCAGGACGAAGCCGCCGAGGTCTTGCAAAAAATGGGCAAACGAGCTTCCATTGACGCCGACGGAGCTGCCGCGTTCCGCAAGCGCCAGAAAGTCACGCACGATGTTCCCACCGGAGAGGACGTGAGCTCTGGGGAGCAGCTGCGCAGTCTGCTCTCGTTTGACCAGGACATGCGCCGAGCAAGACATGGTGAGTTACAATTCCATTTAACAGGCTCTACGCTCGTCATGGAGAAATTGGCGATGCTGATGGCTTTTGGACAGGCCTGCAGTCTTTCAAGAGGCTCCTCGACAGCATAGTCTCCGGCGAGGGCGATCGATCCGCGAGTCTCGCCATTCTACGGGAATATCTCGAACTGGTCAAGCCGAGGCTCGAGGGCGACGACGCCGTCTATCTCAGCGACATCATGGAGATGTGGTCGTTTGCCGCCCAGACGAATGAAGGCGGCGTCATGTCCTCTGCGGCCGTTGTCCTCGCCCTCGTGCTCAATGTCGTCTCTGACTCGTTGGAGCTCGTCAAGCACGGACTGGGTATTTGCCAAACGCTCGTCCAAGAGCGCCAGCTCAAGTCAATATCCAAAAACCTGTCCTCGGACAAGTCAAAGGGCTTTATTATATCACCTACACTGCGATTGCTCCGCGAAGCCGTGTCTCTCGACGGAGGTGCCTACGCAAGACGGATCGTTCGAGCCAAGACCTATACTTTTGCCTCCCTCGGCAGAAACTTGGAGATTGGAGGCACCGTGGAGAACCCTGAAGACTCTCGGAAAGCGTCCGTTAGAACAAATGCCGTTCGGTTCTTCTTGAGCTGCCTCAAGTATCTGCACTCTGACGGCCGAAAGGAGTTGCTCTCTCAGAAGGAGCTGCTGTCGCATCTGACGTTCATGATCAAGAGTGATCCGCCATCTCTTGTCGTGGAGATTCTGGACAGCTTACGGACCTACGTGTTGGCAGACAACAAGATTTCAAGGGACATCAAGTTCAAGTGCTTTAATACCAAGACGCTGATGCGGATACTGGCTCTCTATACCTACTCCAACAGCACCGAGCCGGAGAGCGAAGTCGACCGGGTCAGCGAAAAGGCCCATCAGTTCCTCATGTACGTCTGCACCAACCCGGTCGCCGGCATCCTATATCCCTCCACCGGTCTCTACCCCAAGGAGACCAACGAAGAGTTCTCGGTCCAGCTTGCCAAGCAAAAGAGCGCAGCAGCACACAGCAATCTGGCCAAGGACGACTCCTACCGCGACGGCGTCCCCGTCTTCAACTTTGTTTTGTCCGAGTTTGCGTCAAAGCTGCGTCCCTGGTCGAGCATGAAGCACAGCCAGCTGTTGACTGCAATGTTCCAAGCGGCTCCGGAACTTATAGCAAACTACTTCTTCAACAACCAGTCGTTCACGTTTGAGCCCAAACTGACAATGACCTGGATTGGATATGCTTCGTTTCTATTCGACACAATGAGGATCCCGCTCCCCCCTTCCTTCGGCGACAAGACGCGCTTCGCTGTCGGCCCGCCACCCACGAACATTCTCTTGGATAACATTCTACCACTCCCGCTGAACCAAAAGGTCATGGTTCGGTGCCTCTCGCCCAACTCGAACCTTACATCCTTCTTTGCCACGAGAATGCTGATTGAAGCACTCGAGAAACTGTCCGTGGCCATGAAGCTGCATAGAGAAGGCTTTCGGGCAACAGACACTCGATGGACCGAGGCTGCTCGGAAGCTGATTGATGCCTTCTGCAGACGCATCCCAGACATGAAGGAGATTGTGCGAAGCTACAAGGGCATCGCCAGCGAGAACACGCTGCACAAGGCCATGGCCAGCAGGCTGCTTCTCCTGTACTACGAGATGATCCCGCAGGTGGCTCTGGCCGCAAACTTTGACGTCTCGCCCTTCTTCGTCAACGTCCTCCGCAGCTTGCAAAGCGACGACGGCTCCGACGAGCAGCACGACGGCTTCCGCCAAATGGAGCTGGAGAATCTGGTGTCGATAGCCAGCTACTCCCCCGGCATGCGATGGTTTGCGAGGATCGAGATTCTGAGCGGCAAGGGCCAGTCATCGCCATTCACCACTCTCCTCAGACTCCTCTCCAGCAGCGACCGAAGCGCACCTCTTGATCAGTTGAAGAAGGTTCTTGCGGACGTTGCGGTAGAAAACCAGCTCGTCTCGACGGCCACCAGACTCAACCCTCTTCTCCAAGCCATTGCTCTGAGCATCGACGAAAACAGCCCAGAGAACATGGAGAAGATCTGGTCGTTCCTGGATAACTGCATCTGCCGCTGTGCCACGTCACCAATCAAATACCTAGAGGTGCTCGAGAGCTATCTCGCGGACGGTGAGGGCGACGTACAAGCAAAGGCCAACGGCCGCAGCTTCAATCTGCTCGCCGTTGCCATAGCAGAACAGCTCCCCTACGTCATCAAATCTGCAGATACCCCTGAGCGCGCCTCGCTATCAAGCTTCATCTCTCTCTACTTCAGCGCGCTGTACAGGAAAAAGGGAAGCGAAGCCCTGGAAAGCGTCTACGCCAAGGTCGAAGGGTGCTTCTCTTCTCCTTCTGTGAAGCTTGCAAAGCTGGGAGCTCGCAAGATGCCCAAGACTTCAAGTAGCAGCGCACCAGAAGGCGAAGATGACGACCAAGAGTATGATGGCAGCTCCCAGCAAAAGGAAACCGAACTCACTCAAGAGCAACTCGAAGAGGCGCTGCACGTCCCCTTCACCACCCCAGAAGACACAGGCGTGCTCCTCAAATGGCACTCCAAAGCCGTCGAAGACCTCATCGAAGACGGCCTCATCACAAGCCTCATCCGCCTCCTCGCCTCAGAACACACCAACATCCGCAAAGAAGCGCTCACGAACCTCCTCAAGATGGCCGCCAAGATCGACGACTCCGCCTACGAAGAGAAGAAGCAGATCTGGCTCCTCCTCTCCGAGCTCGCGGAGTCCTCCCGCCCGCAAGTCGACAGCGGGCCCGTCCCCTCCGCCTTCATCGCCTTCTCCGTCCACGCCCTCGAGATCCTCAAGAACCCGCTGCACCCGCTCTATCCCAAGATCAACAGCTTCCTCACCCGCAGCCCCGCCTGGTCCCCCGAGAAGCTGCCCCTCGCCCACGACATCCTCCACGGGGAGCCCTCCGAGGACGACAAGTACTACACCGAAATCGCCTGGTTCCTGACGTACATGCTCGACGCCCTCCAGACGCCCCTCGACCTCGGCGTCTTCCACAGGAAGCGCTGGCTCGAGAAGATCCTCGCCCTCGGCAGCAACCCCTACCTGCGGACGAACCTGCGCCTCCGCGTCCTGAGGATCGTGTATCGCGCCACGTGCATCGACTCCGGCAGCACGACGCTGATTACCAGATTCGGCCTGTTGACGTGGCTCGACGCCCAGCGCGCCGCATGTGGGAATCCCGACGAGGCGGCTCTCTACGAGGCGCTCATGAGCCGCGCGTGGGATACCTGCGACCAGGCGAGGGTTCGGGCCTGGAGTAAGGGCGGAGTGGAAAAGCTGCTGGCGAAGAAGATGAAGACGCAGTGAGATGAAAAAGCGCGGGGTGGTGAAGCGATATAGTATGTACGATGGTGGAGGGAAACTGGCTTTTTGATCATGCAATATTTGAGGAAGATACCCTACAGTTTGGAGGAAGTGGAATAATGCAGCAGAGGTTGCCATCAAGTCTACGGATTCGATTGAAGCCATTTCCCGTTCAGGCTGCCATGTATGGTTGAACATGTAGAGAAACTGTTGAAGACATTCGTATGATTATCACAACTTGTATTTACCTGCCATGTTACTTGCCTCATCTCAGCCACATATATTACCTGGTACTCCATAACTGGAGGCATCTACAAGATTGTCTCTTCTCCACGGAAACACATGCACCACATCGGGACCACGACGAGGAGCACAAAGGGACATGGGAATGACCGAAAAAAAAAAGACTTTATTCGCTTACTCAAAACTCCAATCTCAATGATGCAAAAAAGCACATACCTGTTACACTACTCATCCCTCATCCATCTATCCATGAGCACGCCATTAACAATGAAAATCCGTTACGTACATTCACGCTCGTCCTCCTCATACTTCAATGAAAAGCCATGCTCCATCAGCCCTGAGGCAACACGATCAGACATCATGTCCCGCTTCAACCCCCTCTCTTCCTCCCAAGATTAATGCATGCTTGGCGGTAAACGCGCGTGAAACCAGATAGGGAGCGGCCCAGGCGGCCGAAGAAACAAAAATTAATAAGATAGTACCCAAAGTCCGAGAGGGAAGAAAGGGGGCGGTAAGCCGCTTCGAGATTGAACAGGGCCTTCAGTGAGCTGGACGTCGGCGTTCTTTTTCTCGCTCCCGTCTGCTTCTAGAGTTGACCAGAGAGGAGAGCTTCAGTGGCTGCAGCACAAGACAAGTTAGCAATCTCAGATATTGATTTCAAAAGGGGCCTGTCGTAGATTCCAAGTGGGGAAAACATACCGCTATTGATGTAGGCTCTCTTTGCGTCCAGCGGAACGTCGAAGCGGCGCTCCAGTTCTTGCTTGATCCCCTTCTTGGTGACAGTCATCAGATCTGCCGTCTTGAGGATCTCGCGGATCTCTGCCAGGATGGCATCGTCACTCGGAAGGCCAACCATGTCCTCTGGGGAGAAGAATTGCGATCCGCCATACTGGCTCATGCGGTTCATCTCAGACGGCGCCATGGACATGCGCGACATGTTGCGCGTCTCGTATGGCTGACCCTGGGCCGTCTGGAAGAAGCCCGTTGTCGAGGCGGGCCGGCTGGGATAGGCATACTCAGACATAGCTCCGTGAGCCTTAGTACCGTAGCTGAAGCCAGAGACCTCGGAGCGAGTGTCGTCTCGCGAAGTCTGCGTCTCCCACAGCTCGGCCTGGTACTCTTCCCACTTCTTCTTGGGGATCGAAGAGGGGTCGAATTTGCCCTCGTCCGAGATGAGGACCTTCTTGCCGTCTTCACCGGCAACCACACGGGTGTTACCCCAGGCGAAGTCGTCCATGTGCCAGAAAGCATACAGAGGCAGACCAAAGCTGAAGACCGGGATGGCGATGACGTAGAGAATCATCCAGCCAACCATCTCCCACTTGCGACGCAGGATGAAGATGATGGCCTGCAGACCGTAAATGGCACCAAGCAGGATAAAGGCCGTGACGGGCACCACGTTGGGATTCTGCACCACGCGCACTATCAGGTACACAATGTAGGCAACGGTGACCGGCTGGACGACGGTACTCAGCAAGTCGACAAAGACGACGAAACGCATGCTGAAGCAGCAGAAACCGCACAGCTGAGACAGGGGGATCAGCTCAATCAGGTTGTGCACGGTAGAGTTGATCCAACGACGTCGCTGAGAGAGGAACACGGCCCAGGAGTCAGGAGCAATAGTCCATGCGTGAGCCGTGAAGATGTACTTGGTCTTGTACTTGGAGTGGAACTTGAGCAGCAGCGTCGTCAAGAAACGATCCTCACCCAGATGGAGCAGGTTCTTCATGTGCAGCGTGTCGACTCGGATGGTGGAATACGCGTCAACGACCTCCTTGCTCACGAAGAGGGGCTTACCACTCTCCGCAGCGCGGATACGGTACATGGAGAAACAGCCGGGCAGACAGGTGACGGAGCCGAACAGACTCTCAAAGGCCTTGGACAGATTGTGAGAGATATAGTACTCGTACACCTGGATCATGGTGATGAAAGACCCCTTGGCGTTAGTCAGGGCCGTTTCGCCGCACACGGCAATGATGTTGGTGTCGTTGATGAGAGAGGCAACCATGCGAGTGGCGGAATCGGGAGCGACCACGGTATCGGCATCGATCTGGAACATGAACTCGTAGAATGCCGGGTTCACGCCAATGATGTTTCGGATCTGGTGGTACATCTCCAGCTCCATCGGGCTCATCGGCAGGTTGTAGTGCACTCGGTTGAGGAAGCGCATGAGGACCATCTGAGAGTCTCGCTTACCACGGTTACCCGGGCGAGAGACCTCGGAAGGCTTGCCAATCTTGACAATCACCAGGAAGGGAACAATGTGGCCCTGGACCTCGTAGAGGCCCGAGTAGACCTTGCCCATGTTGTGCTGCTTCAAACCTTCACCAAGCGACTCGAAGCTGAGCGGTTCCGGGTCCACGGACTCGGACACGCCAAGAATATCCAGGACAATTCTCGGTGTCGGCCGATCGTTGCCTTGACCAATGATCATACCATCACAGACAATGACCAGCAGCTTGCGCTTGTCGTCGTACCTCATCCTAGCAGCCGAATCGATGGCGCGGCGAAGGGACTCCTCGTCTTCTGTGTACGCGGGAATCTGACACATGATGAACTTGTCGAGGTCCTCGGGGGCATTTTTGCCACCAAACTGCAGCGCGGCAAAGAACTTGAATCCGATGACCGAGGCCAGCAGGATAGAAATGGCGAGCACCAGATATTCGGCGAACTGGCAGCGGACAGAGTTTCTGGTATCGACGTCGCCAACGTAGAAAAGGTTATCCAAGCAGCGCTGCATCCGCGCCTTGCCGGTGGTGCCGAGCCTGAGAGAGTCCCAGTACTTGGAGATGTCTTGGCCAGGGTTCAGCTGGAAGAGGGATGTCACAGCCGGGTCCATAAAGTCGGTAATGGAATTGTTCGTCGGAACCTTCTTTCCAGCAGGAGCCCGCAAGTGGCGGCCCCCAGTAAGGTAAGTCGTCATGTCGTAGACCTTGCCGTTCAAGATGGCGATGTTCTGCGACTTCTTTGTACCCTGAGACTTTACATACTTGGCCGTGTATCCGATGTTGCCCTTCTTGAAGTTGGACTTGAGGTACACCATCTGCTCGTAGAACCAGTCGGGCCTGCTATCGTTGGTGAAGTATCGGAAGTCGTGGAACTTCTGGTTCACGTCTTGCGAACTAAGAAGAACGGGCGAGCCGGTGAAGTTTGTCGTCTTGTAATCCAAGGTCACGGTCGGGTCAATGGCGCCGTCGACACCATCGCAGAGTGCAGACACCTGGACGGGGAAGAGGTTGGTGATGTCCTGGCCGGCATAGCTCAGGAGAGTCTGCTGCTTCAGATACGAAGGATAGTGGGACGGGATGAAGGCCCCCAGGTCCAGCACGACACCGCGAATGGCCACGTACGCGCCGTGGCTCTTCGCCTTGCCGTTGTAGGAAGAAAGCTCCGCGGCGCTGTACACGTGCTGGGTAGGACAGATGAGCATGGGGAAGACCACGATGAAGAAGGCGGCGACTAAGCAGAAGAACCAGATGAGAAAGTTGATGGCGAGCTTCTCGCGCCAGGCGATGCGCACGTCCTTACGGGGCATTCGTCCTATCAACCTGATGAGGAAGTCGGGAACAAACCATGTGAGGGCGTAGACAAGGAACAGCCAGCGCCTGCGGCTGGGGCTGTCCTTGTACTCTTCGACCTCGACCAGGGCTTTCTCATTGCCTCTCTCCGCCATTTGCTCACGGGTCTCGAGGTTCTTGAACATGTCGCCCGCGCCAAAAGCTGAAGCGCCCGCCTCGGAGCGCGCATCTTCCGCCACGAAATATCCGCTCTTGCCCTTCTCGCCGTAGCCGAGGGGGGTGTGTCCGGCAGACAAGAGACGCTCCTTGGAAGCACCAAAGGTGTTATGGTCGCCGGGAGTGAGGCCATCGCCTCCCTCGCTGTCAAAGGCTGACATGGGCCCGCGGGCAGACGCCGCGCTGGAGAAGGACAGCTGGGCAATCTCCAGCCAGCAACGCTCGCTCAGGAAGACACCAGTGGCGCCGACGGAGACCTCGTTACGGGGCCAGTGCCTCTCCTCGATGGCAGCCTCTGCTCGCTCACGCTCGCTGCCCACCAGCATGGTCTCGCTGTTTGCCATGCCCAGAAACTCTCCAAAAGGCACAAACAGACTGAAGTCTGCCGAGCGTAGACGCTGGCTGATTTCGGCAATTCCAAAGGTTTGCACCTGCGTCCGAACACACTTACTGTCGAACTGGTTGGCGATGCGGCGGTCATTGGGCTTGAGGCAGAAGAAGAAGTAGGCATTGGTGTTGGGGTCCGTGACGGCTTTCTGCACGTTGTCGAGGGACGCGAGGAACTGCCCAGAAGCCCCCTGTTCCGACCCTGACTTGGCCGACGCTCCTCGCTGCTTCGTCTCGCGAGAGTCGCTGTCTTGTAAGAGCTGGTCAAAGTTATCCTGCGTCTGGCGGCGGGCTGCGGGACTGGGCCTGTTGGGACGAGCGCCCTTGCGCACCATGACACTAGGGGCGCGCATGGGCTTTGAGCTGATGGTGGCCTGCATCACCGTCGTCTTCTCCTGGGGATGGGTGACGGTCTGCAGAGCTTCTTGACCGAAGAGCTTGGCCACGAAATCAGACTTGGTGCTGTTCATCACGTTCATGATGTCTCCAGAGATGATCTCGCCGTTCTCCTCAATCAAGCCCCTGACAGGATACTCGACTTCTCCAGCAAAGTGCTTGACCGTGAAGCTTGCAGACAGGTTTTCGGTGTGGAAATTGCTGCCTGGCAGCTTGGAGGTCGCCGAGGCAACCTCGATGGCCGGGTTCTTCCCTTCAAAGCGCTTGCGTAGGGCCTCCAGAAGCTGCATGTCGGTCCTGTTGCGGCGCGTTTGGTCATCGAGAATGCTCAGAAGCCCGTTGCCAGGCTTCAAGAGACCCTTGACAGCGTCGGAGTTGTCAAAGTAGCTGGTCGCAGAAACCGTGACCTCCTCTGTTTCCAGCATTTCAGCCTTGCGGTCGAAAAAGTTGCGAAGCGTCATGTTGTAGATTGCCTCGTTGGCGGCATTAGCGAGGAGCTGATCCAGAGCCGAGCCTGTGGAAGCGGCCTGGACAAACCCGGGGAAATCAACAATGGAGACGGTGTTGGCAATGTTTTCCTCGGGCGCACACAGGCGCTGGTTCATGTTCTCGACGATCCAAGTGACCAGGAGGCTGTACAGCGTCCTGGCCAGCTCGTTCGCGTGAGCACGGGCACCCTTGGGGTCGAGCATGACGGTAACGCGCTCCTTGTGAATCATCTTGGTCTTGTAGCCGAGGGTGGTCTGGAGATCGGACGCGCTGATACCGAGGAAAGCAGCGATGATGGCGAGCACGTCCTTGTTCTTGACCGCGGTGTAGGTGGTGCCTCCCTCGTGGGAGAAACCGCCACTATCATCACCGGTGGCGCTCGTGCTGCTGGTCGTCTCAAACTCCAGCTGGCCGATGTGGAGGACGGTAGCCAGAACTTGGCAGATCTCAGCAATGTCATTCTTGGAGAATTCGAGTTTCCTCATGGCTGTCTTGAAGAGCTGAAAGCCTTCGGCATCGTTAATACCGACCTTGAGCTGGGTCGGGTGCCCAAGGAACTTCCACCTCTTGCTCCCATTGTCACTGTCGAATCCCAAGTGACTCTTCTCCGCGTCGCTAGTTCCAGCGACAAGGTAGTACAGGATGTGGAAATTGCGCTCGCCCGTCGGGACATCGGTGATTCTGCTCCTCTCCAACCGATGGTCGAGTACTTTACCACCGATGAGGATGGGGCTTGTCGAGGCCGATGTGTCGTATTGGAGCTCAAAAAACAGACCGGCTCTGGAAGCAATGGGAGTTGTCGCCGTCTTCGTCGTGGTGAGCGCGTCGAAGACATATGCTGCAAGAGAGAGCTTGTTGGATAAAGGGGTCGATGACTTCTTGAGAAGAGCCGTCAGGTAATGGTTCCGGATGGTCGACTTTCCCGCACCGGATTCTCCCCTAGAGGCGCAGGCACGTTAGATCTGATCGCAGGAGTGACACGCGCGTCATCGGTCGAATGGAGGCGGGGACAAGACAATCATGATTGTCGGCTTCTTTGCAGAAGCGGACGTTTTCTGCAGAAGGCAAGGGGACGTCCAATAGGGGTCGTTTCCACATGGGAAAATGCACAGAAAGAAAGCCCCAGCAACAAGGCTTTTGAGAGGGGCAAGGTGAATAGAAGATGACGAGGAAGGGCCAAGAAGAAGGAGAAGGGAAGTAGATGGGGTGCAGAGAATCGACTTACAAAAACACAACGGCTTGGTTTTCGGATCGGTGGCCAAGACGCAGATATGAACGTTCAGCTACGTCCTCGGCCGCAGCCATGGAACTGCCTTCCTTGCCGCCATCTGGTCCCTTTGTCGACGTTGTATAGGAGTTAACACAGACGACGCCATGGGACGACAGATAGGTTGCCTGGATCTGCGTGTGGAATCGACTCGCGAGATGGGCCGTTATCTGCGTGTCCGACTGGGAGTGAGCAGGCAATTGAGGAAGCGAGTGCTGCGTATGTGCTCCTCCATTGCCGGTCCCCAGCGGTAGGCTCATCCCGAAGGACTACCTGTGAGCCTCAGTATCGCGGCGGTTGCTGCCACCTGCTCGGTGCAGGCGCACGGAAGTATGGTATGCTGGTAGATGCTGGAGCGGTATAGCACTGCTATCACTCCGGATGGGATAGAGATGCCGTCGGGATGCGTGGTGCGGATTAAGGGGAAAATTCGTGGTGTTTTCGTCCCGGACGGTTGCGCGACGAACTGGACTGCTATGGATGGCTCTGGTAGAGTTCGAGTGGTGAGGTTGGTATTTTTTTTCTCGGCCGCGAGCTGCACACATGCCCGGGAAAGGGGCTGTAGGTACGGTACAGTACGTTACTGCAGCCCGTGTCTTGCCGCTTACTCAGGTTGCTAAGGCACTGGACTGCACTGGACTGCAGGTTGGATCCAGCAATGGATACGGGCTACGATACGATACGGGCAGTAAACACCCGGTGCTCTTGCTCGTGCATGCTGCGTTCGAGCGGCCTGCCTGTGAGGATCGAGGCATAGGTCAGAGGTACCCCAAGGTATCTGCGGGTCGACGCCGGCCGGTACTTGCAGGTACTTGAGCAGGTGCTGCCTCTCGGCCGGCGCAAGGTACCGGGTGCGCCACTCCAGGTGCTGCAAGCGGCAGCTACTGGTACCTTCCCGCGCTCCCAAGGGGGGCGTGGCGAGAGTGGCTTTAGCATCACGGACGACTCCGGTGGGCGCCAGGCGGCAGGAGCGCAGTTCGCTACCTTATTCTGTACTCGTATACGCCCCTTATGCTGGACCTGTCCCCCATGGTTTGTTGACATGCCGCCTGCGAGGTAACTGCACGATGGATATTATTAGCAGTCGAATGGAGCCAGACACAGCCTGTCTGTCCGCGGTGCCGGAAGCCCGCACTTGTACATGCTCGTAATAGCAAGGTACGAACAACAGGTGGTTGAAGCTGCATGTGTGCATGCCTCTTGCTCTGATTTCTTGGAGAGGGTCAAACTCATCCAGAGAGCGTGGAGAGTCAGAATCAGCATGTGCTGGCCGAGATCCTATTGCATTGAGGACGAACTATCTTAGTCTACCTAGTCATCCAGGAATCAGTTCAGTGAAGGGTGACGCACAGTACCGATTGTTGTACTTTGTGTGTTAGTAGGTATGAAGCACTCCGGACATGCTCTACATCTGACTGAGCCTGCAGTGCAATAAGGCAACAGCATCGTGACAAGTCATTGGCTGTGGTAGTTCTTCATGTTATCTTGCGATTGAGCCCTCCCTCGCATGAATTCTGCAGCTGCATCGCCAATCTTCAGGCAAACATGATATTCTCATTGCAGGCCTCTGCAGACGGCAGTGGTGGTTGTGGTGGCACTACAAGTACCCGAATGTAACTCAGGACATGGCAAGGAAGTGTCAAGTGCATTTGCACTCTGGCGGCATTGCTCCACGAACCGTGAGTGGCAGGGAGCCCGCGACCGGTGGGTATGGAGGTGCCGATGGCCTGTTGTGATGGGATCTCCACGTTGCAACTGAGGCAGAGGGACGAATATCAATTGATGGAGAAGAATCAGGAGGAAAAGAACAGCGGTACGAAGATGGGCATTACGTCAATGACTTTCTCCTCTGCCGTCGGTCTTCTCTCTATTTCTCTGCCTCCACCAGTCTTTTTCTCGAGGCCCAGTTGTGAAGAATCTGTCTACACCACAAATGTTTCGCAGCAAGAGGGTTTTCGCTGAGATTAATACTTGAGGTCGTAGATGATAATACGGACAGAAGACGCTGGCAACACGAGGCTTGGGATGTTGGCTGGACCACAAAGTGACAATACGAAGTCCCTCCATGAACATGAACGGGCAAGAACTGCGACTACTCGCAGCGGGGCTTGCCGATCTGATCTGCTGGCCATGTACAGCATTTGTATGCTGCACATGTTCCGTGGCCCGGTGCAAGGCCGTTGCGGCCGTACATTGTACGCATGTTACACACACACATCAAAATAAGTCGATATTAAGTGCAGACGACGATCAATCCAATGCATGTTGTCGTTTGCGTCTGGTCCAGCTCCGTGATCGACTGGTTGACTCCTCCTCAGCCCCGGGTGCTAACGGGTGCTATTCACATGCTGCCGGGTGCGAGAGGCTTGGTTGTTGGTTCTGGAAAAGCAGGGGCAGCCTCGGGGTTCCTCGCTTCAGATCAGTTCAATTTCCAACTGCCCGCAAGGCTGGCCTGCTGCCGGTGAGAGCGGCTACAAGCAACCATCTTGGGATGAATGACAAGCTCGTCTGGGTAAACCCAGAGCGATGAAGAGCAGGAGCGCTTTGTGAGCAGACCCAGCGTTTCTCCTCCTCCTACTACAATCAGATTTAATAGCAAAGGCGTGTGTGCTTACTTCGTACGATATCACCATCATCCCTATTCCAGTGTGTCTAGAAATAGGATTTTTCAATGCTTGACGCCTTATTGGTGGCAGTCCCCCCAAAAAAAGCCAACCGCTTGGTCTGACAACATGTGGAGGGACAGAACAGCACACAGCCCTGTTGCAATGTACCTTCGCGTACCCCAGGAGAGCGTGGACTCCTTCTCGTACAATTACCTTACCTACTCAATGGTAGCAGCTTGGCATGCTTTTTATAACCATCTTTGCCAGATCTACCGTGATATAAATATCTGATAACGGCTGGAATACGGGCAGGCTTACGGGATTGGATAACACTATGGGTTTTCGTTGTAAATATATACGATTGACGAAAAAGGCGATTTTTTACCTGAACACGAGACGTTCTTCAGCCCATTGTCATGCATCGGATGCATCTAGCCGTCCGGTGTGTCGAGCACCAAGTGGGTTAATGGTAGGAGATGGGAGCACTTGCTGACGCGCAGCATCAGGAGAAGGGCACGAGTACGAACGAGTATCATTGGCACCTGAAAAACAACAGGACACTGCATGTGCCTACCATTTCTTCGATAATACGAGTGCAAGTAGCATGCAATTTGGGTCCAGGCATTCTCGAGTCTCAGTGCGGCCGGAATGTCTCGCTTTGAGTTGCTCTCTCTGCGGACTTGGTAGGTATGGACTCCGTAGGGATACGGGGGCAAAGCGGGCGTGAAATGCCGGAGCAGCCCGGAATGCAGAGGCAGAGGCTAGGGATGGAGTGGCCGGTGTCAAGCGGCAAAAGAAAGGCACAAAAGCGCTTGGATCAGACTGCCCACAATTTGATCTTCTCCCTCTTCGCGAAGCCCAGATAAGAAGACGCTGAATGCCCCGTATCTTCCACGCACGGATGCAAGAGACCAACACGAGTGCTTTACGTCTTACACGTACATTGTATGTATGGGCTTACATACAGTAGGAACCTTCTCATCGCCTCTCTCCCCGCTTGTACTCGTAGGAATTGGATTCAAGGAAAACACCATTTGCTGGTTATTTTAGGGTTCTTTAGTCAATATCATCCGTCTTTATTTTAGGTTTTCTTGGTGAGTTGCTGAGCATGTGTTCCTGCGTCCTGGCCAATTGCGTGCAACAAAGCCGTCCACTATCGCGAGGTACGAGGTCTAGTTTCTTCCCCAGGACCCGCCATCAAGCACAGCCGCTCAGCAAAGTCAGTCGTGTGCCCCTCAGTGAGAGGGAAAAGAAACGAAAATACGACACGAGCATTGCGTCTGGGTGGTGTCGTGTCAGTCAAGTCATCCATCATCTTGCGGCAATCATTGTGACACGCAGGAAACAGTGCAGTGATGCGTCAAGGCGTCGCCGGACAAGGTGCTCGTATTGATGCAGTCGTCCCAACTTGTGTCCGCCCGCTCCGGGGGCCCGTTGCCTCAGGGAGAGCGCCGAAGACGCGGTGCGCCATCATGGCAAAGCATGGAGATCTCAGGACGTGTGGAATTGGGATTCTAGGCCGTGGAATATTCCATACCCCATACAACGGTAAATGAAATGTGCTCGCTTCGAGGTATTCTGACGGAGCAGCGCTGGAATGGACCGCGGCGGTGGGCACGGAGAAGCGTACAGAATCTCGGAGGTACTGCCTCGTACCCCGATTCTCGCACCCGCACTCCGTAGGTGCTCCATGCTGTGCTGTACGGAGCTGCCCGCTCTCCAGTCGATTCCCTACAGGGCATGCACAGCACTCTGCGAGCTGCGGTTCGCACAGACAGTACATCAAAATACTTTCTGAACGTACAAGGAGTCCATCGACTCCACGGATGGCTTCGAGGCTCAGCGACTTGATCGAGATTCGGGGGTTACGAGGAACATCTGGGTACATGTAGCCACGGTGGAGAGAGCAGGACTGCACTCAGCTGAGCCGGTACGACGCCGGCTGGAAGCCTGCAACCCCTGTGCTAACAGGAGCAGGCCCGAGCCCAGCGCTGGATCGCTAACATCAGCAACGGCTGTCCGTACCGCTACATGTACTGTTCTCACCACCAACCCCAAGGCACGGAATTCTAAGGTAACCTGGAATACACCTCCCACTGTTGCTGGCCCTTGCTGCTACATGTACCTTCGTACAGAGCCTGAGAGAGCGACCACCTATCCGCTGCTAGCAAACGTGGCTGACCCCTCGACTTGAGGCGCCGGCGGGAACGGCGTTCAGTGAGCACGACCGCCCGCTACCGTCCAGCCATTCACGTTGGACCGGGGCCCCCTGTTTCCCAGTCGGGCAAGTACCTCCAGGTATCCGCCGCTACTGTGCGCCATTGACGGTGGCAGCCGGATCGCTAGAGCTCAAGCCCATTGTTTGGCGCACGCCCCCTCCAGAGCCCCACGGCGTAGTGCGGGTGCCCCTGTAGCTCTGCTGTTGTGCCACAGCCGCCATCCGCTAGCACCAGCCGGCAGGTACCTCGCAGTACCTTGCCGGGCATGGCAGTGCTCTAGCGCCTTTCACTGCATTGGATCTCCTCCAACCTCCATCGAGTTCATCCTGCTGCCGCAGCCGCGAGACTTTTCCCTCTGCTGCTTTCCCCTCTGATCTCTGACCTCTGACCACCGTTGGTGAGCCTGCCTCATTCGCTTTGGTAGCTCTCCTGTCAATCGCTCGCTCTCTGCATCGTCCGTTTTGCTCCGCCTGGCTTTGTGTATCGCTTTATCTACCAGATCCCGTCTCGGACGTCTTTTGCGCCGGAAAATAGTACCTTAATAATTCGAGACCAAAAAAAGCAAAGACCGGGGGGCAGAAGAAAAAAAAAAAGGAGTCAACACGGCAGTCGCGTCTTGGGTAGCCCATCGGCCGTCTTTCTCGTCTCTCGCTTCGCATTGCATCAGCAGGCCATCTTCCATCCCCATCGTCGCCCTCACCCTCATCTTATCTCTTTGCTGTGCCCCTTTGGCTCTGCTCTCTACCGTAGCCCTTGTTTGCTGCTGTTGGGCCAGCCATCGCACAATTGGTGACTGCTTCGACGGCAAGAACAACAAGAGCGAGGAGGGCAGCAACAGCATTCTATACCAAGCATACGGCATAACCCGCTCGGCATCGTTATAGCACGCTCCGTCGATTCGAGGGCCTTCCCGCCCACTCCTCTTCCGTCATGGCGAACCGACTTTCCATGTTCTCCATGGCCTCGGAGGCTCGAGCTGGTGGCGGGCCTCAGACCACGCCGGTCTCGACAACCACCCTGCTCAACGCCATCCACAACATCTATCTCACCTCACAGCCGCACCAGCTGGATGCGAGCACCAGCGTCGTCGTCAACACATGGCTCACAGCTGCCCAGGGCGGTCCCGCCGTCGACGCTACATTGGCCTCGCGGGCCTGGGAGCATGCCAGGCGGCGTGCAGAAGACGGCTGCGTCGTCTTGGGGTAAGAGAACGAAGCCCAGTATCCCACACATCGCATTCGTCAAGGTAGCTAACCAGGTCGCCAGCTCTCTGCACCAGTCGACTCCCTCCCTTCTCGTGCCCTTCCTCAACTCGTTCCCCTTCGCCATCCCCTCCTCTGTCTACAAGGCCCTCGAGGCCATCCAGCCGCTTCTCCGATGCGTCACCCCGCAGAACCCAGCGGCCCAGAGACAATCGGGCCTCGGCGTGACTCTGTCTCTGAACCTTGCCGGCAACCTGACTGGAGCTACGCTGGCTCTCTCCCAGGGTGGTATCGATACCGAGGCGGGCCTGCTCAACATCCCTGCCGAGGCAGGCTACCGCGCCTTTGATGTCTTCTACTACCTCTTGACGTCGGCATCCACGCCCGCGGAGAGGGAGTTCTTGGGTCTCAAATCGGCCTCGGCTTACGCCCTGCTTGCCCGCTCTGGCACCTACGATCCGCCGTCATACCTGCCCACTGCTGATGACTCCGCGGCAGCTGACGACTTCCGCCAAGCTCTCAAGGACATTGGAATCAAGGGCTCAGCTCATAGGAACTTCATCTCCACTCTCGCTGGCTTGCTCAAACTCGGCGACACTCTCGACTACGACATCGAGTCCGAAGCACTTGAAGAGATTTGCGAGGACGTCGGTGGCCTGCTCGGGATCGATCCCGATGTTCTTCAACGCCAGTGCAGCACGGAAGATCGAAAGACGCTGGTAGGCGGCCTCTACGAATCCCTTGTTGACTGGGTCATCTCAAAGGCCAACGCCGCCATTGCGGCGCAGCTGGTCCGCATCAAAGATGGCGATGAGTCTCTGGACGGCCATGGCTTGCGTACTCCCACCTCCAACGAGGACAATGGCGACACCGTTGCCATCACCGTCCTCGAGGTGCCAGATCCCACGCTTGGCAGGGCGCTGTGTATGCGTTCCGTCTTTGACGACACTCAAGGCATCAACGCCGAGATGATCAATGACGGCTTCGAAATCCCCCCGGCTGGTTCCTCGATCCTGAGAGAGGTCCAGCAGGCCGTCTCCGAAGTAGCCGCGGACTTGGGAGTGCCGAGCCCTCAGACCCGCGAGCGCCAGCATGCATTGGAGAAGCGGGAAGTCGTTCTCGAAAAGGCCGCGTATGGCGCTGACGACGGCAGCTTCCTCAAGAGCCTGCTCTTCCCGGTGGAAGGCCAAGGCATCAACCTGGGCAGGGCTGGCCGCATTAGTCTGCCCACGGTGCTCAGCTCCAACCGGCTCTGGTATCATCTCTGCCTGCACCCGACCGATGATTCACCAGCCAGCCTCGCGGCACTGCCCTCTATCACGTCCGCCTGGTCGGCTGGCACTGTCTCTCGGCAGCTGCGCTCGTGGAGGCTCCCGGAATGGGCTAACCGCAGGCATCGGAACCTCGACTTCACCGCCGACTTTGACGTTGATGAGTTTGTACAGCGCTATGCTCCCCTCGGCTGCAGAGATGGAAGGGAAGGCATCGAGACGTGGATACTGGAGCGCGGCTGGACGAATGGCGAAGTCTTCATCGGCAAGGAGCGCATCTGGATCCGCGACAGCGCCTGGTGGGAGGCGGAGAGCATGCTGGATGTCAAGCCGGGCGATGAAATCCACCCCATCCACAGCAACCCCTTCAACACCGGCTTCGACACCGGCTATTCGGCGGGCAACGGCAGCGGATACTTCCCCCCAGCTGGCGTGGACAACATGGCCAGCGCCAGCCGTGATCAGTTGCACCACCGCGGCATGAGCCAGGGCAACATGAGCCAGTTGACGCTTGGCCAGGCGCAGACCCCTCAGGCCGCGCCGTCGATTGCCCCGAGCGCCATGCGCAGCGGCGACTATGGCCTGGGTAACAAAGGCGACTTGTATAGGGGCGATGGCTTCTACAACCCAGAGGCCGCTCCCTTTGTCGACGCCGAAATGGCTGAGAACAAGCAGCTGGAGACGAAGGAGGTCGACAACGCCCGTCGGGCTTGGGTTTGGTTCACCTGGGCTATGACCTGGTGGGTGCCGTCCCCCTTGCTCCGATGGATCGGCGGCATGAAGCGCCCCGACGTGCGCATGGCCTGGCGTGAAAAGCTGGCGCTGTGCATGATCATTGCCCTCATCAATGCCATCATCATCTTCTGGATCGTCGGCTTTGGACGCGTTCTGTGCCCCAACATGGATAAGGCCTGGGATCGCAAACAAGTCGCGACTCATCAAGGCACCAACGATTTCTACGTCAGTGTCCGCGGCAGCGTCTACGACATCACCAAGTTCTGGAAGCAGCAGCACAGCGACACCAACATCAAGACCACCTCGGATAATATGCTGCCCCTGGCCGGCATGGACATGGATGACTACTTCCCGCCGCCTATGAGTGTGGCCTGCCCTGGACTCGGCGTGCCCGACACACTCCAGCTAATCAACAACAATACCGTCGAATACGCCCTGGCCGTGCACACCTCTGGTCGCTTCCAGCCCGACCCTACTAGTAAGCTGGCCGACCCGAACTGGTACTGGAACGTCTTTCAGCCGGCCATGGATGAGTTCTACAAGGGACAGCTGGTCTACACGAAGAAGGACGTCGAGAAACAAGGCGATGAGGAGCAGAGGAAATGGGCCATGTACGGCGACCAAATCTACGACTTGACCAACTATTTCCACACCCTGGACGTGTACAACAACGACGAGCGCTACACATTCCTCAACAAGGACATCACCGATCTCTGGAACGACAACCCCGGTACGAACATCAAGGAGAAGCTGGACATTATCCTCAACGACCCCAACAACAACAGCACCGTGCACGCCAACCTTGAGAACAGCTGGCTCTGCATCCAGCGCGTCTTCCTCAAGGGCTACACGGACTTCCGCGTGACCCCCCGCTGCGTGGTCAACAACTGGATCCTTCTCTCCTTCACAATCGTCTTGTGTATCGTCATCGGGCTCAAGTTCATCTCGGCTTTGCAATTTAGCACCAAGCGCAAGCCGTCTCCCCAGGACAAGTTCGTCATCTGCCAGGTCCCCGCCTACACAGAAGGCGAAGACTCGCTGCGAAAGGCCCTCGACTCGCTGACGGCTCTGCAATATGACAATAAGAGGAAGCTCATATGCATCATCTGCGATGGTATGGTCGTCGGCGGAGGCAATGATCGTCCCACGCCCAAGATTGTTCTGGACATTCTGGGTGTCGACCCCAAGGTTGACCCTCCCGCTCTGGCGTTCAGGGCTGTCGGCCCAGGCAGTGACCAGCTCAACTATGCCAAGGTCTACTCTGGCCTCTACGAGTACGAGGGCAACGTGGTCCCCTACCTGGTCGTGGTCAAGGTCGGAAAGGAGTCGGAGCAGACCAAGGCCAAGCCAGGCAACCGTGGCAAGCGTGACTCGCAGATCCTCTTGATGAGCTTCCTCAACCGCGTCCACCACCGGTCCCCCATGAACCCGCTCGAGCTGGAAATGTTCAATCAAATCAACAACGTCATCGGCGTGGACCCCGAGCTGTACGAATATCTCCTCATGGTTGACGCCGACACGTGCGTTCAGGAAGACTCCCTCAACAGGCTGGTGGCCGCATGCGCTCACAATGCTAAAATTGCCGGCATCTGCGGCGAGACGAGCCTGGAGAACGACCAGAAGTCTTGGTGGACAATGATCCAAGTCTACGAATACTACATCTCTCATCACATGGCAAAGGCTTTCGAGTCTCTGTTTGGTAGCGTCACCTGTTTGCCCGGATGGTAAGTGAACCTCGGCATCGATAACGGGATATCCGTCGCATCGTCCATCCACTAACATGACAATGCGCTCTAGTTTTACCATGTATCGCCTGCGGACCGCTGACAAGGGCAAGCCTCTGATCATTTCTGACCAAGTCATTCGAGACTACAGCGTCTGCGACGTGGATACACTCCACCAGAAGAACCTCCTGTCCCTGGGTGAGGATCGATACCTGACGACGCTCATGACAAAGCACTTCCCCAGCATGCAGTTCAAGTTCCTTCCCCACGCCCAGTGTAAGACAGCGGCCCCAGAGTCGTGGAGCGTTCTCTTGTCCCAGCGTCGACGATGGATCAACTCGACCATCCACAACCTGGTGGAGCTGCTCCGACTTAAGGACATGTGTGGCTTCTGCTTCTTTGGCATGCGATTCATTGTCTTCATCGATCTCTTCGGCACCATCATCCTTCCCGCCACATGTGCGTACCTAGGCTACATGATCTACAGCGTCGCCACGCACCCGACGTCGTTCCCTCTCTGGTCCCTTGTCATCCTGGCTGCCGTCTATGGTCTCCAGGCGTTGATCTTCATCCTCAAGAGGCAATGGCAGCATATCGGGTGGATGATCATCTACATTCTTGCGTATCCCATCTACTCGTTTGCTCTGCCCGTCTACTCCTTCTGGAACCAGGACAACTTCTCCTGGGGTAACACGCGTGTCGTCATCGGAGAGAAGGGCAATAAGCAAGTCGTCGCCGTCGACGACGAGGGCTTCAACCCGGCTTCCATCCCCCTGCAGCGTTGGGACGACTACGCCCTGATGAACGGCCTGCCGGGCCGCCGTGGCAACTACTTTGCCCATGAGAAGCAGGATATGGGCTTTGACCAGTACGAGATGGACGAGATGAAGAGTGTCTACTCCGCGGGTCCCCAAGGCTCGGTCCTCACCGGCATGCAGGGCCGCAACACGTACATGCCTCCCCAGCCCCATTCCCCTGCGCCGTTTGCCGCCAGCCAGATGGGCGACCCGTCGTACATGCAGCACCGACAGTCGATGATGTCCATGGGTACTGCGATTCAGGATCGCAGCCAGTCGCCATACTCGGACTTCGCCCAGCGTCCGAATGTGATGCATACCCGTGGCCCATCCAACCTGACTCTGACTCCCTCACCGGGCCTGGGTGGTATGAACCGCTCGTCTTCCGCCATGAGCTTTGGCCGAGGCCATGAAGCAGCCCGGTCCACGGCTTCGTTCGACTTCATGGGAGCTGCCAGTGGCGTTGCCTCGGATGCTGCCATCATTGAAGCCATCCAGGCCGTGCTGCGAGACGTCGACCTCGACACCGTTACGAAGAAGCAGGTCCGCGCGCTCGTTGAACAGCGCCTGCAGACGGAGCTGGTCGGGGAGCGTCGCACGTTTGTGGACAAGCAGATCGACCGCGAGTTGGAGAACATGTAGTGCAACGTGGCATGCGTTGATGGAGACGATGAACGAGCGGACCGACAATCAAGAGCCTCGTTGGCTGACTATCTTCTATTTCTCTTAATTATCTACATCCGTACTAATCATTCATTTTGGGAGGGGCGAGGTTGTCGACTCCTGCTTACGATGGTCCACACAACGAACTTGACTGTATGGGAACGGTTACATGCTACGAGACCATCGAAGAGACTCTATCAGAAATAGAGCAAAGAGCAGAAGAAGAAGAAGAAGAAGAAAAGACATGAAAAGCAAGGGGAGCTGCATCAGCAATACTTGTCTGTTACAATGGCAAAGAATTTTGGGCGTTTTTACGGGTTCTATGGAGTGCGAAGGGAGAAGTTCCAGTCTTGCTGTCTTGTCGCTTTGCCGCTGATTGGGTTTGTTGAAGAGAGAAGAAGTGAAGATTAAAGATAGTCATTGGGTTATGAATTGGATGCGTTGATTACTGCTTGGGAGTGTCTTGTAGCGATTGTTAATAATAGTCAATTATGAAGGTTATTTTTCCCATGGTATTCGGCATTGGTTATGGTGAATGTTTCCTGAGCTTTAAATGGTGATGGTTCATGGTTGTGAGAGGGCGACTTGTGAGAATAGGGTATGCCTCTGCATTATCGGGATTTATCTAGTAGATGCGCACAGTAGGCTTGACGATATCTTCTTTCAATTAATGGGCAATTTTTGAATCTGTGCATTTGCAAGTTATGAAAATAGTTTGGCCAGTCGTAAGACATGTTGCCCGCTTCTATCAAACAATTAATAGTTACACTACCAAGCGACATCATTTCAGCAACACAGCCCTTCCTACTGAACGGCTTTGGATGCCAGCTTCTCGTATCCTCCCGTCGCAGTAGCCAAACCGGCAGCCCTTCCCCCAGGAATCCAAAACACATGTAGCCAAGGGCATATTGACGCTTTTGGCTATCTCTAAAACGGCCCTCGCTTTGATTTCTTTTTTCCTCGCTCACTTCTTATCGACCTTGCCAACACCCTTGAGGCGAAGATAGACGTCCGTTCCCCATCCGTACAGACTCTGGACGTTGATGCCGCCGCCAAAGTACTCGGCGTAGGCCCTGCTCAGCGGCAGACCGTATCCCAGGCCGGCAATCGAGCTGCCGCCCGTGCTGGCGGTCGCAATCGCATTCAGCCCGTCGTGCCCGCCGGACTCGGGGATGTCGTGGTCCTCGGAAAAGGTGGTGAAGGAGTAGGACCAGATGTTGGGGAGGACATCCGGGGGGATGCCGCCGCCGCGGTCCCGGATGCGAATCGTCACGCCCGGGGCGTTATCGTCCAGGGGCTTGATGGCGTCGCTCTTGAAGGAGCCCATGTCCTCCGCCGGCGGCTTGATGTCGGGGAGTTCGCCGGGCTGGTGCTTCAGCGGCGGCTCGGGGGCGATTGTGACGACAATGGGTTCGTTTGTCTTGCTCTCGATGGACGCACGGAACGCATTCTTTAGGAGCTCTGTGATGATGTATTCTAGATGCATAGGCAGGAACGCAAACGTCGTCTCCGGCTCGCCATTGATGATGAGCTTCGGCCGTATGCCGTACCGCAGCTCGCAGATATCAGCTACAAAGCCGGCGCAGGACTCGATCGTCACCGAAGGCTTCAATGCCGTGTCAATGACGCCAATGTATGTGGGATGCTCCGGGCATGGCGTGGGACTGGCGCCGGGGTCGAAATGAGGCTGGCTGCTGAAATGCAGGGCAATGTGTTGCTCCGAGATGAGGCGGGTGCCGATGCGGGCGCGCAGGTGCTCGTCCAGGAAGCGCGTCACCTCCGCTGGCGAGATGTATTTCCGACACTCGAGGAAGCCCTTGGCAAGGATGGGGATGGTGTCGGTGTGGGTGGCGACCAGCTCGGCGAGGACATTGGTGAATTTGATCTCGTCGTCGAGGGTCGTAATGGCGCGGCCTTTGGAGGCGGCCTGCCAGTACGGGAGCAGTATGGAGAGGGAGTGTAGGTAGTTGTTGTAGATTTGGGAGATATTCGGATTGGAAACGACAATGTACGGGAGGTTCTGGAGGGCCTGTAGACGGCGTGCGAGGCGGATCGGGATGAGGGAGAGGGTGAAGTTGGCCGATGCGAGGAGCGACCTCTCGGAAAGCGGTGGCCTGCCTTGCCTAGATGGAAAGGACAATGTTAGTACACACCAAGCCATTGGAAGCACCTCTTGGACAGGACATGAGCCCGCTGTTTGCTTCGCCTACCTTACAAGGTCTGCCAGCCGCAAAGGATGCTGCGGCAAGCTGGCGAGAGACTGAATGTCGGAGTCGGAAACATCGTGTGCCTTTTCAGAGGTGAAGCGCCGGCGCTGGGCCTGTGGCTGCAGAAACGCCGGGGCTCGAATGGCAAACGGCCGGAGCTGCCTCGTGGACCTGAGCAGGGCCGTCATTGCAGCATCTCCGTATATGCAAGGGGGCGTAAAGAGTGACGAGGAAAAGGCTGGCAATTCGACAGTCGGACAGCCAGAGAGAGCGCGAGAGAGAGAGAGAGTCTCAGTCGGAGCCAACGGGCATTCAGCGGAAAACGCAGCCGAGGATACGCGCCGAGCCACACACACCGTCGTCCGTACGGTCTATAAGACGAGCAGCATATGCTTGCTTTTGTATGTATCTTTCTTTCTTGGGATCGTCGTAGGCTTGCTTAGTCGATAAGGAAGGGTATTCGGTTATCGGTCAGCAGCTCGGCGATCCTTGGACTCTTTTGACTTAGCCAAAGATAATACGGAGTAGCAAACAGTAAGATAACAGAGGTAAACAGAGAGCAAGCTTCAATGCACAAGAGCGAGTTGGTCCGGGTCTTAGTGGTATGAGGCCTGGCCAGTTGCGGGATAGCGGATGCACGGCGCCGCGGTGAGCCGGTTCAGACGGAAGAGGCCAGTGGCGGCACAAGCTCGGGCAAGGCTGGGCGAATCACCGGCATCAGCCCAGCGAAGGAACGAGGTAAGCTGCCCGTGCAAGGAGATAGACACCAATCGTGTAGTGGTTGGATTAGTACTCGTAGTCGATTAATGATACCGTCGTTTCACTGCATCTTCCTTCCAAGCAGCAAGATGCCAATGGCTGCAACCGGTGAGAGGTCACATGGAGATAACGGTCGTGCCTCTTCCCCCACTCTTATCAGACACATACGTCACGTCACCGGGAGCGAGGCTAAAAGGAGGGGAATCGCGAGATCCATGGCGGGGCAGCTCGGCCTTAGCAAGTTCAGGGACCAAAAGGCATCATCGTCAAGGACAGGGCAGTCGGTGATTCAAAATGTTCGCCAAGAGATGCACGTAGTTGCAACGACATGTTGCAGCACGCAAAGAGGAGACTCTATGTTTATTTCCCGTCTATTGTAGGTTCTTGCCGGCATCTCATCATGAGCATCGTCCGCAGCTCTGTCTACTGCGTAGTCACAACATGGTCCTTCTCAACAGAGTGCACGTTCGGGTCTTGGTCGAGCGCGACGACGGTGCCCTCGGGGTACTCGACGCTGTTTTGAGGCAAGCTCCAGGCGTCAGCCATCTGACATCAGAAACGGCAGGCAGATGAAAGATTGTTCCGTCTCGGGGTGAGGTGGTGGTCGAGAGGGGTATCGTTGGGACTCACGCGAAGCCCTTGATCAGGCTGTACTCCTGGGTAATCTTGGCACCAGCGTCGATGGCCTTCTGCTTGGCCCTGCGTATTGTTGCGTCAGTATCCAAGCCGTGGTAGTAGAGCTACTCAGAGGAAAGCCCCGACTTACGCGGCGACGTCGGCATCGGAAGCCTCGTCCTTGAGAGTGACCTATCAAGAAACGGGAGAAACGGGCGTCAGCGAATGGTCCAACAGGGTCAAGGCCAGGTGCAGTTAGCTCACAATGTAGGAAGGCATCTTGAAAGTCGTAGATGTTGATAAAAACTGTCGTTGAAATGTGATTGCAGTAGAGATTGGTGATGATGCGGGGAGGAAGCCGAGGCCTTCCCCCATATAAATACCACCTGTATTATTAGTGGTGACGGCACCGGTACCAGCAGTCCGCCAGTGCAGGTATCGATACGTCACGCTCCTTCCCACAGCACGCCTTAGCCTCCTCCAGACACAGACGTGGCCGGCCATGATGTAAGCAGGGGTTGCACGAATCCAGCTTGAGTGCCGCTACTATCTCCCTCCATCATTTGCAGAATCGAGACATGGAGACATGTCGAACTTGCTGATAGGGAAAGCACCATTGTCAAACTATGGTTGGGCTTGTGTTACGGGTGTACGCCACCCAGGAAGGCAAGGACCTTTTGGCGGTTGCGAAAGGGGGTAGCACCACCATCGGTGGCTTCAATGACGTCGAGCTCCTGCGACCCGAAGCTACTGTATGTAGGTAAGACACACGGAACCCCGTGCTGCACCGACCTATGGACTCGAATAGCAGCATCACGGCCACTTCTTGCACGATTGACCCATCTAACAATTGACAAAATGCATTGCCACAGAGATGCTCTATACAATGTGACATGTTTTCATCAACCCACAACTTCTCGACACTGCAACTGCTCGCCTACCCTGAAATCGACAAGATAGCATCACGGCCGCTTACATAATCACCACTCCAGCATCGCCCAGTTCGTGCCCAATAGATAAGTCCCTGCCTGGGGCAAAGCGCATGCATGCATGCAGGCAACAGCTTGCAGATAACCTTGGGGAGTCGTGCTTGTTGCAACAGACAGCCCAGTGCCATCTTTCTCCGAACCTCGCCGCATGCCCCGTAAGGCAATTTGCCATACCCCTGATAATCAAGCAGTGAGATGCAAAAAAGGCAAATCTCAATGTTCGACTCCAAAACGCGGTTCGCTTCATCAACCGCCACTGAATGATGTCAGTCAGCTACGGACAGCACAAGGGGTTCTTCCACTGGGGGAGATCCGGAACGGAAAGCCTGAGCATGAGCATGAGCATGAGCAAGGGCCGGGGGGCTTGCTATAGCCGCTCACTCGGACCACTGCCCAGCCCGAGGAACCCATGAGCGCCCGATGATACCGGCAGAAGGGAAATGGGCCAGCGGACACCGAAAGCCAAACCAGGCCGGCCACAGAGCCTTTGTCGCGGTAATTGGTGATAGGGCTCGTGCTGTAGTACTAGGGACGGGTATGCTGCCTGGACTTCTGGCGCTGGGTCCGTGATGCGTGGCTGAAGATACCGTCCGGACGGCTCGGCTTGAGGCTGGTCTAAGCTTGAATTGCATCCTGCCGTGCGCCAGTCAGTTCCGAGCTCAAGGGCGAATTGCAGGCAGGGCGCGTCGGGACAGGAGGCAAGTTCGATATTAGTCCATCGTATGGAATACGTTACTAGCTGTGAGATTCATTCTACTAGTGGCTGCAATCGCAGACGATCCTTCAAAAGAAGTCGAGCCACATCCAGGGCAAGAACAAGGCCAGGGGGGACAAACAAGCGGAGAACGTGAGCAGCCCAAAAGCGGGCCGAGACAAGAGGAAATCACTAAAAGAGGAAAGAGCAAGCGCTTATTCGTATTCGTGTTCGATACGCGGGAACGGGCATGGCTGGATTCAGTGAAAGTCGATTGGCTGCGGCTGTCGAGCGGCGCCCCAACAGAATCGCAGTTTAACGCGGCACGCTGCCTTTTCTGGCTGCAAGGGATCCAGGATTGCCCGTGGGCACATACCGCTTGGGCCAGCGAGCGGCTGCCATTGGCGGGTCAAGGGCACAGGAACGAGATGGGATCTGGCGCAGCGTGAGCTGGTGTATGTGTGTGTATCTTCGTTGGGCGTGTGTGTGCATGTGAGAGCGAATTCGAATGCGCCGATGGCGAGCTGGTGCAGAGCTTAGGTTGTGCAGTGCTCGAGGTACAAGCACAGGTACGAGCTGACAGTCCGACGCACTGTCTCGTGTACTTGTCCGGCCGGTACACTCTGGAGCAGCCCCCTTTCGTGTCCGTGGAGGTGGTGCGAAGCAGTAACGTCTGCCAACACCGAGAAGAGGACTCAGCTGTGAGCATCAGCAATGAGCAGGAGCAATCTCCCACAGTCGCGTGAGAGCTTCGCGCCAAAGATGGAGTGATGCTGCTCATTTGCAGAGACGTGCCATCATACGACTTCTCTGACGAGTGATGAGAAGCCGGTCAAGCTCGGACTGAGTGAGAAAGCTCCGACGGGTCAGGCAAGATCTTGATAACGATGGGCAACTCTCCCCGCCCCAGCACACCCGCACTCGTCCAGAGGCCGATATGATGCACTCCGTGGAAGCAATCAACACCCGGTGCTCTGGCTCGCCCGTGATGGAATCAATGTCTCGAGGGATGTCAATACCATCTTATCGATAGCACCAGGACGTGAACCTCTGATCGATTCCTCCCCTGCAAGAGCTGTTGTGTCAAGCAACGCACCTTGCCATTGACGGGATGTCATCCGGCCAGCAGTGAGCCTTGTGTACTTTGTGTCTTGCCCTGTCTCCGGCTCGGGCTGAGCTTGGACCTCGCAATTTGGCACTGGACCCCGTCAACCCGTAGCCTGTAGTAGCCTGCAGCGCTATTCCCGGGCTAGGATCTCAGGGACTGGTTGCAAAGAAGCTGTACGCGATCACACGCCTGATAGACGAGTGGGAAAGGTGGGCTGTTAATTAACGGGTGCTACCTGTGCCCTACTTGGGTCGCCGATGAGATGGTGGAATCGGCATCAAGCCTAAAGCCGAAGGCGCCGCGGCGCGAACTCTAGCAGCACGGGCTGGATATTAATAATTGCCAACAGGTGACGGCAAGGATCCGGGCGAGAAGGCACGCGAATAAGCCGTCAAATGAGGTGTCCTACCGCAAAAGGAGAGAGAGAGAGAGTGCGCAAGGCTGTGGATGAAGACACTCAGCTCTCAGGACACTTACATCGTCGGCCTGTACACGTACATGTACTCCGTGTATGGCGCTCCGGCCAGGCTCCGTACCAGCTCGAGCTGGCTGGCGATTCACGCAACGCCATGCTGTCATGTTTTTGCCCTCCAACGTCCTTATTCTCCGCCGCTAAGAAAAATCGATAAGAGCCAAAAAAGAGAGACAAGATTAAAATTGGCAGGGGACCGCCGCTGCAATCATCCACACAGGGGAGGCGGATTAGCTGCATCTTGGCTCGTGGAGACGCCGTGGGTCGCCTCGAAATCGTTCAAAGGACCTGGGATTCAAAGCAAGAAAAAATTCATCTCTTGTGCTGCTGCTCCGTCAGCAGGCATTCTGCGCCATCTGCTCGTCAATGCTACACAAGTTGCATACCTGGCCTCTAGCAATGACACTCGTACTCGCTCACACTGCTCGTAGGAGGTATGTAAGGGCACAAGTAGAAGCCGGAGCAGCACTCGCCAATTTCTGGCTACTACTGCCGTCAAAAGGCAGTTGAGCATTGGATCCGAGGTGGTTCCTCCGCCGCTTGTACCTCGACCGTTCGTAGACAACCCTGGCAGTACCCGTCCAGTACCTGGGCAGCTACCTCCGCACTCCAGCACCAAACAAGCTCCGTAGCGCCTGTACACCGCGCCCGTGGGTCGGCTCCGGTACCAAAGCAGCTCTCGCCTCGCTCGCATTTGACGCCACACCCAGAGTTCCGTAAGTACTGCGAGTCGCAGCTGGAAGTCTCTCGCCTGTACCCGGCCTCTTGCTAAACCCCAGACGGACTTGACCCGGCGCCTTTTTTCTTTTCTTCCCCCCCTGTCGACCCTCACTTCTTTTATATCCCCATCGCCGTCACTCGCTTGTCCCCGTCGGTTCTCTCTTCCTCCAGGTACTGTTCTGACAGGCTCGGCGGTACTGCGACTCCAGCACGAGAGGTAGCAGCAGCAGCAGCAGAAGCAGCATCATATCGTGTCCGAGCCCGAGAAGACAGACACCAGCGAGAGCCTTGGAGCCGACGAGATCCGGATTCAGCTTCTTCTCTTTCTTTAGCCATTGGATTCGCCATGGACGCAGTCAATGCCACGAGGGCGCCCTCCGTCCTGACTTCGGTCCTCGCCAACTCGAAATATGTCAGCGCCAACATGCCTCCCCACGTCGACTACGTGATCGAGACGATTGCCGGCGCCGGCGCGTGGACCTGGTTCTTCACCATCTTGGCCATCTGCGTCGCCTATGACCAGAGTATGTTGTCGCGCCCTGTGAATATCTGCAAGGCCCACGACGGCTCGACCGAGAGAATTGACCCGACTGACGAGTTGTCGCTATCAAAACAGTCAGCTACCTTATGAACAAGGGCTCCATTGTCGGTCCGGCATGGAAGCAACCCTTCATCGGACCCTTTCTGCAGTCCATGGACCCCAAGTTTGAGGAGTACTATGCCAAGTGGAAGAGCGGTCCCTTGAGCTGTGTCTCTGTGTTCCACAAGTGAGTTTTGACGCGTCGGATGCGATCCGACGCATCTCGAGAGGTTGCCGACGGGAAGGGTTTGCGACTAACGTTGGGATTCCGTAGGTTTGTCGTCATTGCGTCCACTCGCGACATGGCTCGCAAGGTCCTCAACTCCCCGGCATACGTCAAGCCTTGCGTCGTCGACGCCGCGTACAAGCTCCTCGGAGAGGACAACTGGGTCTTCCTCGACGGAAAGCCGCACGTGGACTTCCGGAAGGGCCTCAACGGCCTCTTCACCCGCAAGGCTCTCGAGTGCTATCTGCCCGGACAGGAGGAGGTGTACAAGACGTACTTTAAGCGCTTCCTCGAAGTCACCAAGGCCAATGGCGGCAAGCCGGTTCCCTTCATGCCCGAGTTCCGAGAGCTGATGTGCGCCGTCTCCTGCCGCACCTTTGTCGGACACTACATCTCCGACGAGGCGGTCAAGAAGATTGCCGACGACTACTACCTCATCACCGCCGCTCTGGAGCTGGTCAACTTCCCCATCATCCTCCCCTACACCAAGACGTGGTACGGAAAGAAGGCGGCCGACATGGTCCTCGCCGAGTTCGCGAAATGTGCTGCCAAGAGCAAGGTTCGCATGGCTGCCGGAGGAGAGGTCACCTGCATCATGGACGGCTGGGTTCTGCAGATGATCCAATCGGAGCGCTGGCGCGAGGCTGAGGAGAAGGGCCTGTCGACCGAGGGCCTGGTGAAGCCGGCGCCTATGCTGCGCATGTTCCGAGACTATGAAATCTCGCAGACCATCTTCACCTTCCTCTTCGCTTCTCAGGACGCCACCAGCAGTGCCGCGACGTGGCTGTTCCAGGTTACCGCCCAACGACCCGACGTTCTCGACCGCGTCCGAGAGGAGAACCTCAAGGTCCGCAATGGTGACCCCTATGCCGAGCTCAACATGGATCAGCTCGAGTCCCTGACTTACACCCGTGCCGTCGTCCGCGAGCTTCTGCGATACCGCCCGCCCGTTCTCATGGTTCCGTACAAGGTCAAGAAGCCGTTCCCCATTACGGAGAACTACACTGTTCCCAAGGGTAAGTCGCGTCCTCTCGCTGAAATGCTGAAATCTGTGCTTCTGCTTTGGAACATTGACTGACCTGTTATGGAATAGGTGCCATGCTGATCCCAACGACGTACATGGCCTTGCACGATCCCGACGTTTACGAGAACCCTGACTACTTTGACCCCGAGAGATATTACTCAGGCGACGCCGAGACCAAGGGCGCCAAGAACTATCTGGTGTTCGGAACCGGCGCTCATTACTGTCTGGGTCAGGTCTATGCCCAGCTCAACCTGGCCCTGATGCTCGGAAAGGCGTCTGTGCAGATGAACTGGACCCATCACGCCACCCCTCTGTCAGAGGAGATTAAGGTGTTTGCGACAATCTTCCCCAAGGTAAGGAAGACACCATCGATAGGAGCCAGCCTGAAGAAGCCATGCTGACAATAGCTTAGGATGATTGCCCTCTGACCTTTGAGGAGAGGAAATGAAAAGAGCGAAGAGGAAGTAAAGAAAAAAGTACGACTTGAATGAAGGAAAACAAAGGACGAACCAATGAACACCAATGTCTTTGAGGTTGACTCAACCGGCATATGTGAGACGTTGGGATATCGAGGCGACATACGAGAGTCGGGCGATGCCATCCATGGCAATAGACGGCGTTTCTTCTTGTACACGAGTGGCATCGGCTTGTCGAACGAGCAACGGGTGCTGCCGAACACTGAGCTGCCCTGGCACTAATATCTGGAGTTCAGGATTCGGCCTGGCATCAGGGCCATAAGGGGGGACGGTGCATTTCTTTTTTAATACCCCATTATCATTGTATATAGTTCCAAGTAATACCCGGTGGCGGCGTGGTTGCCTCGCTGCCCAGCGCCATGAGAGAGATTCAGGCATTAGCTGGTGGAGGAATAGAAAAGAGAAGAAGATTGGTCTCGAGGTGATTTCGTCCGTGTTTGGGTTGTGAGGTTCGGTCCAAGGAGCTGCCAAGCTGTAAGATGCTCACTCAGCTGTGCCGCGTCGTCGCCACCTTGATGAGAGCTGATACGAGGGTACACGATAGTAGAAGCAGGAGAACGAAGAGGGATCCCGCTGTGTGATGCGAGTTTGGTAGTTAGAGCATAGGTAAAGAGCAGGCTCTTGTCAAGGTAAGCGGAAGAAACAAAGAAGAGACCAGGCAATCGTCCGGCATCCGATGGATATGCATGCTCTCTCTCAGCATGGGGAAGGAAGCTGCCTCTTAGCTGCCTGCCCACATGACGGATGACGTCGCGGGGCGACTTTTCCGGATCGACTCTGACGAACTATTTGGGGGGTGAGCTGAGGGCTCTTGCGGCTAACGATGGCTAAAACAGGCCGACTAATATTTGGTTTGCATTGTCATTGCATCGTATCGTATCGTTGAGCTGTGTTAAGGTAGATGGAGCGAAGCAGCTTCGGAGCTTTTGAAGCTTGGGGCTGAGGCTGATGCCGGTGCTGGTGCTGGTAGCTTCAAGCTGAACATCATCGATAAGGCGGGCAGTGGATATCCGCAGCAACTCTGTCGACCTATGAACTGCCGAGCGCATTGCGCCTCTCTCTCTCTTTCGCAACAAACTCCACGATATACCTTACCTCCCACATCTCAACAACCTCCATTTCCATTCTTGCACTGCACAACGGCTCGCCCGTATACACACGGCAACAAACAGCAATGGCTACCAGACAAGTCTGCCAGCGCCTCCCGCTGCGCCGCATCGCACCTCGAGTAGCCGCCGCCGCCGCCGCCCCGGCGCGCACAGCAGCAGCAGCAGCAGCAGCAGCCACGAGGACCTTTTCGAGCGTCGTCTCTGCAGCAACTCGGCCGTTGCCGGCGAGCAGATGGAGGAGTGTGGGCGGAGTTGCTGGCGCGCGGTGGTATTCCGGCCCGGAGAGCCAGGTGCCTGGGAGTCGCATCTGGGGCTTTGACGAGATCAAGGCAGTGGTTGAGAAGAAGGATCCCAAGGACAAGGTCGTCATAGTCGGTACGTTCTACGAAATCCCCTCTTTCATTCTCCGCCTCTACTTGTCTCTGTATATCCGATCGAGTCTTTGAAAATGACAAGTCCGATTTGTGGATAAAAAAGACGTCCGCGAACCGCACGAGCTCCTCGACACGGGCAAGATCCCCGGCGCCATCAACATCCCCATCACCTCCGCCGTCCAGAGCTTCCACATCTCCGACGAGGACTTTGAGGACATGTACGGGTACGCGCGGCCGCCCAAGGACGCGAACCTGCTCTTCTACTGCAAGGCCGGCGTGCGGGCTAAGGCTGCGGCGGGCTTGGCCCAGCATGCCGGGTGGGAGAGCGTGGGCGAGTATCCCGGGAGCTGGCTCGATTGGGAGGCGAACAAGGGGCCGGTCGAGGTGGTGAGGGGGAAGAAGGGTGGAGAGGGGAAGTGAGAGGTTGCTTTGATGGGTCTGGATCTTGACAACCTGGGTTGTGGTTGTGTGATGCATTGTATATAGGGATGTTAAAGAGGAATTGTTCTACGAGTTGGCATCTAAGGACCGACGGTAAGAGCGCACAAAGGCCGAGAGTCAATGATCAAAGTCTAGATTCATGTGCTGTCATTCATATCGAGGCATAGCTGACCATGCCGTTATAGTATACAGTGCTTTTGTCAAATGCCCACGCAAACTGCAATGATGTTCTTCTCGAAACCTGCCCTCCCATGACAAGATGAAACCCTTTACGATGACGCTTCCACCCTCTTAACACTTCCTTGGAACGAAAATCTGAGCAAAGAGACCCAAAGTGTAGTAGGTTCCTCCCATCATTGCAGCTTCCCATCAGATCCTCCGTCCGCCGGAGATCTCGCAACAGGACTTCCATGCGCAAAGAAGAGAATCTTAATCGTCAACGACAAACCGGCATGCAGCAAGATGACAATGACCAGCAGGATCTTGCTGACCTGACGGTCCGTCGCGCTCAGCACCGGATACAGGTTGCGCACCAAGAAGACGACGGACAGGCCGAAGCCGACGCCGACAAAGACCCAGTTGAGGATGGAGATGGGCGACCAGGAGATGAGGGCGACGGGGATCCAGATCAGGTTCGAGTAGCCGTACAGCGCCCAGCACTCGAGGAGGTTGGCGGACTCGCTTCCAAAGTAGCGCAGGGCGAGAAAGAGGGCCACGGGGATGACCATGGTATAGCCGTAGATTAAGCCAGCGGCGCCTGCAAACGAGTATCATATCATGTTAGCCCCAGCATACGAATCATAGCTCCCCTCTCAGTAGGCTAGAGCCCTCAGTTTTAGAAGCATTGCCGATACACATACCGCTCAGTAACCTAAAGTCATACGCAAACTGCGACGTGCCCGTCGTCGAGAGATACTGGCTGATCGTGCCCCCGAGGAACAGGATCAGCACCACCGTCGTGGCGATCCAAAACGGCCCGTACAGGTCCGGGTTGCCCTCGAGCACGTCGAGGAAGTTTGCGCGCGGGAAGAGCGCCGCCCAGCAGCGCGACAGGACGGCCGAGGTGTCGACGTCGAAGAACTGCGCGTAAAAGGCCATGCTCCAGAGGTAGCGCTTGGACGAGCCCGCGCCGCCGCCGCCCGCCGCGGACGAGGACGAGGCGGTCGCCGGCGGGGGCAGCAGGCTGGCCGAGCCGGGGACCTTGCGGCCGCCGCCTCGCGAGGGCTCGGTGAAGTTGGAGCTGTGGAATTCGAGGTCCTCTTGGAGGTCGGTGTGGCCGAGGTCGCCCTGTATCGTTGTGTCCGGCACGAGGCGACATATCAGCAAGTTGATCTTTGAGATGATGGCATGTGTGTAAGCTTCATAGGAGTCCACGTACCTCGTCGTCCACGTCCACTACTGCATCGTATCCGGAGCCAGACATCTTGACGGTCTGGAGCAGGAAAATCAGCAATGGCCAAAAGAACAATGTCCGGAGTTGTATAGTCTCGTGTTGAAGGTTGGCGGACAATTGACGACTTCTAGCTCGGCTCGAGGTCCCGCGATTGCTGGCATGAGCTTGCGGATAGCTTGTCACGATTACGAGTACCTATGTCGTCGCATCACGTGATGTACATCATTTCACCTTACAAACATGAAAGAGAAGGACTGTCACCAAGGTCTGTATTAACACAGCTTCGTCAATTAATAACCAAAGTCAGTCTCCTTTATAGGTGTTTTCACTTAAATACATAGTCATCAGCACCCAATTCATCCAGGCCGTACGTGACTCGTCATGTTGGCAGCTGCACGTTTCAGTGTTTGGGCACAACACCATGGTAAACCAAAACGCATATTACCATGAATCACAAGAAACTCGTGCTGCACAACACATCTTGAACGCAATGAATTGTGGACGTAACTGATGACCGTGAGATTTGCCATTCATCTTGCCTAGCCGATACACTCACACGTGCCTCCCTCCTCAAGCCTTGACATCGCCCTTTCTCGGGCATCGGTGGCCAAAAGCTGGCTTTCAAGAAGCAACATTGGCGCCAGCTACTCTTCGAATCACTGGCTATCTCCCACCCAGATAGAGGGAGGACTGTTCCTAACAAATCGCCACCAGACATCATCTAGATTGATATACTATTTGCCTCTGCCATGATGCTAATGTAGAAACAGATCCGGAATAAAGCAGAAGCACCTCTGTCCTTGCCAACCCCAGAATGCCAGAAACCAGACGCCACATCCTTGGTGAAATGATTTATTTGAGCTTCTTCTTGGGTCGCAGCTGGTTGGTGTGACCGCACTTTCGCTTACGGCAGTTGGTGGCACGGGGAGGGAGACGGGCCTGAAGAACCATTGTTAGCGCCCTGAACTGGTCAAGAGCAGGACATTCGCGTCCTTCTGGACGGATAGAGCTGTTTCGGGAGTTTCGACGTACGTAGCACTTGCGGCAGATCATCTTGTCGCAGTTGAACTTGGAGGCCAGAGCCTTCAGGGAGGGCTCAATGATACCACCACGCAGACGGAGGACGAGGTGGAGGGTGGACTCCTGCAATTTTGTACGTTAGCATTCCCCTTCTTCCCCAATGCCCTTCCCTTCATTCCCGATTTTTCCTCCGGATCTTCTTCCTCATCCGGCTCTTTCGCATAATCGAATCTCGATAATGCACCCTCTTTGATTGATGACGCACCTTCTGGATGTTGTAGTCGGACAGGGTTCGGCCATCCTCGAGCTGCTTACCAGCGAAGATCAATCGCTGCTGGTCCGGGGGAATGCCCTCCTTGTCCTGGATCTTGGACTTGACATTGTCGATCGTGTCGGAGGACTCGACCTCAAGGGTGATGGTCTTGCCCGTCAGGGTCTTCACGAAGCTGGTTCGCGCATTTTTTGTCAGTAACGGTGCTGGATAATGGTCGGGGAGGGTTTTCGAA
This sequence comes from Trichoderma sp. PF4103, assembly GCA_023628735.1. NCBI lineage: Eukaryota > Fungi > Ascomycota > Sordariomycetes > Hypocreales > Hypocreaceae > Trichoderma > Trichoderma sp. PF4103. The sequence continues at coordinate 91,544 of JAMAKC010000052.1, read as the reverse complement.
GTCTCGGAGGGAGCGGAATCTGTCTCTGAATGAAATTTCGGGGCGGAGGCTTACATCTGCACTGTTAAAACGGTTAGTACTTCATCCTGGAGGCATTTTCCAGAAGCATGGCGGCGATACTCACTCTTGACGATTTTGCTGATGCTTGACGATGTGAAGGTTCGAATCGCTGAATCTGCGCGCGAAATTGGTGGGGCGCAAGTTCAAATCATGGGAAACCCTAGGTCAGTAGCCGACGCACGTGACTCCGGCGAGGGAAGTGGTCTGGTGTGGGATTTTTGCGAGGGCTTTCCGTCATTGCTGCCAGTACCTTAGCGTCGATAGGACGATCCACTTCTGCTCGACCTTGTCCGCATTGGTTAGCGCCTGCCAAATGGAGCTTTTTCACGTTGCTGCGCGATGTACCTTGTACCTCGTGGGAATTCTGTAACAACTTGACCACCAACGGTGGTGATGCTATACAATGAAATGACTGCCTTTTCCACTCCGATATCCTAGCTTCGCCGGGTCCGAGATAATAATCATATATGAGAAAGTCTGGAAACGGGTCTCTCTTCACTTCTGATCTTTGCCTTTGATTCATCAATTGTTGAGGACCACTCAATGACCCTCCTTCAACAGCTACTAAGGTATGTAAGTGAGGATAGATGTTGATGACTCCTTCTACGTCATCTTGACAGACTTCAACCACTGCTCGGTAATGGTAAGACATCACATGCCAAAGTATCGCGGCTACTGCTGGCTTCCCGTGGCCGACTGCTTGCTCTGCCATAGTACCATGGCCCGTTCAACCCTGTATATGGCGTCTGTCATGGTCTCAAGCGAAGTCTCCACCACTAACCCTTCAGGACGTCAATGTTAGCAGACAGTCTTATACACAAGCTGTAGTTGATCAGTGCCGAGTGTAGACCTACCTGCCGCTGTATAGAGCTCCCTGGCGGTTTCAGAGAGGTGCTCGACCTTGCGAAAGGCTTCATATCTCGGCATAGGCAATGGCGTGAATTCGGCTCCTTCAGCGGCCTCGGGCTCATTATAGTCGAGCGTCTGGCTGAGAAGGTTCTTGACGGCGTCGTCCAAACCCTTCGCAGAGACATCCTGTATTTGATCTGTGCTCGCTGGTAGTTCTTCAATTGGAAAGAACTTCGTGATTGGGTTGTCGTCTAGTTGTTCTCCATTAGCATTTGTGCTCAGAAACAAGGGGCCATGTTGCATTGAAGCTTACTAGTGCTGTCAATGAGACTGGAGACATGAGCAAAGTACGCATCTAGTTCGTCGTCCGCCATAGATACCACCTGGCTAGGGGTGACCTTGTCAAAGTCGAATTTGGTAGTTTCCTTCTCGTGCTGAGTGGGCAAGTTGCTTCTGCCTTGCCGCCATCTCGCCCAGTCAAGCTTAGGTAGTTCGAGGGAACTCGCATTTTGAAGGTGAGATATTGAGCTGTTCTCAGGGAAAGGAAAATACAGCTTGGTGGCCACGACGAGCAAAGCCATGAGTCGTATTTCTGGGTAGTCTAGCCGGGGATTTGATGACCTTTCAGTCGGAAAGTGAAATTGGTAGCCCAAGATGGACACCAGCTTCCGGGCCACAATGATGCAGTCGACTGCCCTCTTGTTAGATAGGAAGACCACTTGCAGTGGGAATGGCAATTCTTACTGGGCAGTGCAAGCTCCTTTGCAAATTGTACCAGCTCCGGAACGTGATTGATTTCCGGAAAGACGAGGCCATAGTTAAAGTCATACGAGAATATCAAGTCCATGACGGACCTCTGTAGCTCATCACCCTTCGTCGCGGTGCGGAAGGGCAACTTCAAGACTCTAATGTACGCGGCAGGCATTCGATCCTTCATCTCTTGAGGTAGGTTATAGTACTATTTGCCGGTCAGCACCGCAGAGCCGAAGGCTCGGGAAACACCATTTACTTACGCATTTCTTGTACGGAATGCTCCCATTGTTGGCCCAGCGAACCACCTCTCCGAGGTGAGTCGGTATCCTCAAGAGGATGCAGCCTAGGTAGCAGATTGCGAGTGTGTCGGGGACGCGCGGCAATGGCCATCGTAGACCCAGCTCGGGATCCCAACTCTGCTTCCTCGCCGCCGGATGTCTTTCTCCAGATGATGGATATTGAGAGGGCTCAGAGCTGAAGATTGCCAAGTCTTCGTCATCCCCTTGAGCATCCTCGGCGAGGCCAGAGTTGGACCCTCTGATTCGCAGGTCCCACAGGTCGCGAACGACAGTCTCCAGCTCTTCCCTATGGCCCTTTTCGTTGACGAGCCATGCTACCTGGCTCCTGATGACCAACTGAAGAGCTTCGAGGTAGAGATCTCGACCAGCCCGGCCGGTGAGCATCGGCGCCCTCTTTCCTCTGGCTCTGGGGGCTTTCTCGCGTCGAGACACGGCGCCCATTTTCCCGGAGTCTTCAATGTCACCAAGATCGAATTGGATGAACCCCTATATATAATCAGCGCTGCACTCCTTTCAAAGCATGTCGCCCGTCATCCAATGAGCCCCTACCTCGATCTGATGCCCCCGAGAGCAAAACCTCAGCCCGTCCTGCAGGTACCATCTCTGGCTACCACATTCAGGGCATCTCTCCCCTCGGGGCATCCGACGGATGTCTCCTGGCCCTTCCATTTTAAGTTGCGCTTGGAATGATGAGATGATGCGGAGAGTAAGTAGATAGGAAGGGTGGCTGGCTGTGCCGACAATTATGGTGAGCGAGCGTAGACTTTCCGGTCCTGACGGCGCTTTCGTAAGAGGTTTGCCTTCATATTGCACCGCCGATTTCCATCCGAAAACGTTGAACAACTGGACGAAGACAGCAAGTCAAGTCTTGGGCTCGCGCAATATTACTGAACTGATGCGCAATACATGCAATCGAGAAGTCAGGCTCGCGCAACTTGAGCTTCAGCCCCAATGATGAAGCTTGAAAGCGAAGCTCGGCAGCTCTGTCTGTGTTGCGCTATCTCAAAGACGTTCTTATCTGCTTATCACTTTCACGTACAGTTTTTTCTCTATTTCCTGTTACTGCAGCCACACGTCTCAAAAAAAGCTGTAGCAAATAGATTCATGGCAAATGCTCAGATTTACATATGTTCTCAAGAAGTAGTTTGAGAAATGTACACTTCACTCTGGGCACCAATTTCAAGGCAGCAAAGAAGGTATTTGTAGGTAAATTTTTTTATCTTTCATTTTTCGTCATTCAGGCCAGCCACGCACACATCTCTGTCTGGGTAGAGTTGGCATTTGACTCGTGGGAAATACAAAAGGAAATGTGGTGGCCCTCAGAGAGTGCATTTGTTGACGTGCCGAGTATTGTAACTAGCTTGATATATCCCACCCATCGACCTTTGAACGCAACGACCCATACATCAACCCAAGGATATCCGATGTTACGACGGCCGTGATAAAACGCCTAGATGGAGGGAGGAGGAGGAGGAGGTGACGAGGGGCTATAAAACAAATCCTAAATCTTTCGTGGTGCTCATTTGGTTATGGGAGCTAGGATTTGATTTAACCCTGCTTGGGGGCCTCCTTGGCCTCAATGGCGGCCTCTTCACCCATGGAGGTGAGGACAACAACGTCTAGGTTGGAAAGTCAGAAAAAGCTCCCATCGCAAGCAAATGTGACAAGCAGGGAAACATGACTTACTGGTGTCCTTCTCGTCGATCTTGAAGAGCTTGTTGATCTTCTCACCGATCTCGCCATCGGGCATGCGGACATCGTCCTTGAGGTCACCGTCGTCGTTCATCAGGGAGAGGAAGCCGTCGTCGGAGATGTCGATCTGCCATTTTTTGTCAGCAACCTCCCAAGATTCACCTTGCCCTGCCTTTCCACCCTTGGTACTGGATTATGAACTTACCAGCTGGTACTCACGACGAGTGACGTTGGGGACGTCCATGTTGTGAGTGGAGGGAGAGAGATCTTCGTACTTCTTGCCGGTGAAGATGTCAAGGGCGACAAGGTGGACCTTGGCGTGACCGTGCTTGCCGGTCTTGGAGGTGGACATGTCGACAATCTTGCAGGGGCGGCCCTTGATCACGACGAAGCCGTTCTTGCGCAGAGCAGAGCACTGCATGGGGTAGGTGAGAGACGCGCCGGCGTCGGCGGACTCGAAGGTAACATCGTGTTGCTGGCGAGGAAATGGTCAGCGTTCCGTGTAAAATTGCGTTCAGAAGCAATTTCCAAGAATTTCTCGATTTGACCAAGCAATCTGGACGTCTGCTCTTGCGAACAGCGCGATCACAGGCTGCAGAGGCTCATCCAGAAAATCCAGCGAAAAATGGCAGAGGAAAATGGCAATATTGTGATGTGGGGTGTCGCTCAGTCGAGGGGCAGCCGTAACGACTGCGGGGTGTATTTTTTTTTTTTTTTTCTTCCTTTTTGCTTTCGTTTTTTTCCTTGCCCAGAAGCAGCAGCGCAGAGAAAGACTCTCAAAAAAGACAGCCGACTTACCTCGTCAGACATTGTGATGGATTGCGCAAAAATCGGGCTTGTCGTGAAGAAGAAGCGAAGAGTGGAAGAGAGAGAGAGAGTCTGCGCGGCAGATAAAGAAAAAAAAAGCAGTGGAGTGCTGGAAGTTATGTGGAGAGGAGAAATCGAGAAGGTGGGAGGAGAAAGAGCAGGAAAGAGGACGGAGGGGGGAGAAAAGGTGCGTTACCTGAATTTTTTTTTCGCCGGTGTGATTGGCCCTGGCGGCAAATGGTGCTTGGGCAATGGTGGGACACGGTTTACAGCCAGTTTAGTACCGTTTTGGCACGGGCGTAAGGCCTTTGGGTCCTTTTTTTTGCCTCTTTGTTGCCTCTCTCTTTTTCCCTAGGCATTTTCAGTCTAATTTTTCTGTTCATTCAAATCACCTTTCTCCATTATCTAGGTAGTTGTGGCAAAGTGAAAACTTGACCGAGGCCAACGGAGCAGGTAGGTGGTGATCTAGAATAGCTTGAAGTATTGCCTGCTTCGAGCAATTGGATAGGTAGGAGGTAGCTGGGACTTGTCTCGAGGGGAACCTCCCCCGCAAGCAGCGCCTCTAGTCCTCGCCAAAAACCACCAGCCGCTAAGTACCTACCTTACTGCGTTGATTCCCCTTTAGCCTTCCTCAGTTCTCAGTAAACGCAAAATCGAAAGCTGGCACCCGGTGCTCAAGCACTTACCTATCTCCTGTTATAAGGTCCATCCTTGCCTGTGGTTACCAAGGGAGCTACGGTACGGGTGCCACAGCAGAGACCTTCAGGCAGCCCTTCTTCGGATCTGTGCCTGCTGCTGCTGCTGCTGCTCTGCAGACTCTCGGGGAGGGAGGGGACGTTGCATGAGCTCGGGACGAGGATGATCACACACAACTCCGCATCTCACATCTGCCAATTACCCAGCATGATGCATGCAGCCCCTCTTCTAGACTTACATACCTACCTAGGTATTTGCCTTACCTTAGGTACCAGCCAGCATCTCCACGGACCAAGTAGCTCTACAAACGGCCAAACTGCTAATTCTACCAAGAACCCAAAGAAGACCTTGGGGAAATGCTGACACATTGCAGACAATTGATAAGTATGGATCGTACCTACATGCGAGTACCTAGGAGGACGAGCTTGAGCTCTCAGTGCCGCGGTACCCTGGGAGTCTAAAGTTGAGCTGGCTGTCGAATGACTTCAGCTCGAAGCTTCACCTGTATTTCAGCTCCAGCTGCGTTGTTCGATGTGTCCGCCTCTTGCTCGCGTGACAATGTGCTACCCACTTACTAGGTAGTAGATGTGAGTATTTTACTTACATGTACCTTAGTGGTAAGGTATTTCACTGATCAAGGCCGTCGGATTTATATAGCCGGCTCTCTTAACATGAAGCCTCGTATTGGACGTCTCTAGGTTGCGTTGTTCTGACGACTCAGCGCGGGCACCAATCGTGATAGTTCGGGCTTCTGCTTCAAAGACACAGTCGACCGTATTCGATGAACTACAAAATAAGATATAATGCAGGTCAGGTAGGTCACTTTGGGTAGACCTCGTGCACGCTGCTGCACATTGACATCGAAGCCCCAAGTATGGAGTATTGCTTCACTGAATGCTTCCGTTGATGCAGCTCCAGCTGCTTGCACTACACACTGCAGTCAGATCCGGCCCTGAGATCCAAAGCTGTAGCGCGGTCCTCCACTGAGATTCAACGATGGCGCTAACTGAAGCCCCCCCAAAACCTCACCTGCAGGCATGTCGTCTCCACAAGACAGCGGCATAGGTAGCCTCGCCCAGTCGTCTCACTGCTCGAGTTTCCAGTCGTTCATTCAGGGTCAGGGCAGCTCAGCGCCAAGCAGCACCGCGACCTCGAACTGTAAAGTGTCGGGTACAAGGCATTGGATCCGTACCTATTGATTGATGCTCCTCTCCGAAGCTCGCCAATGCTCGTGCCCTTGCCCAGCAGCCACCTGCCATCTCGCTCCTAGAGATCCATCGGACTCATCCATAGTGACCTTCTCCCAAGAGCCATGAGGCGGTCATGATCGCGCAGCGCCCTCTCTTCACCAATCGATAACCCTCCCAGTCCCAGCTCCGGCCTCGTCGCAACATGTGGCTCGACCGACTCTCAGCGCCCCAAGCCAACGCGTCCGGGCCGTCGACGCCCCAGCTCACCAGCAGACATAACTCGCCGCTCCCGCGAAGGACATCGAGCAACCTCAGTCCCTACATCACCTCGCAGCGGCAAGGGCCCTCCCCGAGGGGCTCGTCGCTCTCCCTGGTATCTGGCGACTCGACGACGTCGCTGCTGGCATCGTCTCGGAAGCCCAATGGATCAGAGGCCAGGCAGAACCCTACAGGCCAGGGGCCGGACCCGGTGGACGTCCTGGAGAAGCTGCTGGCGGCCGACTCCGAGGTCGTAGGCAAGACCCAGAGCAGAGCAAGCTTGATTACGCCGGAGGATTTGGCGCTCGACTTTGATTTCGGCGGGCTGTCCCTCCAGGAGCTGGCCGCCGCGGAGTCTGGCCAAAATGCCACGAGCTTGCGCCGGCCGCAGAGCGCGAGTGAATGTTTGTCACGCCCTCTACTAGATGGCCATACTTTGCGATTGCGCCTTGTGCTAATTGCCAGCAATAGATGAGCAGGACAAGGCCCGATTCGACGCTTTGCACCGGTCCATTGTCGCGTGCGACGACATCCTGAACTCGGTCGAGAACAACCTCACGGATTTCCGCAACGACCTTTCCACCGTATCTGCAGACATTGAAACTCTGCAGTCACGCTCCAGCGCATTGAGCCGAAGACTCGAGAACCGCAAGCGAATAGAAAAGGCGCTTGGTCCGTTGGTGGAGGAGCTGAGCGTGTCCCCTGATACCATTTCCAGGATAACGACAGGCCACATCGACGAAGCGTGGGCCAAGACGCTGAACGAGGTGGACAAGAGAGCGGCGGCCATCAAGAAGCTGTCAGGGACACAGCAGGGCAAGGCCAGCGAGGAGCTTGGCCCCATCCTGGAGAAGCTGATCCTCAAGGTGCCGTTCCACACCCGTTGCGCTCACGATGACTACGTTGCTACGGACTTGAAATAACATGGAAAGCTGCAGGCTATAGAACGTATTCGAGACTTCCTCGTCGCCCAGATCAAGGCTCTTCGGTCACCGCACATCAACGCGCAAATCATACAGCAACAGAACTTTCTCAGGTTCAAGGACCTGTACACCTTTCTGCACAAGCATCACGCTGCTCTTGCAGAAGAAATATCACAGGCGTACATGAACACGATGCGATGGTACTATCTGAACCAATTCACACGCTACGAGAGGGCTTTGGCCAAGCTCAAGCTCCATGTTCTGGACAAGAACGACGTTCTAGGACAAGAGGATGCGACGAGGAAAACCGCCGTCCTGTCGAGCAGCCGGGTTGCTGGCCCACCACACGACGCATTCAACCTCGGGCGCCGAATCGACATGCTGCGGACGAAGAGCACCTCGGCCATCTCATCGTACCTAGCAGAGGAGGACCAGTCGACTCACTACCTGGAGGTCCCCTTTCGAAACTTCAACCTAGCTCTCATCGACAATGCCACGGCCGAGTACACCTTTCTGGCGGCCTTCTTCGCGCCCGCCCTGTCGTACGCACAGATATCCAGAAACTTCAACTACATATTCGAACCCACGTTCGACGTCGGCAGGGCGCTTTCCAAGACCCTCGTCAGCGAGAGCTTCGACGCCCTGGGGCTCCTCCTCTGCATCCGACTCAACCAGCACTTCGCCTTTGACCTCCAGAGGCGAAAGGTGCCCGCCGTGGACGGCTACATCAACGGCACCAACATGCTGCTGTGGCCACGGCTGCAGGTCATCATGGACCGCCATTGCGAGTCCGTCCGCCTGCTGACCAATGCCGCGCCCACGAAGCTGGCCAAGGCCGATCAGAGCAAGATGTCGGCCGCGCCTCACATGGTGACGCAGCGCTTCGGCCAGCTGCTGCAGGGCTTCCTGGCCCTGTCCACGGAGGCGGGCGACGACGAGCCCGTCGTCGCGAGCCTGCGCCGCCTGCGCGCCGAGGTGGAGGCCTTTCTGGCTCGGCACGCGCAGACGCACGGCGAGGCGAGGAAGAGCGAGCGGTTCTTGTACAACAATTACTCTCTGATCCTGACCATTATCGGCGACGAGACGGGCAAGCTGGCGGAGGAGCAGCAGCGGCATTTCGAGGAGCTGAAGCAGAAATACCAAGGCGAAGCGTAAGATGTACATATTTCGCGAAATGAAAAGGGGCTAAGGGGGGCATGAGTGTGTACACTCATGCAAAGCAACTAAGCGTTGGATCGGGGGCGAGGCATTGTCATGACAGCCGTAGGTTGGATTTCAGCTCTTGTTGCGTACCTATTGTATTGGCGTCAGGAGGCATATTAGCATGTTCAGGCAAGAGGGTTGAATAATTAGACAGGCTCATGTGTAAGAAGCTTCTTATTTCGATTTAGACCACCAGAAGTCCCTGTATGAATTTCACCCCCTTTTCCTTTTTTCTTCCACCTCTTTTTTTCCCCTTCTTTACATATACAAGATTTGATTCAGTGCAACACCATTCGCCCCTTGTTGTCTAATAAAACACATCAATGTCCACCAGGGAAGAACGACCATATGTACTGAACCAGCGAAAGGTTCCGCCGAAGGTAAAAGGCCACGAAGCCAACCACGATGGCTGCGCCGACATACTTGACGGGCCGCCTGTACACCCACATCTTCCTCCTGACGCCCATCCGCAGCTCCTGCCACTGTATCTCCTTGACCTGTCTCTCGAAGAAGTGGTGCCCGTCCTCCAGCGTTTGCCGCGTGCTCGCGTCGACGTCTCTGCAGGTCTTGAGCACGCTGGAGCTTGAAATGTGATGCCATGACCGCAGCGTTTCGGGAGGATGGTCGGTGAAGAGGTTCACGGCTCTCTTGATGAGGCCGTCTAGGTCCAGCTCGGGGGGCACCCTGCCGAGGATGACTTGCAGCATGTCGGGCTCGTCAATCTCGAAGATTTCCTCGCGGCGGTCGATGACGATCTGGGCGAATAGGTATATGGAGAATGTAGGCTCCCGCGCCAGTATCACGTCAAACAACCGAGCAATGTCCCTGTACCGCTCAATGTTGTGCGCATACATGGTGAGCGTGCCGGCGAGCGCGTAAAAGGGCTCTATGCTGGAGAGGTGCCGGCGGAGGTCCGGGTCCGCGCGGGCGAGGATGTCGGGGATGAGCCTGAGCTGCGCGGTGGTGGCGCTGAGGCTGGGCAGCATGAAGTCGCGGATGCGCAGGACGGAGAGGCGGGCGACGAGGGGCGCCCTCGCCGCGGGCTCGAGGACGAGGAGGAAGACCTGGCAGATGTCGTGGTAGCCCTGGAAGTAGCAGAGGTAGGGGTGGCGGCGGAGGACCTCGACGATGAGGTCGGAGAGTTCGCGCTTGCGCTTGTGGAGTTCTGGTTCGGATTGGTCTGGTGGCGTTGGAGGACGAGGGCAAAAGTCAGTTTATTTTATTCTTGAGATGATGCCTGCGGCGGTCTCGAGCTTGGATATCATCACATACCGCTTGGATAGTGGACAAAGGAGCGGTTGACGTCGAGCTGGACCTGGTCCTCGTCCCGATGCCGTGGCAGCTCCTTCCAGTCGCCGTCGGCAGTGGAAATCGATCCGTCTGTGTAAGCGAGGCCATCATCGTCGTTGTCGCCGTCAACAGGCTTCGTTTCGTTAGCAGGGGGAGACGCTCCGAGCAGAATAGGCCCTATACACACGGAACCAAGCTGTCAGCACCCGATCAGAAGAGAAGCGAGGAGCGCATTGGCAGAGACACGTACAGGCTGCCCGGCGCAGCGAGTCGGCGAGCAGGCCGCCTTCGGACTCGGCGAGGGCCCTCAGGCGCGTGGCATCTCGCCAGGTGCAGGCGGCGAGGATCTCGCTCGTCTTTAAGGCGACGGCGGGCGAGTCGACGGCGTCACCGTCACCGTCTTCCTTGGAAGCGGCACGGCTGGTGTCTTGGTCCTGGTCCTGGTCGTCGTCGTCATCGTCGCGGAGGCCAGCGTGGTCGGCCGGCTCTTTTTCCAGGCTCATGTGCTGGATTGTGCGTTTCTTTGGTGGTTTGGAGCAAGGTCGGGTACATGTAGGTAAGGTAGGTGGTGAAATCGAGCTAGTAGTGCTGGTGACGTTGTGGTTTGGGCTCAATGGGAGTGGAATTGCTAGTCTAGTACATAAGGTACCTTTTGGTGTGCTAAAGCGGCAGCTGTCGTTTGGCGGGGGGAGCAATCGATGTCACATGCAAATGACCTACCTACGTATGTACAGCAGCGACTGGTTTGGATAACAACGGGGTCTTTCTTCATTTGCTCTTAATCTATGTACGTTTAGGTACTGATCCAGGAGTCTCAACCTCGTGGCCGGGCTCACATGGAAACGTGGCTCAATAGCATTCTGTTATAAGCAAGCTCAGTCTCATCTCGTATGGCTCTGTTTTATGGCGATTCACCGATCCTGGTCCCCTCGCTCACCGAGTGGACAAGGACCGGGGGAGAATGCAGCACCGTGACGGAGGGCAAATCTTCATGGCAGAAGGGTCATCATCTTGCCATTTGTTATTGGAAAATTGGTGTTCATTGCTGTTGACTGGGGATGGTCCATGGCACAATGTCTACATCAACCCGTTCGGTGAGTGTGAGAGATGCCCATGTTACACTTGGATGCATATTGATGCCTTGCGTGTGACACGCATGGTCATACCCAATATTCGACCGAATAGATGCACGAATTATTGACTCGACAGTCTCCACGATTGGTGCTGGTACTCGACAGATTGTCCAGGGTTGTCTCAATATAAAAAATTGAAATGCCTCTTCCGAGTTACGAGTACCTAATCCGATGCCCTCCAGCTCGATAGGAGGGTTGCATTTTCTGTTGCTGGCGGGTGTTGATGTTGGTGCAACAAGTGGGCAGATGTACTTTACATGTACTTCAACAGCTCCACCCTGCATTTCGTACAGCATGAGTCTCTTCGAGCAGGTCTCTTGAATTGGCAAACAGCTCTTCTACACTAAAGGTAATGTTGAATTTGGGGTAGCATCTTCTACTTGAAGCTGCATTTAACCGTACCGCTGCCTCAACGCACCCACGATGCTGCATAATAGCTTGCCTTGCCTTATATAAAGGTACCTACGCCGATGCGGTGCTTACAAAGAGGCAACTACATGTACCTCTTTAGTACTTCTGGTACTGCAGGCCAGCCACTCCAAGCTCAGCTCTTACAGGATCCGTTAGCACGCACCTCCAATCTGCAGCCTTCAGGCCTTTTTCATCCTCTGCCTTCAGCCTGCTCCCATCACTTCTCACTTGACTCTCTTTTCTTTTATTCCCGACTCCAACAAAACCCCTCAATAGCATCAGTGTTAGTCTGACAATCGCTCTTCCACTAGTCGCCTCCGGCTCGAGCCGCCGCCCTCTAGCAGCGTGCAGTGAATGCCGTACAAGCTTCAGATCTCCTAGCATCCATCTCTCTCACTCCGCCTCGCGTCTCTATCAGATCAGACGGACATTGTGAGCAGCTGCACGTACCATCGTGAACGTGCCCGACAATCGCCACTCGACCCTCATCTCTCATCAAATTGTGGTCAATGAGCACATATGAGGAAGGCATCGCATACTGACCCCGGCAACACCGCCATAGCACGAGCTCTCCGCCTTGTTCTGATATCACGTCCTCATACTCAGTCCCTCTACGCTTTGAGCAACGGGCGCAGCTGGCAAAAATTCTCGCTCGACATTGAATTACTCACTTGGCAGTCTACCCAGCACCTGGCCTCTCCCTTCAGTCTCTGCATGCCGTTTCCGGAGAATGGCATGAAAAGATTCACAGAAGATGGCGTTCCAAACAAGGGTTCTGAGAAATGGCGAGTGGGTGACCGAGACCGTCAACCTCCAGGCTGCCTTGAAAGCCTCTGCCGCTCCACAAGTGGCCTCTGAACCTGTGCAACAGCCTCCAGTCTGCGGCATCCTTACCCATACTCTTGTTGAGAGTCCGGTGGTGCGATGGGTGCTGCCAGTTCGACTGCGCTCTAGCACGCACAACGACATTGCCTTTATCGGTGTAGGTCAACCCCTTTGTCCTCGGATTAGGTCCTATGCAGACCAAGTCATGCTCGCTCGAGCATGTTATTATGTAGTCAGTCCCATGAGCTGCCTCGCGCTAACATATTTATCAGGAACATTTCCTCCAGGTCAGTCAGCTTGGGAGAGACGGCCAGGTCCATGACGTACTGCGCAAGTCCGACTTCGGGTTCAGGATACGAAATGCTGCTGTTCTAGGCGACAGCCTGGAGCATGGCTTGGATGATGACCCGTACGGCGTCACCGTCAAATCCGAACCGCCGTCCTCCCCATTATCTCCCGGTGCGCATGGGATCTTTGACGGGCTCCGAAGCCGCTCTCTTCCGCCGCAGCTCCTCGTCTTGATGCTCGAGTCCTGCCAGTTACTCTTCATATTTGTGAGGGAACGACCGGACCAGACGCTTGAGTTTGTCATCACTACGTATGAAAACCCCAGGCTGCTACCTTACTTGGGATATCATCTCTCCGTGGACCCGTCTTCCCGGTATATGGCTGCAGGATCTCCAGAAGGCCTCTTCGTTGTCTACGAGTTGGAAGCATTGTCGGATCTCAACAAACAGTATGCAGAGCACGGATCTATCCAGCCCATCAAGTCCATTCGCATCCGAACTGTCAGCGGAGCCATTCATAAGCTGGAGTTCCTATATCCTCGCGCCGAGGATGACTTTCACATCATTCTACTCTTGGTCGTCGCTCGACGGGAACGGAGTCGCGGGCCCCCTGCTTCCCGAATGGCAACGTATGAATGGGAGCTGGGTGACGATCTGCAAAGCACCTTCGCCGAAGAAAGAACTGGCACTCGGCTCCCAAAAGAGCACAGATTGCCCCTGCTGCTGATTCCCATCAGATTCAAATCGGCCTTCTTTGCCGTTTCTCACTCCCATATAGGAGTTGTAAAGTACGCACTCTCGGGCGCCCCTGAATTCGAATCCTTGCCGGCCCAGCCTCCTCCGCGGACGCCGCAGCATCACGGCCTTGATGAGCCGCTCTGGGTCGCCTGGGCAAGACCTTTTCGGAGGAAGAAATACTTTGAAAAGACCGACATCATCTACTTGGCCCGTGAAGATGGTGCAATCATCCACATTGAAATAGATGCGGCCGAACTCTTGCCTTCTGTAACCAATGTCGGATGTCTGGGGGCCAATATTGACACGGCGTTTACGACGGCATACGATATCTTCTCCGACGTTCTCATCATCGGTGGAGAGTCCGGTCCAGGCGGTATCTGGAAGGTAAGTTTTACCCCTTGAGCATGGATCACTTGGCTGTTACTGAATTCTAAACTTCTTATTCCATGCTTAGCTCGCTCCTCGTCAGGACATACAGCGGGTGAGCAGCCTCCCTAATTGGTCTCCCGTCATCGATATGACGACGACGAATGAATACTCCAGCTGGCACCCGGGCGAAGCGGATCTTGAATTGGCACAGCCAAGGACAACGACGCAGCGGCGCAACGCCATGCGTAGACAAGACGACATCTTCAGCGCATCTGGTCGTGGTCTAAGCGGGAGCGTAGTGCAATGGAGATGGGGAATACAAGCTCGAATCGGCTTGGACATTGAAACAGGCGAACCCATACGGCAAGCATGGACATTTACCACTCATCAGGGCAGCGAGAGAGTGCTATATGGACTTCTGGCGCTACCGCATTCATCAGTTGTCCTCCGGTTCTCGGAAAGCCTTGATCAGGTCGATACCGTACCGCCTGAAGACACCCCCTTTGACCTACTGTCGAGGACTCTGCACGCCCTCCAAGTGTCGGATAGCATAGTTCAAGTGACCGAGAGGTCCATCAATGTGGCTACTCCTACAGCAAGGTAAAGAAAGCCTCCCTCTAGGTCCCGTGAAAAGACTGAATTAACTGGTCGTCCAGCTCGCGATGTCTCATCGGAGAAACCCTTGGTATGCCCGATGCCACCGCAGAGAGTGCTTTCAGCATTGGGCACACTGTCGTATTCTCTACACACACCGCAGCGGTGTCTCGGCTACATGTCATGACCGCCGAAGGCATCGAATTTTCCTTGGTAGGAAGCTGGGACGCACAGGGCGAAGTGACCTGCGTCTCGATATTCTCAGTCTCGGACAAGAGCTTCATTGCCGCCGGATCCATGCACAATGGAGTGCCGTGGGTATCCATCTACTCAACAACTGGTCAGGAGATTGTCTCTGGGCCCATCTCATCTGGTCAAGGTGCGTCTTGGGAAATCCTCCATGAATGCCGGTTGACTTTCTTCTTGACATGATGAACTTTGGCTGACGTGAGATACAACAGCGGACGAAGGTGGTAGTGCAGAGCTGGAGGCACTGACTAGCATCTCTGTGGCCCACCAGGGCGTTGATCAAGTCGACCTCGTTCTGGGCACCCGATGTGGCAGCCTCATCACAGCCCGAATCTCTGACCAGTCCCCTGACAATCTGACGTGGAATTCGGAAATCATTGGGGTAGCGCGAGTCGATGTGTTCCCAACTTCAGTGCCTTACGCTGGGGCGTCGACGGCTTTTGCTTGCTGTGACAATAAGCTGATTCTGCTCAGCAACTACTCACCTGAAGACTGCAAGTTCAACGGCAAACATTACATATGGCCGACAGACTTGAGCGATCCGCAGATGCCCTGCCCTCCGATACATTCCATCCACAGGATCACACAGAACCTATCAGGGCAAGATGGGCATACATCACTTCTTATCCTCGCTGGATCAAGGCTGCTCTTGGCCGACTTTGGTCCGCATATCGGAAACGTGCCGAGATCTATCCCGATTGGGGGCACGCCATCGAGAGTCATCTTCTCGCAGACGCTCAACTGCCTCGTCGTCGCGATGATTATCGATGACAGGCCCACTCTGAAGTTTATCGACCCCGATTCTGGCTCAACTATCTCGGTTGCTACCGACAAGGATCGACGAGAAGTCGACTTCATCTCTGGGCTGGGCCGTTACGGAGATAGGGTATTTGGGCTACACGAGTGGCTCTACAAGAAAGACGGAAAGGTGTTCCCATTTATACTCGTGACTACGCAAGCAGGAGAGCTCATCATCGTATCTACGGAAAAGCTGCATGCTCGTTCGGCCGAAGGCGACAGCAGAGTGCTCCGATATTGGACCCGATATAAGAAGCGCCTGCCCGGCGAGGTCTATTCAATCACAGCAGATGCAGAAGGCCTGATCTACTGCGTCCACAAGACACTCCATTGGGAAGTCCTCGATCTGGCGGAGAGAAAGCTGAAGCCTGTGAAGCAGTTCCTGCTGGACTCCCCCGCGATATCTCTGCGCGCGTCAAAGGGCAAGATCTTTGCATTGACTGCTTTACACTCTCTTGAAGTGATTGACTACCAGTCCACGGAAGATGGCAGCATGGAGCTCGTCCACTGCGACCAAATGTCTCGGAGAGGCGTCCATATGATAGACATTGGCGATCCCACCGAAGGCCAGGGCCAGTGGCCATTGACTCTCGTTTCAGACCAGGTGGGCGTCATAGCTGGCCTGTGGATTCGCCTGGGCCAGCGGGACAGGGAATTTCAGGTTGTATTCGAAGCCATGCTGCCGTCGTCGGTGAGGAGATTTGTGCGAGCACGCAGCAGGCCCCCCTGGCTCGTGGACAGCACGCAGCGACGCTATGGGACCTTGCCGAGCAGCCCTGATGGGTCGGAGATTCTCGGCGTCTCTCTGGACGGCTCGTTGCACCAGCTTTCGCTGCTTGGCATTGAGCTATGGCGGTTGTTACTCATGATCCAGACATTGGCGCAAACAAAAGCCGGCATCACTTCGCTCGACACACTGCAAGTCGATAGCAGGGTGGACATTTTGGATCTGGAGCTGCAGCCCACGCCGAAGACTACGCACATCGACGGCGACCTGCTCAAGAGGTGCTTGAAGTTGCGCATCTTGGAAAGGCTCCTAGGACCCGATGACATTTTCCATGTGTACTGTTACCACCTCGACGCGATAGGGGGAGGGGCCTACACCGTCGGCTTCAAATACGAAGGGGAGACGAGGCGAAGAGAACGATATTTTGAGCTGGGCTACGAGGTTATCAAGTTTCTCGTTGCGCCGGCACTGTAGATGAGGGAATGAATGGATGTCATCATGGCATTGATGATTGCAAGTAGGAAGAAAGGGATACAGCAACTTTGATCATGGGGTATTTGGCCTGGTTCTTGGATCATGTACCTACACAGAGGAGGATATGGAAGCACGAATACAGGGATTTCGACTCTATAAGTGTGCTGGCTTCAGCACGACCGCTATTCAGTTGTTGTGTTGGAGTTGACTGAGGGAGGAAATAGGTGCCTACCTTGGCTGGTATCTGTACCTACAGTAGTTCCTCTATCGCGGCGCGGGCAAGGCCATCGTATGACGTAACTGTCTTATACCTACGGCTATGTACCTTGTATGTAAATAGTAACGGCTGTCAGCAGCTCCAGGGTTCCGTTCGTGGGTCACGTGACGCGACTAGTATGAAGAGGTCGTCGGGCCGGGGGGCGTCCTCTAGCTTCTGCGCCCCACTTGGACCCATGCGCCTTCCTCCTGCCCAGACCATCCATCCACCACCGAGCTTCCTGTGTCGATCGATGCTGACTGACTCGGGCCCTTGAAGCATTCCATCAGCGAAGCCTCCAAGATTCAGCACTCCCAAGCAAAACCCTCAATCCCCAGGTTTTCTCTCGCGCGGGAATTTCAAGACGATGGCGTCGCCGGTTCTGTCTGTCTCTACGCCTCCGACGTCGGTGTCACTGGCTTCTCATGGGGAAGAGCAGCCGCCGACTATTACCTACACAAACGTCAAAGAGCTCCACCAGGTGGTTCGGCAGGTTCCAGGGGATTTCCTCATTGTCCGGAGTAAGTATTTACCATCTAGCGGCAATTACGAGGTGTCAAGGGTACATGTAGGTAGCCAACAGCAGAGAGTACTGGCTGGGGCACTCAAGGGCTTGTGGAGCAGATATTCATGTATCGAAGCTTCAGCATTGAGTGCGGGAGGCGTGGGAGCCTCTGTGGGGAGACTTGAGCACCCCCCCTGTCAGAGCACCGTGGTCGGTACTCATGCACTGTTGACTACCTTGGCCTCCAATCTCGTACATCCCTAGGATATTCTATACTAACTACTCATTATCAGATGTTTCTCCTGTCGATTTTGAGGAAATCTGCCGTCCAGAGCGTCGCGGTTTCCGGCTGCGACGTTATCATGCTGACAGGAGACTCTTGTTCATCACGATACCTACCGCCTTACACGAAGCACTCCACATAGAGATGTATGTGGCTATTGTGGTCAAGATCAGGCAAATAGCGAAAAATATCTGGAAATCAACTTCAAGTACGACCTTTCGCCCACAAGGTCACCCTGGAGGCGACGGAGGGGAAGGCGACTCAAGTGGTGGCCCAGTATCAGTACGCCATCACAGACATGCCTGGCCAACCCTGGTTATCGAGGCAGGGGATTCTGAATCCTTGCGTGCCTTGCAAGACGACATGAGATGGTGGTTTTCTGCGTCAGACCATCAGGTCAAGATTGTCCTGCTCGCCAAATTCGACCACCGACTTCAACAGATTCTTATCGAGAGGTGGGAGGAAGAAGCTGCGACCCGCCCTGGCGCTACCACGACGCGAAGGGCAGCATCGTTTGGCGCCAGTCAGCCTGTGTTACAGCAAAGTATCACCATTACACGGGATCCTACTGGTTCATATCAAGTCGTTAGAAGCGACCTGGTGCTTTCGTTCCGGCTGCTCTTTTTAAGAGATCCTGGCCCACAAGAAGGAGATGTTATTATATCTACTGAAGATTTGCAAGATTATGCACAACTTGTCTGGCTGGCCGTTGAAGATTAGCCAAGTCAGGGGTGCTAGATATTAATACAGCCATCATTTGAGTGTTTTCCTTCCACTGCATGACTATCTGAACAGGTAGGTATTACTCTCTGTGATAGGTACCTTATCCATGTTTAAAAAAGGAGTAGCTTCCGCTGGCAGGTAAGTTGTAAGGCAGTCTACGTCGCCCATCAGGCACATACGACCATAGGTAGTGGAAAATTCGGGGTCCCGTCTGCTCCCCCATAGACAAGCCACTGACCGGCAGATTAGTAGTTGGGTGGGTGACCACCAGCGAACACCGGCTGTTGTATGTTTTGTTTCTCTCTTTTTTTTCTTTGCATTTTTGGTTAAATCTGTTAGTTTTGATGTGTTGTGGTTGGTGTGGTTGGCGTGGTTTGTGTGTGTGTGTGTGTGTGGTGGTGATGTGTGGAGTGTAAGCGTGGGAAGTAAGCATGAGATGTGCGTGTAAAGTGTGTGTGCGTGTTTGGTATGGTCCGAGTGATGTGTGTGTGGTGACGGCGTCTGTTATAACCGTCGACAAGCCAGCATCTTGTCACATACGACCATATCCATTAGAATATACGGGATCCCGTCCGCTCTCCCAGAGTCAAGCTAATGAGAGGCAGATTAGTAGTCAGGTGGGTGACCACTGGCGAACACCGGCTGTTGTATGTTTTTTTTGTGTTCGTTCTTATTTTCTTTTTCCTTTTTTTTTTCTTTTCTCTCCAAGCATCGTGAGCGGCCGTCTGCTGGTTTACAAGATGCGAGCATGACACTGGAGGCTGTATGCTCAGGGGTTACATATGGCAGTGATTGCCTGCTGCGGGTTTCAAATCAGCCAGAAGCTTGACCTTTTTGCCGTTCAGAGTAGCAGAGGCGGTGACTTGTAAAGCATGACAGAATGCTGTTGATTCTCGTGACGTACCTAACCCAGAACTTATCATGGTATATGAGTTGCTCTCTAGCATTGTTTATAGGTATAGAGTAAGTGGCTGAGTAGTCTGTAGATGCCTGGATCACTAGGAAGAGAAAGGTATATATTGAGTGAATGTTCTGTGGGATTCAGGGCAAGAAAGGTAGCAATCATTCTGAGCGTCTTGGTGGTAATTGTAGCAGGAGAAAGATGCAGACATGTTTCCTGAAGTGCTGGATAACTAGGTAAATGGGGGTGCTTGATAGTCACTCTCTCTTTGTACTCAAGACCTCTATCACTGTCAGTCAAGTATCTCTCTCAACAATTGTATCTATTATCTTTCCATGAGAAAGACATCTGTGTACGGACTAGAAAGAAGAAGATAGAAGACCAATTAGTAAAGCCAAAAAAAAGAGGCATCACAACCGAGTCCCGCAGAATTCAGGCACAACCATTTGCTGCCCCGCATAGCAGAGGCAAGAGAAAAATAAAATAAATAAATAAATAAAGGTTGTTCGTCTAACCACCAAGAGGCCAGACAAGGTGGCGGATTAATTTAGTGCGGGACAGCTCAGTACTATCTCCGGCCTTATTTTTTTCAGTTGCCTACTTTTTCTACCCTTCCTCCCCCGTTTACATTGTCTCTCCCACTCTTGTCATTTTGGGGAACAATCTTTTCTTCTTCTTCACCAATCTCTCTCTCCAACACTGCGGGGTCGAGATTTATTTTCTTTTGAATTTTTCCTCGCCCATCGAGTTACCCCACCTCGTGTCTACTTCCTTCGACTTTCCCCAGCCGTCGACGACACGAAACGAAGCAGCCATGGCGCCGAAGAAGAAGGGAAACAAGAACGCCCAGGAGGACTGGGAGGCAGAGCTGGGCGAGAGCATTGCCCCGGCGCCCGCTGCCCAGGAGAACAATGGCGACAATGCCCAGGAGGAGGAGGAGTCGGCCGGCGGCGGCGGCCTGATGGCCATGCTGCGCAAGAACAAGGAGAAGCGCAAGAAGAAGGGCATCGTCGACGACGAGCCGGCGCCCGCGCCCGTCGAGGAGGACCTGTCCGCCAAGGCACCCGTCGAGGCGTCTCTGGACGACGACGAGTTCGCCCTGCCGCAGAAGAAGGGCAAGGGCGGCAAGGGCAAGCCCGCTCCCGCGGCGGCCGCCAAGGAAGCAAAGGATGATCTCGAGGAGCCCGGCAGGATACTCACAAAGGCCGAGAAGGAGAAGCTGAAGAAGGAGCGCGAGAAGCAGCGTAAGAAGGAACAGGTATGGGCTCTCACAACACCTCACAAATCATCTTCCGGAACAGATCTGACATTGGATTGCATCAGGCTGCGAAGAAGAAGACCCCGGCACCCGCAAAGGCCGCTGAGCCGGCAAAGGCGACCCCTGCGAAAGAAGAGCCCGCTGCTGAGAAGCCGGCTTCCCCCCCTGCCGCTCCCGCCGCTGCTGAGGCGGGAGGCAAGAAGAAGAAGATCCCGGCACACCTCGCCCTGATCCAGAAGCAGCAGGAGGAGCTGCGTCGCCAGCAGGAAGAGGCAGCCCGACTGGAAGCCGAAGCCAGGGCTCAGGCAGAGGAAGAGGAGAAGCGACTGGCCGAGGAAGCCAAGCGCAGGGAAGAACAGAGGGCTCTCAAGAAGCAGAAGGAAAAGGAGCGTATTGAGCAGCTCAAGAAGGAGGGCAAGTTCCTTACCAAGGCCCAGAAGGAGGAGAAGGCCCGAAACGAGCTCAAGCTGCAGCAGATGCTTGCTGCGGGCATCAAGATTGGACCCCAGGAGGGAGAGGGTGCGCCCAAGAAGAAGGTGGTTTATGACAGCAAGAAGAAGAGGGGTAAGAACGACAAGGTAAGCATTCGCAGTCTCACCTAAACCCCCCCCTTTACCGGTTGTCACCCGCTAACGCTTGGTTTCTTTTTCACCCCCCTAATCAGAAGGATGAAGAAGCTGCTCTGGCTGAAGCCGCTGAAAGGGCTCGAATTCAGGCCGAGAAGGCGCTGAAGGAGGCAGAGGAAAAGGCCGCCAAGGAGAAGGCCGAGGCCGAAGCCAAGGCCAAGGCTGCCAAGGCTGCTCAGTTGAGCGACGTTGAAGATGACTGGGAAGCTGCTGTCGACGGCGAGGAAGAAGACGTCAAGGACAGCTGGGATGCTGATTCCGATGAAGAGGCAGAGAAGAAGGCCGCCGCCAAAGCCAACGGCGCAGACAAGGAGAAGAAGGCAGGAGGTTCCGGGGGTGAGTCCGAGTCCGAGAGCGAGTCCGAGGAGGAGTCTGAAGACGAAGCCGTATCAAGAGCGAAGCAGCTGGAAGCTCAGCGCAAAAAGGAGGCTGCCGAACGCCGCGAGAAGGCTCACCAGGCCGCCCTCGCTGCTCGGTCCAAGGACAACCTGCGATCTCCCATTTGCTGTATCCTGGGACACGTCGATACTGGAAAGACCAAGCTTCTGGACAAGATCCGACAGACCAACGTCCAGGAGGGCGAAGCCGGAGGTATCACGCAGCAGATTGGTGCTACATACTTCCCCGTCGACGCCATCAAGCAGAAGACGGCCGTCGTCAACAAGAACAATGACTTCGAGTTCAAGGTCCCTGGTCTCCTCGTCATTGATACCCCTGGCCACGAGTCCTTCTCCAACCTCCGATCCCGTGGTTCGTCCCTCTGTAACATTGCCATTCTGGTTGTCGACATCATGCACGGCCTGGAGCCGCAGACTCTAGAGTCCATGCGCATGCTCCGCGAGAGGAAAACGCCGTTCATCGTGGCGCTCAACAAGATTGACAGACTGTACGGATGGAAGAAGGTGGACAACAACGGCTTCCAGGACAGTCTGGCGCTCCAGAGCAAGGCGGTGCAGAACGAGTTCAAGAACCGCCTGGAGCAGACGAAGCTGGCATTTGCCGAGCAGGGTTTCAACTCGGAGCTCTTCTACCAGAACAAGTCCATGGCCAAGTACGTCTCGCTCGTGCCCACGTCAGCGCACACCGGCGAGGGCATTCCGGATATGCTCAAGCTCATCATCCAGCTCACGCAAGAGCGCATGGTCGGCTCGCTCATGTACCTGTCCGAGGTCCAGGCCACCGTTCTGGAAGTCAAGGCGATTGAAGGTTTCGGCATGACCATTGATGTCATCCTGTCCAACGGTATCCTGAGGGAAGGCGACCGAATCGTCCTGTGTGGTACCGAGGGTGCCATTGTCACAAACATCAGAGCTCTGCTCACACCAGCGCCGCTCCGCGAACTGCGTCTCAAGTCGGCCTATGTTCACAACAAGGAGGTCAAGGCAGCTCTGGGTGTCAAGATCAGCGCTCCCAACCTGGAAGGAGCCATTGCAGGCTCCAGGCTGATGGTTGTCGGTCCAGATGACGACGAAGATGAGATTGTTGACGAGGTCGAATCGGATCTGGCCAACCTTCTCAGCAGAGTCGAGACCTCGGGCCGCGGCGTCAGCGTGCAAGCCTCCACCCTCGGTTCCTTGGAAGCCCTGCTCGACTTCCTCAAGGACTGCAAGATCCCCGTGGCCAACGTCGGCATCGGCCCAGTCTACAAGCGTGACGTGATGCAGTGCGGTATCATGCTGGAGAAGGCGCCTGACTATGCCGTGATGCTCTGCTTCGACGTCAAGGTCGACAAGGAAGCCCAGGCATACGCCGACGACCAGGGCATCAAGATCTTCCAGGCCGACATCATCTACCACCTGTTTGACAACTTCACCAAGCACATGGAGGAGATGCTGGAGAAGAAGAAGGAGGAGTCCAAGATGCTGGCGGTGTTCCCCTGCGTCCTGAAGCCCGTTGCCGTGTTCAACAAGACGGCTCCCATCGTTATTGGTGTCGACGTGGTTGAGGGCCAGCTCAAGATTAACACGCCGATTGCGGCCGTCAAGACGAACCCGACGACCGGCGCCAAGGAAGTCATTCCTCTTGGTAGAGTGTAAGTTTCTCTTCCCCTTTCCCCCCTTTTCCCTCCTCGACCTCCCTCCTTTCCCTTTCATCATACTTCAAGCCCAAGAAGAGAACATGAATATTAACGCACCCGTCTCTTCTTCCCAGGACCTCCATCGAGCGAGACCACAAGCAGGTCCCCGTCTGCAAAAAGGGCCAGCCCTCGGTCGCCGTCAAGATTGAAATGGGCGGCCACCAGCCCATCTACGGCCGCCACCTGGAAGAGACGGACCTGCTCTACAGCCAGATCTCGCGCAAGAGCATCGACACGCTGAAGGAGTATTACCGCAAGGAGGTGACGAATGACGAGTGGCAGCTGATTATCAAGCTCAAGCCCCTGTTTGACATTTAAAGCGGGGTGCGCCGCCGGGTGACGGGGAGAAGAATGAAGAGAAACAAGTGTTATCAACACTTTCAAACCTCTTTTGTTACGGCAATCTCTCTTCTGGCTGACCTCAGCTTTTACTTGCGCCTAGTTTCTTCCCTCATTCTTCTTGTCTCGATTTTTCTTCGGTCCTTTACGTGGTTATAAAAGCATTTGGTTGTTTTCATCATATTTCCTTTTCTTATTCGGTATTCGATGTGTTTTCTGTTACTGGAAGGGTTGCTTATATAGCTGGCTAGATTGTTCAAGAAAGAAAAAACAATCTTTGTACCAAGTATGACGAGAAGAAAAAGAGCCAGTGGTCACGGAGTCACACACACACATACAGAGAGAGAGAGAGAGAGAGAATGAGAGAGAGAGAGAGAGAGAGAGAATGAGAGAGAGAGAGAGAGAGAGAATGAGAGAGAATGAGAATGTCTTGTGTGTGATTACCTTCATGTGCCGTGCCGGTAGTAGAGATTGACGTCAAAAGTCAAGTCAGGGTCTAGGGGAGGAAGGCAGAACGAAGAAAGCATCGAGCCCTGATGCGGCAAGAGATGTGATGCGCGAATACCAGATGGGATGGGATGTGGCTGGGAAATAAGATTGAAATCTTCGACACACAACCGCTCCTTCGAGCTGTTTGCATGATAAGAAGTTTGATTTACTACCATCACACGAGGAGAAAATGGAGAGAGAAACGTTGGGCAAAGGTCTAAAGCATTCCTTTCATGCGTACCTATAGAAAAGGTCATAGCTACGTGTGGGAGCATATGATATGACAAATCTAGAAAAAACGTTGTAGACATGATGTTCCCTCGTTCAAGTTCCCTTCCTCCGTCATGTGATTTTCATCTCAAGTTTCAACTTTGTTCTATCGCGGTTTATTTTGTGTTTCTCTGCAAGTAACTTTTTTACTTACTCCTTCTTCCCTCGACCGACGGTGGCGCGCGATGCTTATTTGGGGTCACCCGCCTCCTCAATCTCGGGCTGGGGAGCGTCGGCGTCCTTCATCTCCTGGTCGGCTCCTCCCTGGGCCGCCTTCTCGGCCTCAGCAGCCTTGCGAGCCTCTTCCTCAGCGGCTCTTTTGGCAGCCTGCTCGGCCTCGACGCGCTCCTGGACGGCACGGCGCTCGGCCTCGACTTTCTCAAAGTATCGCTGGACGACAGGTCCGGCGAGAGCTCGGATCTCGTCCATCTTGGCAATGTAGACACCCTTGGAGGCATCGTCGCCTTCGTCGTACAGCCAGTCCTATACATCGTGATCAGTACAACCTGTTCCCTCCTCGCTGTATATGAAATGCGGGCGGCAATGTCGTGACATACCTCTGTAGACTCGAGCTTGGCTCGGATGGCAGCCTTCTCCTCCTCGCTGGCGAGATCGGCGTATTGCTCGTCAAGCTTGGCACGGAGGTCGTAGATGTACGCCTCGAGCTCGTTCTTCTTCTCCTCGGTGTCGGCGACCAGCTTGTCCTCCATGACCATGGCAGACTCCTTCTCAATCAGGGCGCTCTTCGTGCTGGGGTCGAGCGATGAGGTGCCGCTGGCAATGGGGAGATCGCCCTTTCGGACCTGCTTCTTGACCTTGCGCGTCTTTCGGGCGCCGTCGTCCTTGCTGTCAGTATCCATAGCCTGATCACAAGTGGTGTCAGCCAAACTTGCGTTTATTGACCCAACGAGGATGTCCGGAGAACTCACATCTGCGTCCTTGTCGTCCTTCTTTTCGTCCTCCTTGACCTCCTCCTCGACCTCCTGGTCCTCGACATAGTATCCGTTCTCCACGTTCAGCACGCCGTGGATGTTGACTCGGGCCTTGAGCTTGCAAATCATGAAGTCTTCCTTGCCATCGGCTTTGACGCCCTTCACAGAGAAGCGGCCAATCCAAGGGTTCGTCTTGCCAGGAAGATCTTCAACATTTGCGTAGCGGGCCTCGAGGTCAAAGGGCTGCTTGCGGTAGAAGGTGAGGATCTTGGTCGAGGGCAGGACGCCGCCCTTGTTGAAGACGGTCAGGCTGGTGTCCTCGTCGGGAATATCGGGAGCCTTCTCCCACCCAAACTCGATGGGGTAGCTGATGATGTCCTGGACGGTGAAGTCACGGACGCGGAAAGCCGGGGACAGGATGGCGCAGCTGAAGGCACAGCCTCGAGCGATGGCCTCATCGGCGTTCATGGTGTATGAGAGAGTCTTGCCGAAGAATTCCTGGATGCGCTCCTTGAGAATGGGGACTCGAGAGCCACCACCGACAATCTCGACGACGTCGATGTCGTCCTTGGTGAGCTTGGCCTGGGCAAGGGCCTGCTCGAGGGGCACGTGGACGCGAGCCAGCAGGGGCTCAACCATGGCCTCGAACTCCTGGCGAGTAACCATGGCAGAGGCATCGACATCGTTCATCAGGGACTCGATGTTGACGGGGGCCTGCTGGTTGGCGGAGAGGATCTTCTTCGTCTTCTCGGCGGCGGCAATGGTACGAGCCATGGCCCTGCCGTGGGTGTGAATGTCCACCTTGTACTTGCCCTTGAACTCCTTGGCCAGGTGGTCGACGAGGGCCTTGTCGAAGTCGCGGCCGCCAAAGTTGCGGTCCCAAGCGGTGGCCTTGACGGCGAGCTCGCCCTTCTTGAACTCGACAATGGAGCAGGTGTAGTTGCTGTGGCCAATGTCGATGAAGCACACGCGGCGGGGCTTCTCCTCGGGACCGGGCAGGTCGAGCTTGGTGATACCCCAGCCGAGGGCGGCGGCGGTGGTGTCGTTCATGAGGCGGAGGACCTTGAGGCCAGCAATCTCAGAGGCGTCGAGCAGGGCTCTGCGCTGCGCGTCGGTGAACCAGGCGGGGACGCTCAGGCAGAGGTCGGCGACGGGCTGCTTCAGCTCGTTGGCCGTGGTCTGCTTGATCTTGCTCAGGAACATGGCAACCAGCTGGGTGGCCGAGAACCTCTCGGTGTTGCCGAGATAGTTGACCTCGGCGCCAACCTGGCCGTTGACGTCGACAAGGGGTGCGGTGACATATTGCTGCTCGACCTGGATATCGGGGTCGTTGAAGGAGCGGCCGGCAAGGCGCTTGAGGCAGTTGACGGTGTTCTTGAGGTTGGAAATCTCCTGGGTCTTGGCCGCCTCGCCGAGGTAGCGGGATTTGGGGCCGAATCCTACCAGAGAACTATAGATGGCAGCAATGTCAGCAACGGTTCGGTTCACATGTGATGGGGAGGGATAGGGTCATCGCTCTATGGAGAGGCGGATGCGAGAGCTGGGATGGCGGGACATACGGTGTTGCTCTGTTGGAAACTTCATTGGTGATCTATAACGGCAGACATCTCTGGTCAGTCAAAAGGGTCCCGAGAGCCCTGAGAGGATTGTGAACCGGATTTCGTCCTACTCACCACGTCGACACCGCGATTCCTGGCGACGGCAATCACCGTCTTGAGGGTTCCGAAATCGACACCTGCGCGGCAGGGAGGGGTTAGGTCAGCATGGGAGCACGTCTTGTCTGGAGGTTCATGATCCTCGGTCTATACGGAGAGCGGCGCAGTATAGAAATAAGCATGAGAATGAACGCAGCGGCAGCGGGGGACTTACCGACGACGGAAGACATGATGTCTGTTCTGGCTTATCGCGATGCTGCTGTTATATCCCCTGTCTTTTTTTTCTTTTAAAAATCTCGATTCTGCCGCACTTGGGTTGCAAGTGAGGGGCCCAAGTCAAAAAGAAGAATTCGACGAGGAGAAAAGCAACAACGTGTAAAAGTAAGAGGAAATTGAAAAGGTCGGATGCGTGGAGAGAATCGAGGCAGGATGATATCAAGCCTGGATCTGTTTGAAGGGTTGGAAAAGTGAAAGGTGGAAAATAGAAGCAAAAAAAAAGAGAAGGGGAAAAAAAGTCCTAGGTGAGGTAAGGTAAGGTATAGTAAGGTAGAGAGGTGGCTCTGATAAGTGGCGGTTGCGATACCTTGCTAGACTACAGAGTGGGTGGGATGGAACTTTGAAGTGTGGATTGACTCAGTTTCTGTTTGATGGGCAAAAAAGCTGTGTGTGGTGTGTGCTCAGTTTTTTTTCTTCTTCTTCTTCTTCTTCTCTACGCTGGCGCTAGGCGGTGAGATCAGGTACTAATAGTAATGAGAAAGGAAAATTCAGCGTTCTGCCGCCTGTTCAAATACCTGGGTGCCCATCGCCAAGGGAGCAATACCTGGAGCTGCCGCGGGGCATTCGCTGCGATAAGTAGCGGCGCCCGCCAACTCGCCGCGGGGGAGTACCTGCGACGGCTGCCCCGCCATGGCCGCGGGAGGTACCCCGTGGAAAGCTGCAGAATTTTCCAGATGCCACGAGAAAAGGTGGACAGAGCAGGCAAAAAGCTGAGGCAGCGCCAACGCAACGCAACAGCGCCTGCAGCCTAGTCTACCTAGCAGAGAGCAGCAGAGCACAGCCTGACCTGACCTGACCTGACCTGACCTGACTAATAAAACTGGACGAGCCAGCAGAATGTGATACGTAGGTAATAGGAGATTGGACAGCAGCGGGCAGCGTTACGCAGGAATAGGTAGCAAGCCAATGAGAGGCGCTACCGTAGAGAATACATGACGTCGGGTTGCCGACTCTTCAGGGGTGATGGATGATGCTACGTGTTGTTGTGTTGTTGTCTTGTTGTCTTGTATGGACAGATCAGGGCCGTTGATAGGTTTCTGATGCTCTCCTTCATCTGGTCTCTCTCTCTCTCTCTCTCTCTACCTTACCTTAGTTACTGCTACTCTACAGCTGCCCTACCTACTTGACTTGATCGCCGACGTTTGAAAAGCCACGCTTCATTAGCACGACGACGGAGTCTCCTACCGTTGCGTCCATCAGCAGCACAAGTTACCCCGCCAAATCCATGGCTCGTCAGCTCTCCTGCCCCTCGACTGTTGTAAATATTACCCCGCCAAGCCCGCCAAGGGGAGACTGCTGGCTGCTTGTTTGCCTGTGATTCTCACTTTGATGATGGGTGGCGTTGAGATACCTACCCGTTGACAGCAAAACAAGTGGTGTGGCACTTGACATCCCGAACAGACGGGTCATTTCTTGCCTTTTCCCACGGGCAACAAAAGCAAATGTCTGTTTTCTGTTGGGCCAAGTCGCACGAGATAGTTCATTCTAGACACAATAGACCGCCCTTCGTCTTCGCCTTTCGTGGCCAATTTCGCGGACGTCAGAGAGATGGCACAACCCAAGGGAAACGTAAAAAGAATGACAGTCCTTGTCTATACGTATATGCAATAATGTGCGTTGAAATGATATAACCAAAAGTCGCCCTCTTTCCATAGTCTTCGATTGCGTGGTGAAAGCCACCTCAGCCAAGCCACGCCAAGCCAATCTTACGGATCAGACGACAGATCAATGAGCTCAACGTCCGGCGATTCTTTGCTCATCCCGGTGCCTCGCTGAAACTGCGCCCGTTGCGCTATGACATACTTCCTGCGATCTTCCTCTCCCATAAACTGATCCACGGAAACGACGGCCTCGGGTCCGCTAAGCACGATGCCTTCCAAAGAGCCGCTCTGCAGCGCGTCTCGCGAGGACGACGGGGTGGTGGAGGAGACGGGTGGCGTGTCGATACCGCCGTCTGAATCATCGTAGTGCGTGTAGAGTCCGGCTGCCGTCTTCCGCCGCGCTGAGAACATGCCGTCGATGCCGTCGGGGGGTCTGATAACGCTCCTGTTACGACCGAGCATCGTGCCCTGAGACATGCCCTTGGCTGAGGCCGCCCTTCGTGCCTCTTGGGCAGGAATGAAGCTCTCGGGAATCACGTTGAGATCGTCTCCCTGCCTCTCAGCCTTCTCGACTGCTTCCCGTGCCGTCGTGTTGGTATCGGCGGCGGCGGCATCCGCCCTCGGCCCTCCCCATGTCCTCTGGCCAGCCGTGAATATGCCGTACACCATGTAGTACCAGTTGAAGAAGGGGTTCAGGACAAACATCAGCGGGTAGAGCCAGATCTTGAACCGTCGGAGCTTGGCCCCAAAGTAGATCATGAGCAGCCAGTTGAGCCCGAGCGAGACGCCGATGAAGCCTACCGGCAGGTCTTTCACCTTTGCAACAGTCGATACCAGGGCCAGGACCATGATGAAGAAGAGGAGCGCCGTCGTTCGGATCGTGTTCTGCATGAAGCGGACAATGACCAGCAGCGGATACCGTTTCCACAACCGCCAGTCTGTCAGCATGCACACCTCGTTGGTGATGAAGCCGAGGAACCATCGCCTCCGCTGCTTAATAAGGGAGCGGTAGGTCTGCACAGCTTCCGTCTTGCAGAATGCCGACGTGCACATCTGGATCTGATATCGCTGCTTTGCGCCAATCATGAAGAGGTGGGTGAGCCATCGATCCTCCCCCAGGTGGCACTTTGCAAAGTCGAACAGGTCCTCGCACTGCTCCGCCTTGTCGGCGAAATAATACTTGGCCATCCTCCTGAAGGCTGAAAAGCGAAGCATGGTGAGGGCGCCGGGGAGGCACGTCACCGATCCGCAGCCCGATTCCACCGTGCGTTCGAACAGCTGGCCGTGGATGTATTCAATGTCCTGGAGCAGCGTGATGATGCTGTGCTTCCTCGTCGTCGACGTGATGACGCCAGTCATTGCCAGCATGTTTCTAGAATTGCCGGGACTTAGCTCCATGTCATACACAAAGTTCTGCAGGCAGACTTTGTCCAAAATGCAGTCCGAATCGATAAAGAGGATGAAGAGGTTGTCGTTCATCTTGAGATACTGCTCATACACTCGGTCAATGAGCTTGAACGTCGACTTCTGGCAGTGTCTCTTGCCGCCATGGGGAAACCGTGAGATGGTGATGCGGGCTTCCTTGTACGTGACGTCGATGCTCGTCGGGTACGACTCCATGGTCAGGGGAACGCCCAGCTTCTCTATCGTGTTGAGATAGAGCTCGTCCTCCTGATCTCCGTCAAAGGAGAGGAAGACGTGAATGCAAGCGGCGGGATAGTCGCAGTCGACCACCGAGTTGATAGCCGTGATGAGCACGTCGGGCTCTTCCTTGTAGCATGGCATGACAATCACAACTTTGGGGGCGGTAACGTCGTCGAGCACTTGCTTCATGCGCTTCGTGCGTCCCAGTTGATTGGTGACGAGTTGGTAGACGCAGAAGAGCCAGGGCACAGTCAGGAGAATGGAAAAGCTCCAAAAGGCGAACCACTGGAGAACCGAGACGACATCCTCTGGCCAGTACTTGGAGACTTGGCTCGGAAGCGGTAGCGTCACCACCATGATGGGAAGGAAAATGGCCCTGAAGTAGATGGAGCATCAGGAAGCAAGTCCACCAGCATTAGCTGTATAAGCAGGAGGAGACGTACCTGAAGGCTACAAAGGCTATGCCAACAACGACACAGAGGACGTTGATGGACCAATGTTCAGCCTTTCGAAATGCCTTGTACAAGCAATAGACAAAGGCAGCGAGCCAGAGAAACCATTCTAGCAGCGCCATGATCATGACCACTCCAACAATGGCTGTATAAACAATCTAAGACACCGTATAACCAAGCTTCTGTTAGCCATCTGGCAATCTTGAAGCACGCAAGGGGGACTCTTAAGATCAGGGGAGTTATAGGCGAACGGGAATCAACTTACATCTTTGACGGGCCATTCTGGCCCAGCAGGATCGACCGCCATGTCGTCCTACCAAGTATAGCGGAGTAAATCAAAGAACGGAGATGTTGCTGTTGCTGAAGATCGGTAGGCCGTCGACCTCAACCCTGGTCTAGGGAGGCGCCGAGGTGTAAATCGATAAATAGCTTCTGAATCTCCCATAACAGAAAGCAAAGACAGGCAATAGAGTCCTAAATCTGCAATCGCATAGCAAGCCCCGGCGAGAGATGGAAATCGAGGACAAGATGAACCCAAGACTGCACAAGAGGACGAAAAGAACGAAGAAGGAAAGCAGCAGCAGATTCGGCTCAAAGTGTCGACGTCCACCAGCGTTCCGTCCCCTGTCGCCGTCCTCCTCTTTTAGAGCAGAAAGTCCGGATACACGGCAAAAAAAGCGACAAGCAGCAGAGGCAGAAAGCAAAGAGCAGACTCTCAAACCAAAGGCGAAAATGGAGAAAGACAGGAAAAAAAAAAGAAGAAGAAAAGAAGTGAGGCTAAGAAAGGAAATCGCCTTCACACACACACACAGACAGACGAATCTGCCGTTTGAGAGAAGCGGCAAGTGATGCGCACCACCACCTGCTTGATTTGGTCGCGCAACGGGCAAAATTGTCTTTCCAACTGTCTCTCCCGGCAAAACTCGTGGTGAAAGATCGGTACTGCCTTGTACCTTTTTCTTCCTTTTCCCCCTTTGCTGACTTAGGTACTCAAGGCTGTGTGTGAGTGTTGTAAAAGGTGTGGTGTGTGTGTGTGTGTTCAGTTGTTGGCATCTAGTGTAGGTATAAGGTAGGTATCCAAGACCCCCAGAGGGCTTTTGAACGAATACAGCAGGTCGGCGGCTGGCAGCTGCAAGATGCACTGGGCATGACGGCCCAAATATGGAACCTCGCATGCACCAGCACGACACGGCTGGGGGTGCCTTGATTGGTGGGCAGCTGATGGGCAGCGTCTCTGGTGTCTCGGTGCTCGGTGGAACGTGGATGAAGAGAGAATGGAAAGGAAACAGGACTGAATCACAAGAGAGAAGATGGGGACGAGGAAGAAATACAACAACAGCTTCACACACACCCGGAGAGAGAATGGATGAGAAAATTGCTCCGACTAAACCTCTCTACCTCACCTATTGAGACGCAGGCTGCGGTTGGCTCTAAGCAAGTGATACGAACTGCAGCGTACGGATCATCATCACGCATTGGTGGGAGCAGCACGATTATACCCTCTATTTCTTCGTGGCTCCGTTGCCTAATGCAGAGCTCGGGCCCATGTCAACACAAATAGCATCACGATATTGCCTCGGGTCCGTGGCTTGTCTTGCTTGCCAGTCCCAGTGAGCCGCTTTTGATCGTTCCTGTACTTTGTACATACATGATAAGGTGGCAACATATTGATAGATTGCCAGCGTCGCACAGGTGCTCCCACTCAAGCGCTTGCAGTCCCACGCCCCTTGCATCGAGTTCCTCCTCTCACATCTTTCGAGTCCTGCCCGGAACACAGCAACGAGGTCCTAGCTAGGTAGTAAATGATGTGTGGTCCATACCTACAATACACATTGTCTTCTGCTTCTGATGCCACTGCTGCCACCGCGGTGTCTTATCACGGAACTTGCCCTCACCAAGCCCTGTCAACCACCGTGCCAGCCCTACCACTCGCGTCATCGCCCTTTCTGGCACTTTTCATTTCCCAGACCAGGACCGTAGATTGTGTCAATAGCCTTTAGGGCAAATCGTCGGTGATTGTCGTGAAATAACCGTTGCTTCTTCGCTCGGCAGTAGCAAAACGTACCAGAGGAGAAAATCCTCCAGTCCGACTGCATTGGCCTAAATCGATCAAATTCGACGTCTCGTGCCAGAGAACAGTGATATAGCAAAGGCAGATCATGCTTTATGCTTCCATCTTTCCCGTTGAGCCGCGTGTGTGGCTCTCGTTGTCGGGGCAGCGTGCTTGTTGCTGACAGGCAATGGCAGCACCCAAGAACTTATAGCATCTTTCTTTTTGTTTCGAGCGATTACGGGTTTGTATACCGATAATGCCAAGGCTCGGTGTTGGTTAATGTCCGGATCTGGTAGCATCGTATGCAGCCATGGTGATCGACTCCCATCAGAGAGCGCTACGCTGCTACCAATCCACATCGCTGAGCTGCAGCTTCCGAACACGTTGGCCCTTGTTCGGTTTGTCTACCCGATTGTGGTAGAAGGTTGTCGGCCGGTCGTTCACTACAGCCAGGCATTCCACGTGAGTCTATGTGCAACAAAGGGCAAGACTCGAAGGGGTAGTCAGGAGCACTCACCGTCTTGGTCATCGCTTTGTTGGAGGTCATAGTTGAGGACAAGGTTCTTGATTCGCTGCTGCTCCTCTCTCTCCGCTTGCTGCTGTGTCTTCATAGCAATCGCAAAGGTCGAGTCGGAAGGTAGTTCGACTGTCCGAGTCTGATGGCTACGTCAGCATTCAAGCCCCAGACAGGGTTGCCAAGAACGAAACATGACAGCAACATACCTGCTGTCGATTGCCCCTCTTTGTCATCAGCGAGAATGCCATCTTGCCGTTCTGTTGCGGCTCCCCGGTGCCGGTGGACATGGATGGCTCCCGGTTCCTCGACCGCACGGGGAGCGGCACGTCAAACAGCTGTTTGCGCTCAAACTTGCGTGATTCAAGGCTTTCCGCCATCATCTTGGCGTACTCTCGCTCAAATTCGGCTTCGTCTTCGGGATCCACAGCTTCTTCTTGCCTGGTGACGATGATAGCCTCGTCGTACTCGCTCTCATGGGTGGAGACATTGTCACCATCCTGTCAACGATGAAGCATTAGTAGGATTGTCCAACGGGGCTTGCTCGGGGACGGTGCTGTGCCATACCTCTGCTTCCTCTTCTTCTTCAGAAGCGCTTTCATCGTCACCGTCGCCATCGGCCTCTACGTCGTCCATGTCACCATTGTCGTCATCAGAGGATGCGCCACTTGTAGCGTCGTCTGCTTCCGCAACTTTGTCCACTCCCGCAGTCTTCTGGTCCTGAGCAATGGCAAGCTGGAAAGCCTTGGTCGCCTCCTCAATGTCGTCCACAAACTTCCATTGAGGCCGTGTCAGTGCAAAAGTATCCAGCACAAGAAACTCAATGTCCAGCGGCAGAGGTGCCTTGGTATGGACGTAATACTAAAGACGCAACGGATTAGTCTCACGCACGCTCGCAGCAAAGCCCTAGTTGACTTGACTCACCTGGAAGAACGAGAGGAAGTAGTCGAGCTTCTTCCCAGCGGCACCTCGGTTGAAGAACATGCCACAGGTCTCCAGCATAATGGAGATGAGGCGAATCCGGAAAAAGTCGTCGGGCGGATCAAAAACGTTGTACTTGCCCAGAACAGGTGGTCCGCCTGTGTACATGTTAGGATCGAGAGCCGAGAAGTTGTGGTTGGTGTGCCAGTGGCAGGAGAACAGGGGGGCCGAGACTTACTATATCCAAATAGCAAAATCTTGTACATGGTGTCAAAGATGACCGGATGTTCCAACATGCGGTAGTTGTAAAGCTCTCCAAGGTATTTGACCTCGGCAACGCGGCGCTGGGAAAACCTGAAGTCGTTCTGCTCTAGTCCAAAGCAAATGGACTCTACAACGTTATCAACGACTCTCACAACAAAGTGCGGATGATGCCGGTAGAGAGCGCTCAGAAGAATGCCAAGGAGGTGGATGTTTCCATATTTCACTTTGCCGGGCTTGGAAAAGACCTTTTCGAGTATAGCAACGACCTAGAGTTGAGAGAATGACATTTGTCAGCCAACAATGAGAATTTCAAGATTGCAACGAGAAGAGCAAACCCAGGACAGGGCAATAACAAAGGGCGCTTACCTCTGGTTCTTCCCAGTGAAGCCTGCGAATCTGCTTAAGAATCTTGCTATAATTCCGTTTAGTCATGTCGCCATAGATCAGCTTCCGGATAAAGAGCTCCATGGGAGTCCTTTCTTTCTGCTCAATCGCAGGCCGCTCCGGAGGATCAACAAAGTACACGGCATTGTCAATGAGCATCCTCTCCGGCTGGCCGATATGCTGCACAGACTTCTTCCTCTGCAGCGTCTCAAGGAAACTGGCCATTCTCGGCGCTGTTTCAGGGTTCCTGAGAAGATAGCGGCCACAGTTCTCAATCAAATTGCACAGAATCTCAATGTTCATGCGAGAGAAGTCGTCGAGGCTGACCTTGAGGCAGTGGAAGACCACGTGCTCAGGGACAACTCCAAACTTGGTGAGCTCTGCCAGATATCGAATGTTGCTGAGTCGGACCTGGCCCAGGAAATCCTTTTCCTTGCGGCGCTGCAAGCTACGAAACTCGGCATCGAGATAGTCGACCAGTCCCTTGGGGACATCGGGCATATATCTGCCCAGTGTGGCAACTAGACGGGCCCAAGACGGCAGCAAATCGCTCCGGCCCTTGGGGACCTCCGTCAGTGCCTTGACCAGTCGGTTGCGCGACGCCTTGGAGTTTAGGAAGCAAAAGTCAATGGCCGTCTGGTCGATGATGTCCTTGTTGGTAAGGTCAGGCAGACGAGCCAAAAGAGCATCTACTTGGGCTCCAATGGTCTTGTTAGCAATGGCCATCGACTGGTCATCTATGGTTTCTGGGGCTTTGGCCGCTTCTGCGCCTTCAGCACTAGAGTCGGGCTTCTTGGCAGTCTGCTCCTCGGTCTCCTGCTTCTTCTTCTTGCCATCCTCTAAAAGGATGGCCGGGACCTTTCCCTTCAGGTCAACTAGATTCTCGTAAAAGCGGCGTTCGTCTTCATCCTCCCAGATACCGGCACCGTCAGCCATGGACCGTAGGTAGTCGCCAGTCTTGACCAGGCCGATGGTGCTGTTCGAGGCCGCAAGGGGATCGTTGGAGTCTTTCAGATTAGGCATTTCGGCGCCAATAACGTCGGCAATCACCTGGGCATTGGCAACAAGCCTATCCTGAGCCTTGACCTGCTTCTCGTAGTTCGCTTGCCTATCTTCAAAGACCTCTCCGGACTTGACATAGGCCTCGGCGTTACGTCGGGCTTGGGAATGGATCGATTTCTGATCACGAACAATGTGGTTGGCGACATCGTCAAAGTATTTCTTGAGGATCTCCTTGAACTTTTCAGCCAACTCAGGGGGTGTGAACGGTTGGTCTTCGACGGAGGATTCTGCGCTCTCTTCGCGGGTTGGCGAGGCTTCGTCTTCTCCAGGCTTGCGGCCTTCAGGCGTAGTAGTCGCCCGGACCCCCAGGATATCCCAGCTGAAAGCCTTGACGAAGATGACGAGCAGCGGCAGGTTGGCGTGCTCCCTGTCATGGCCGAGTAGGTCTTTCAAAACCTCAAGCGGGAACGGGTCTGCAGAGGCGCCAGGTTTCGAACTGCTTCGAGTCTTGAGCTCGACTGACTTGCCGGTAGCGCCTTTGGTTGCGTCGTCCGGCTTGGTGGCATCGTCCAGGGTTCGTAGCACGCCGACTAACCAGAGCTCGGTGATGACCCTAAGAAGAGCACGCTGGCGGGTGATGCGCTCCTTTTCCTCCTTCTCACGCACATCGGCAGCCAAGGTCTTGAGCACACTCTTGTCGGGCGTGGCCATGCCCTTGCCGAGCAGCCAGGTGAGATACTCGGTGAACTCGGTAGGGCCGAATCGTTGGTGGAGAGCGCTCACGATTTCGACCGCGGCATCGATTTCGCCGGGCGTCTTGAGGCGACAGAGGCCCTCATAGCAGGCAGAAATGATCTCGGACAGGTATTTGTGCAGGCTCAGAGTTCGAATCTCTTGCAGGAACGTCGAGAGGGTTGCGGCGCTAATGGCAGTTCGGAGCCGTTTGATGAAGGCTGTGTTCTTCTTGAGAGACGAGTCAAGCGAACTGCTGACATTGATGAGCCCTTGGGTTGAGGAGGTTAGCCATAGATGAGGCAAACGGAAGCATTTATCTCGGGGCATCTATATCTCCATTCTCCTCCATACCTTTGTCGCCCTCCCAGGCTTTTTCATTCAGAGCTCGAAGCTCTCCTAGAGTCCACCGTTAGCTCCCGTACCCAAGCCCGTCGGCATAAGCGCAAAGATGAGAGTCAAGACGTACGCTTCCTTGCGCGGTCCATGGCAACCCGCAGGGTGAGTCTGGATTGCGACAGCGGAGTGTGGTCGAGGTACTACATTCGAGCGCGGCGCTGCACTGCTAAGGGATGGACTGCCCGGGAACACGGCACTGTGGTTGAGCGAGTCGAGCGAGCAGCATCGGTGCGTCCGAGGGAGCGAGTCGGACAGAGTCTGTGGGGGGAGATGATTCCTTTTCGTTGCGCGGTCGGGGCAAGAAGGTCGAGGCAAAAGAAAGACCGAAGCTTTGGGGGTCCTTTTGCGCCACAAGATTGACGCAAGGCTAAGGTCGAGGCTATGGGTGCGGAATGGAGTGCACTGACGGGATCGGAGGCTGTTACTCGACTGCTGTAATCTGGTTCTGATAGCGGCTGCCGGAACAACGCGACGGCGAGATGGGGCTTGGCCTAAACTGAGCGACAGCCAATCAAGCCGTCATTGTCTTTTTTTATTTCGAGATCTTGAACAGCAAACCGTAGGAAGTACTACAGATGCAGGTCGGACTCGAACATGGACGGCAATCAAACAATTGATCGGATAGCGGTCTTCTAAAGATACACAGTCATGACGCCAGCAGAAACCTCCTTCGCCAATTGCAATTCGGTATTGTTGAATGCACAAAAGCATATGAGGAATGAGAGGTCATGCAGGGTATCAAGAGCAATTGCACTGATATCACAGGTACCGTGCTGCTTCAAAAATGGACTTGAATTATATACGTCTACTGACGCAAGACACGTTATCAAGTGACTGTAGAGAGACAACAAACCATTCTATGTACTATGGTTAACAGGAAATTGCAAAACATTCCATTGCTTATGCCAGCGTCTATAGTGAGACAGAGTGAAAAACACTACTGTTCTCACTCAAATGACTGAGAACATGCCCCCAGACCGCGTTCCCTTCCAGCGCTATGCATGGTCGTCTAGACCTGAGTTTGTCAACACAACTCTCTCTACTACATACTCGCATGACTGTCGAGCATGAGCTGCAAGTGATTTTCACCTTGCGCACCGCAAATCTGGCACGGCAAAGGGTCATTCCGTGCTAGAAGAACCGAAATCTCTCGTGGCCACCTTCGCCAGGCACAGCGCCTCCATGATCCCCCTCACCACCCTCAGCACCGGCACCCTCAGCATGCGGCGGGTTCGGATAGTAAAAAGCAGAGACTGCGACGGCCACGTACAGCGTCACCAGGAGGAAGCCCTCGAGGTAGTTGCTCTTTTGGTCCTGCAGGAAGCGGCCGACAGTCAGGATGGCAAGGATGAGCATGACCAGGTCGAAGATGCCAAACTCCAGATCCAGGAGCTTGCCGCGTCCCCAAGCAACAATGACGACCAAGGGGGCATTGAAGAGGGCAGTCTGGAGGGTTGCACCCAGGACGTGAGACAGCGCAAAGTTCATCTGGTTGTCCCATGCTTCGTCAATGGCCGTGATATGCTCGGCGAACTTTTCGACCAGGGGAACCAGGATCAGGCCCATGAATGCATCGGACACCTTTGACTTTTCGATGATGTGTTCGATCTGCAAGACGAGCGTGATGGCGATCAAGGTGACGAGCGCAACGGCAACGGTCAATGCGATGATGCACTCGGTCATGGTGAGCTTGTCCTTGGCGGCGTCCTTATGGCCGTCACGGTCGCGCTCCTCATCCATCTCGAAGATGGCGTGGTAGAGACCATGGTGGGTTCGGGCCTGGAAGAAGACGTAGACGCAGTACGCAATGATGAGGAGAACGGAGACGATGCGCGAGATGCTCAGTGTCTTGTGAGAAATTTCCGCGGCACTCAGCGTGTTGTCGTCCGGAAGGCCGTGGGAGAAGACTGTGGGGATAGCCAGCCCAACACCCCTGAATACACTGGTAAGTTGGTGTCCCTCAAGTTCAGAACCATGGGCACAAAAACATACGCCGTGAGGAGCAAACCACTACCAGCTTCACTGATGGTATCGCTAAAGGTCTGCTCTTCGTGATAGATGCCTCCGACGAAGAAGCAGAAGCCCAGACAGAGCAGCATGGTCGCCAGGATCGAACCGAGGATGGCGGCTTTTATGACGAGGAACTGATTCATGTGCAGCAGAACCATGAAGAGGATGATTTCGACAATGGACCCGACCGTCGTCTCAATGAGCACGCCCCAGACATGGGGGACCTTACGCGCAAACTCTTGACCAGCAAATCCGATGAGGTTGGCACAGGGTGCCATGGCAATGTAGGAGAGAATGAAGATGAGGGTGTGGTCTCCGGGCAGGGTGTCTAAACGCAAAGCAAGCGATTTGTTCGTCGACGATCAGCAACTCTGGCGCATTTGTGAAGCAAATGAACATGGGCACCAATTCCGACGGGTTTTGGAAGGGCATTCGACGCCCTGCTCCCCTCGCAAAGAGCTTCCACAGCTTCACGGAGATGTCAAACAAAGACTTACATCGAACAGCCAATGCGACGGGAACAATGGGCCACAGCACATTGATGGCGGCGCTGGCCTTGCAAGAAGAGCGGAAGCAGATGCGCAGGAAGTGCCATGGGTGAATGCCACCGCGGCCGCTCTCGCCGCTGGACTTGATCCTGAATAGCTGCATGCCGCGGCCTTTTTCGCTCCGCCAGCGGGTGCGCTTGTACTCTTGGCTGGTGGACGGACGTGGGAGCTGCTCCCGATCAGAATCACGCTCTCGATGGCGGTCTCTATCACGATCTCTGTCACGATCACGATCACGATCCCGCTCCCGATCACGGTGACGCTCTCGGTCTCGGTCTCGGTCTCGGTTCCGCTTTGGCTCTCGGTCTCGGGAGCCGTAGGTTCTGTCGTAGGCTGGGCCGGGCTCGAGGGCGTCGTTGTCGACGAGGCTTCGCTGCTGGCCGTGATGGTGCGAGCCGAGGCGGCGATGATTTGGGCTGGCCATCGCGGCTGGCTGGCTGGCTGGCGAGCCTATATCAAGTCGAGTCAAACCGGCTCGAAGCGAGCTCTGATTCAAGTGGGGCCTGTGTGTCTCTCTCCTGTGCGTCCGTCCCTTCAGTCTGAAACCTGATGCAACGCAAGCTCCAGGTGCCCCCAAGGAAGGGTGTGGGAGGGAGCCCAGACAGCGCGGCTACCTGCAATATCGACTAGCAGCCGAGTAGCACGATGTTATGCGGAGGGCAGCTTGGCGCCTGGGGTGTGGGTTGGAGGGCTAGGACACAAAGACAGAAACAAAGCTAGAGAGCGTCTTGTCTGGAAACACCCTGCAGGCTTCTCAGCTCTGGGCAGGTGGGCGATACTAATAAGTCTCTGGCTTCACGAGCGTCGTGGCGCAGGGCTTCTTCACACCGGGGGGGTTCGATGGGGGCCTCGACGACGTGGCATGCTCCAGGTGGCCCCCAAATGCCTTGTGCCAGGCTCCCGGGGGAAGAGCATCTCTGCATATGCCGGGCCCAGTCGCGGCGGCAGTCCTGGGAATAGTCTCGACTCGCCTGGCACCACAACATGGGAGGCGTCAGCTGTGATTTGACGGGCGTGTTGCCGCGGGCGGGCCATGGCGAAACAGAAGAGGCTGGCAGGCGAGGAACAGGACGAGCAACCACCGAGCTGACAGCCAACTGACTGGCCCAGCCTTGCAAAATGTCGGTGGCCGGCATCACGGAACAGACCGGCCAACTGGCGTCCGTGACTGCAGACCTACCTAGGGCCAGCGTCAGGCTGCTCGCACTTTGTCCAAGTATGTACTCCGTCTGCATGCATGGATGATGGAGAGTTTCTGCCGCCCCAGATAAACCCATGCCCATGCTCGCTAAGGTGGATACAAGGATACAATCCTCAGCTCTGGCTGTGAGTGGATGGAGCAAGAAGAAGATGGAAATACGAGTAATGATAGAAAGTAAACTCTCTGGAGGGCAATCGATGCGAGAGACGCAGAAACGGCACACGGCAGGACATGGGCTGCATGGTTCCTGTGCTGTGGTGGTGAAGAGGCGGAGTCGCCGACTGCTGAAAGGTGGTTGTTGAGTACAAGCCGTAACACGCATCATCAGCAGTCCGGCTTGGGCTTCTAGAACATCTCAGGCTAATCAAGCCACCGTCTAGTCGTCAAGGTCTGCTGCTCCACCACAACCCTCTTGGACATCGGTTACAGGTCATCAAACAGGACAAAAAAGCGCCAAAGAGACTCTCTCACAGATCGTCGAGCAAGATGCCGTACTCGTCCTGCTCATCTAGCCCAATACAGTATCAAGAGTCGAGAACAAAAGCCAAGCAAGAAAACGCTCAATGCCAATGGCTGCCATGCAGGAGCATAAGGCACAGTACGGGCCTCTCAAGGGGCAGCCACAGCCAAAAGAAACAGCAAAAAACAGAGCCAAGAGTTCTCACTCTCTCAATGTTTCGTGTCCTGCAAATCCTCATCTGTCCCCCCCCTTCGCCATGCATGCATGATAACACGAGCAAGCAATCATCGAGTAATAGGAAGCGCTCACAATCCGACGCAGTTGGCTGGCTGTGAACAAATTAAACCCATTGACCCCCCCTGGACAGGAAACAGAGCTTAACACAAACAAGCATGCCTTTAGCGCCCACCCCGTCGGTTGGCTGCCTCGGCGCTACTCGTGCCTTATTCGCAGCTCTAATTTTACCTCCCACTCTTCTCTCCGGTTTCCTTTTCCACTCGCTCTTGCTGGGGGGGTGTGATGCGTGATGCCACTGGAATGCGGCACGCGATGTAATAAGCGGCAGCAAGAAAAACCTGCTTAGCGCTGGTAGGGGTGACGTCTTGTCCAAAATCGTAACATGTCGAATGGAGGAGCCTGATGGTATTATCGGCATCTCTGCATTATTGCATCTTCTTTCTTAGGTAGTATTCGTGTTGATGAAGCAAGGTCGCACTCCTAGTACTCGTAGTAGATAGCTGTTGCCAGACCCCCCTCTCCCATTCAAGAGCCCATTTCCCATCAAGCATGTCTTATGCCTTTTTTTCGTTTGTTGTATATATAATCTGAGAGATATCCCAAAACTTGAGTAGTATATGTATGATGCCAAAACTGTTAACCCCTGATTGCACGATTGCGAACAGAGCCGTGTGTACATTGTAGGCTCGCTCTCGCAGCAAATGGATAACCCTTCACTAATTGCTCCCCCCTTTTTGCTTCACTGCCCACAGCTCTCATGGCGATTGAGCCGGCTCAATGGCATGAAACCCATCCAGAGTCACCGTCACAGCACCAGCTTGGACAAGCTACAGGAAACAGAGTCAGCCATTGATCCATGCGAGAAAAGAGAATGAGTGAGTTGGGCGGGCAAGAAATGGAAACCTACAGCCCGAGACAGGTCGTCTATCAGATCGCTGGCATCTTCGATACCGACACAAAGCCGGATGATATCCTCGGGCATCTGCCGTTCCCTCCGCGTCTTGGCGTCGATGCTGGCGTGGCTCATCTGGCACGGCATGCTGATCAGGCTGTTGACGCACCCAAAGCTGACGCTGATGGTCCACAGCCGGGTCGCCTCGACGATGCGCTGCGAGATGGCCGGGTCGCCCGTCTCAAACGACAAGACTGCGCCAGCTCCTCTGGCAGTGGCCCAATGCAGGTCATACTGCGGGTGAGACTTGAGCCCGGGGTACCGCACTCGGAACCCATGTGCTTCCAGGAACTCGGCAATGGCCTGGGCGTTGGCCTGCTGCTTTTCCATGCGAATGGCCAGCGTCTTCACTCCCCTCATTAGGAGGAAGGAGTCGTTGGGCGACAGTCCACAGCCCGTTGAGTTGATTGTAAAGTATAGCTTATCGCCAATTGCCGCATCGTTGCAGGCAATCACGCCAGCCATGATGTCGTGATGGCCGGAGAGGTATTTAGTGCCCGACTCGTACACAATGTCCGCGCCGACGTCGAGAGGGTTAAAGAGCATGGGAGAGAGCATCGTGTTGTCAACCACCACGAGAGCCTTTTCATTGACCTCGTGCGCTAGCCGCGCGATTGATGGGATGTCCACGATTTTGATCAGGGGGTTCGTAGGGGTCTCGAGAAGAACCATGGTCGTCTTTTCTGACAGGCGTTCCTTCACTGCAATGACGTCTGTTGTGTCGACG
The DNA here is from genome assembly GCA_023628735.1 of Trichoderma sp. PF4103. Classification (NCBI taxonomy): domain Eukaryota; kingdom Fungi; phylum Ascomycota; class Sordariomycetes; order Hypocreales; family Hypocreaceae; genus Trichoderma; species Trichoderma sp. PF4103. The sequence continues at coordinate 48,228 of JAMAKC010000052.1, read as the reverse complement.
TGGTGCACGACAATCTGCTGGTTGGTCGCAAGGTACGTGAGCAATCGATGGGTGCCGCCGTAGAGATCGTCTCCCGTGATGACCTCGTCGCCAGGACGAAGGAGCCGGGAGATGACGTCGAGGGCACCCATTCCGGAGCTGACGGCCAGCGCCCTGTTGGCATTCATGATCTTGGCGAGGTGGCGCTCGAGGTGAGTGCGTGTAGGGTTCCCGGATCTCGTGTAGTCATACTCCTGCTGGCCACCGCTGGCGGAGGTCTGCTTGAACGTCGCAGACTGGTAGATGGGCGTGCTGGAAGCGCCATATTGATCCTTGCCCTCTGTGTACACCAGCTCAGTCGCGAGAGCATAGCGGCGTCGTCCGTTTCGAGGACTCGACGGCGCCGGCGAAGGCGGGAGGTTGTGGCCGTCGAGGTCGAGACGCTGGAGGGGACTGGCAGACTTGCCGGGTTGGCCGTCGGCGAAGGGAGCTGCCATGTTGGGTATGTGAGAGTAGGGGAAAGGGGGATGTCGGAGAAGGAGATTGCAACGAGAGATTGGGTGTCTGGCCGAGGTTTGTTTGATTCCTACAGCCAGCATACACACATATACTGTGCAGTCCCGTACCGTCCGACAGCAATGAATGCCCAGTATGAGAGAATTGGTAGTTTGGTTGAGAGGAATCCAACAAGTCGCCGCGCTGATGGAGAATGGGAGGGCAATTGATGATTCAAGTCTTTCGTCTTCCCGAAATGAGAAAAGAGAGGAAGAATCAACAAAGAGGCAAATTCACAGACTTGGATGCTTCAGCAAGAAGCAAACCAAGCATCGGCGCTGTGGGGGAGGCAATTGGCCCAACCGGTGAAGTCGCAATCATCTGGAGAATGACAGTTGGAGGGGCTGCATTGCTCGATCCGGCGTAGCGCTGCGATACCGGCAGCCTGACCCGCGCAAGCACAAATCACACCATCGGCGTTTTTCCTGGGGGTGGCGGTTTTGCCGTTCTTTTCCCGAGGCGCCAACGATTAATCACATACGAGTACTAGTGGGACTGCGGAGGGAGTGAGTCAGCCAAGCGGGGGACAGAAAAATAGGGACCGCAAAATGAATAAGTGCGTACTTATAACAGTATGAACACACTTCAGCCGATCAGTCGATCAGTTGATGATGTGCGTATAGTTCAGCGGTTGGGTGTTTAAAATTGCTCGTTTCCCTGTTATTCTGTCCCCCGCTTGTCAGCATTGGATCTCGCCAATGGGTTGGGTATTGTTAGCGCTATCGTACCTGATATCAAGCAGTCAGTACCTGGAAAGAGAATGTAAGTGTCGTTTGTTACCGTATGTCGAAGGAAAAGTATTTGAAAATATCTGTGAAGTGATGGTACACTCTTAGTAGCTATTTGTCGCTGTATGTGTAAGGATTTAAACAGGGATATTCAATTCTAATCTCTACGTGAATATAGTGGTGTATGTATATGGTCCGTTAGGTAGGTATATACCGGGCAGTCCGCAATCTATCCAGCTGGCACCTTAGCCGGCATGGGCCACAATCTCGCTCACCAACTCGCCCTTCTCCTCGCTGAAGTAGGAGCAGATCTGGGAAGGCAGCGGCACCTCCTTGTAGTCGTCGTCGGGTCCAGCCAGAATGTTCAAATTGATCCCGTCGCTCTTGCTGGTGAAGAGCTTGGTGGCTGTGCTCTCCTTGCTGAGGTAGACCTGCGCGCTGTCAACCTGGTCGAGCATGACGGTTGGCACCGCGCCGAGGACCTGGAGCGCAAAGTTGTTTGCCTTGACCACGTCCACGGTAGAGACGAGAGAGTCGACGACGAGAGACAGCCGGGTGGAGTTCTCGACCGTGACCTGGTTCGCCTTGCCCTTGATAATGACGGTGGTGTTGTTGCATCTGCTAATCAGCACGGAGTGGGTGATGGACGCCTCAATCTCCACGGGTTGAGCCTCCTTCTCAAAATTTTCCTGCAGTTCTCGAGTCAGTGCACACTCATCTCGCCGTGTCTTTCGGAAGGGTCACATACGACAGTCCACTTGTTGGCCTCAAGGACCTTCCTGGCAGGCTTCTTGGCTCTCATGCTCTCGGGCTTGGGCTTCTTGCCAGGAACGGGGCTCTTTGCTCTGGCGCCGTCCGACACCGTGGATCCTGCGCGCAGAGATGGATTCTTGTGCGTCATCTCTGACCTGTCCACCTTACGCAGGCCCTTGGTGACGTCCTCGCCTCGGTTGAGCTCGGAAAAGACAGCTCCGAAGCCCCCAGCAGGCGCTCCCCCAGATGCCTTGGCGGAATCAGACCCTATGTCCAGCATAGGAGCCGGACCGGGCGGCGGAGGCGGGGGAGGGGGCGGGGGAGCGCCGCCGGCAGAGGGACCGGCGATGGCAGCGGGCCGCTGTGTTTCTTTGCTGGACTCCAGAGACTTTGCAACTTCCTCGGCAGGCTCTCCTCGGGGGTTCCAAGCCACGCCTTGCGGGTGATGCTGCTTGATGTAGTCGCCGAGATCATGGAATATCTGGTAGAACGCTTGCACCCACTCAACCTGCCTGGGGTCGCTGTAGTACACAACATGGTTAGCTACTTTTGAAAGTCGTCATGCTTGGCCTAGATACTGCACATACTTGTCCTTCTGCTCCTTGAGAACCCTGTTGCCGAAGAATTGTGCGGCGCTCAAAGACTCTTCGACATGGTTGTAAGGGCGGTGGTCAATGGTCACCCAGCCAAGAACCATGATTCCATCCGCAACGGCGCTCAGGTTGCTATACATCGGGTCGGGTCGGTTGTTCTCCTTGATCTCGGTCGCGGCCATGAGCGCTTCCGTGATGGGCTTCAGCAGGTTCTGGTAGACGACCAAGCTTGAGCCAGAGGTGGACGGCTTCGCAGCCTTGGAAGCGATGAGCAGGAACTTGCGCTGTTCCCGGAAGCCCCTGAGAACCTCGGCGGCCTGCATAGTAGCGCAACAAGGTTAGCTCTCCTGGCTCGTCGCGTTAGGGGTTGAGGAGCAAGAAACGGACCTGCTGGGACACAGCTCCTCCCAGTTGGTTGCTGAGCTTGACATATTTGTCAAGGGTGGTGTTGAGGAAGTTGTCAAAGTCCTCTATCGATTCGGGCAGCGCCTCCTGAGGCTCCTCGAGGGCCGGCGGTGGTGGTGCCGCAGCCGATTCCGATTCGGGGGTCGCAGACTTTCCGAGGCCGGGGACATCTTTGGGAAGCTCGGTTGACGACGCGATATCTTCGAGACGTGAGGTCGCGGCTTCAAGTCTGCCAGCATATCAGCCAAGCTGGAGGACATCGGGACAGGGGGATGGCGGGCATGCTAGTTACCGTTTGATGAGCGTTGTGAGATTGTGCATGTTGCTTGGGGCAGCCATGGCGGCGGTGTTGAGTAAATGAGATTCGCGTATGCGATAAGGAAGGGCTATGCGGCAGCTGGCTGTGGATGTTGGACAAGAGACAAGAAACACATGAGGATATCACGCTGTTCGTGGCCGCAGCGACAGTGACGAACTCCTGGCCCAGCAGTAGCTTAAGTACGCGATAGCTTGCTGATTGGCGGCACCGCCTAAATCATTGCCTGAAACTCCTTTGGAGGGGTTCGCAGGCGGCGCTAGTGCTAGGTAGCCGCTACCTGGAACAATGGAAACGTCCATCTGCAAGGCTCCCAGGCCTCCGTGCAGGTACTTGAGACAGGCAGCTATTTGGGAGCCTGAAGATCCATCGTTTATCCGGCGCTGGTCAAGCAATCAATGTACAAGCTACCTTACCTAGATGCCTGCCTGGCTGCAGAAGCGAGCGGAATCCCCAACCGGGTTTTGCAGCCTCAGTGACATCTCTACCTACTCTATGGTGTGTTTCCTCGCAAAATAAAAGTGATGTTTTTGTGTGGATTTTCATACAACCAGCTGTTGAATTTGCGAGTATCTTCAGCTGTTGTGTTCTTGAGCATCCAGTGAGAGGCAGCTAAAAATAGGTGCCATTTTCATCGCCTATCTGGGTGAATTTTTGCGAGAGAGATGTTGCAGATTCGAGCTAGCACTTTTTCGTAGATTTGGCCGCCAGAGAGGAATCAAGGGGTCTTTCGCTGTGGACAATCAACACGAGAAGCACTCCAACACGTTACATTTCCATCGCTCTCCTTTGCCTTTGCCGCCACACAAACCACCCAAAAGCCCGCGATCAATCCCCCCAGTCACGCAGGTGGTAGAAGCCGCCCCCTCGCGTGCAAGAGCGCGACCGACAAAAAAGCAGGATTTCTCTCTTTAGATGTTTTTCATAAGCACGCCTGCGCCTCCATCATGATGCCACGGCATCACTCAAGCGGCTTTTCGAATGGATATCCGCGCGCCGACACCTTCGAGATCTCCCCCCATAGGTGCGAAATCCGTCCGCGTTCAGGCTCCCAGCATGGTAATCATGGTCAATTGGCGTGCCAGCTAACCGGCTTTTTTCTTGCTTGCCCGCAGGTTCCAGCCACGAGCCACGCTCCCTCCCCACAGGAAACGCAAGAGGACAGCGATTCGCGTCGGAATAGCAGTCGTCGTCATCCTCGTCCTCGTCCTCTGGTTCGGCCAGCCCAAGTCCGTCGCCTCCCTCATCTCGCTCGGCATCCTATCTGGATACGACGATCTGAAGCTCGAAACGGTCCGATACTATGACCTCTCCAACGTCCAGGGCACCGCGCGGGGCTGGGAGCGCGAGGAGCGTATCCTCCTCTGCGTCCCTCTTCGAGATGCCGAGCAGCACTTGCCCATGTTCTTCTCCCATCTGAAGAACTTTACGTATCCTCACAATCTGATCGATCTTGCGTTCCTCGTCTCCGACTCCAAGGACCACACGCTCGAGTCCCTGACGACGCATTTGGAGGCCATCCAGGCCGATCCGGACCCCAAGCAGCCATACGGAGAAATCTCCATCATCGAGAAGGACTTTGGCCAAAAGGTCAACCAGGACGTGGAAAGCCGTCACGGATTTGCTGCCCAGGCGAGCCGTAGAAAGCTCATGGCCCAGGCGCGCAATTGGCTTCTCAGCGCTGCTCTGCGGCCGTACCATTCTTGGGTATACTGGCGTGATGTGGATGTCGAGACGGCGCCATTTACCATTCTGGAGGATCTGATGAGGCATAACAAGGACGTCATCGTTCCTAGTATGTCCGCCCCTTAATGCTCCAGATGCAAGTCCTCTCCTGTTCGTATACTAACAGCAATCCCCTTAAGATGTCTGGCGTCCGCTCCCGGACTGGCTCGGTGGTGAGCAGCCTTACGATCTGAACTCGTGGCAGGAATCCGAAACCGCGCTCGCGCTGGCCGATACATTGGACGAAGACGCCGTTATTGTCGAAGGCTACGCCGAGTACGCCACCTGGAGGCCGCATCTTGCCTACCTGCGCGACCCCTACGGCGACCCCGATATGGAAATGGAAATCGACGGAGTGGGCGGTGTCAGCATCTTGGCCAAGGCCAAGGTCTTCCGCGCTGGCGTCCATTTCCCGGCGTTTTCCTTTGAGAAGCACGCTGAAACGGAGGGTTTCGGCAAAGTGAGCAGCATCCCTCATTCATTTGCTCGAGGCTTTGGGAATTATGACTGACAAATCTCCCGTAGATGGCGAAGCGTATGCGCTTTTCCGTTGTTGGGCTGCCGCATTATACTATTTGGCATTTGTATGAACCTAGCGTTGACGATATCAAGCATATGGAGGTAAGTGATTCATTGATTCACATCGTCTTACGGATTTTTTTTTTCTTTGCTAACGACAAACTTCACTGCAGGAAATGGAAAGAGAACGAATTGCTCGCGAAAAGGAAGAAGAAGAGAGGAAAAAGAAGGAAGCGCAGATCAAGGAGGAGTTTGGCGATGCCAACAGTCAGTGGGAGCAGGACAAGCAGCAGATGCAGGATCTCAAGTTGCAGGATCGCGGAGGCGAGAAAGAGGCTGCTGCCATCTTGGGCCAGGGCGCAGCCGCAAAGGCCGCGGGGGCTGTGGAAGGGCAAAAGAACTGAGCATGGGCTGGGGATCATTTGGTTGGAGTAAAATCGACTTTATTTCGCGCCGTTACGGTTTCCTATATATACGGATGCAGCATACATCTCGCCCCTCGAGCGGGTCGTCGCCAGCAACAAGCAGAATCTAATATAATAAATGCAGACCAAAACGAAGCACAGAATCGCCAAGTCCCTAATGATCCAATAAGATGAGCTAAACTCCGTCGCTTGAAAAAAGATTCCAACGCAGCCATGGTCAACAGACGAAGCACCCTGGATATTGTACCTCCCAACGAGCCCCTTGCTTTCAAGGAATGGTATCATGCTTTCTTCGTGCCCCTTTCGGATTCTTTACAAAGAACATACATCGGTGGAGTTGCATAGATGCCCCTAAGGGCCTAATTGTCAAACCGATCGGGAAGAAGAATAGGCGCAACGAGCGTCCAGATATACATGCCGTGGCAGATCCAAGCGCTGACAATCTTGACCCAGCTGGCACCATAGGTGCGGCCAACCGTGGCAAATTGGCCGTCTCGAGTGGCCTCCTCGTAGTTGAGCGTGAGAAGCGTCGAGACCCATGCCGTGGCCAGGAAGAAGATGATGTGGAACATTGAGTAGTTGTACTGGGTGCTGGATCGCTCGTCGTCATGAGGGTGATCTCCGCCATCGTCGCTCTCGTCGTCTGACAATAGAGCATCGGCCGGCAGACTGCCCTCCTCGACAGCACGGCGCAGGACCTCGGCTCGCATGGCACGGCGCTCCATGGGCTGCTGCGTAACCAGATCGTGTTCGTCATCTTCTGGTAGTCGAATAGCGTCGCCGTTGCCTCCCAGGCCGAGGCTTTGGGTAGCCGCACGCGTGGTGGTGTAAGCAACAGTGAGCATCGTCACGATGGCTCCGATGACGACGGATGTGGTCCTCGTCCCCTGAGCGCGCACCAGGGGATTGCAGTTCTTATCATCAGGCTCCATGGAGACAGCTGACATGGTCAGATAGGTGCAGTATACTGCAACCATTGCGGCCTGGGCCAAGCCAGCCTTGGGGTTGTATTCCTGGACTGTGGGGTTGATCGACACAATGGATATGATGATCCAGAGAAGAAGATTGACGGTGATGGCTGCCTGGTTCATGGTACAACCCCCCTGGGCGAAGAAGATGTACTGGACCACCGTCATGGCTATCGACGCCAGGTACATGCCCAACGTTGAGCCCACGAGGACGAAGCGCCAGAACCTGGAATCGGTCTCCTCAATCTGCGCCAGACAGTATTCAGCCCAGGTGTGCGCCAGGTCGACGAGAAGGATGAGGCCGAGGACGAGGAAGAGCATGGCAGCGGCGAAAGAGACGTAGTTTCCCCAAAACATGAAGAACTTGTCTGGAATGAGAAACGACATGACGATCAGTGCCAGCCAAGCAATGATCTTGGGACCCCAATAACCATTCTGAATAGCGGCCCGCGGGCTCTTGGAGGATTTGACGCCAAAGAGAAGACCCGCGAAGATGAGGTGTAGGAGCCCGAGGGCAAAGTTGATTCGGTGAGCGGCCAGCCATCCATAGCACTGCCCTGTGGGACAGTTGATTTTGACGTAGTCAAGGGCGAGGTGCTGGAGTTTCTCTATGGCCCAATCGGTGAGCATGATCCATGCTAGGATCGAGTTGACGAGGAGGAGGAGAGCGTAGGCGATACGCGTAGCTATGCTGCGAGACTGTTAGCGAGCCAGCAGAAGGGGATAGCGAGAGTTATGTCGATGTCGTACCTGTTGCCGCATTTGCCGCACGCGCTGCAGACCATGGAGCATGTTGCCGCGCCGCAGCAGCTGGCAAAGCAAGAGACTATCTACACGGCGCAAGTCAGTAAGCCATAGTCGACAAACATGATGCGCTGGGCGTTGATCAAGCCCGAGCGTCGTTTCCACGGCGCAAAGTAGATGGGAGACATACCGTGCCCACGCTCGGCACCGCAAGGAGCGGCAAGGAGAGAAGAGCGCCCATTATGTTGAGGATCGAGTCAATCCGTGGGAGCAAGTGAGAAATTCGCAGACGCGCGATGAAAGCGCTCGATGTCTTTGGCGTGCAGAGATGGTCTGAAACAGGATGATGCGTCTGGGGCGAGATACGGAGGACTGACGAAGGTACCCGTGACCTCAAAGGATGATGACATAACTGCCCCTTTGCGGTTAGGCGCGGGCTGGGATGTGCCTCTTGCAAATACCCCGGTCAGAGATCCTCTTAAATGCATAACTCCGTCACTCGAAAAGCATGAGGACGGAAAATGGTTTGCACACGAACGGCATCATGTCGAGGTAAAAGGCCGAAAGATGCATCAATATTCTCAAGCATGTTTTGGAGAAAGATTGCTAGTTCATATCAATACAAAGAATCTAATACTTGAACAGTTGAATCCAATAGTGTACCCAACAAGGGCGGGCTGTAGTTGGCCGCGAACCCGCATCCTGACCTCTATACTGGGGCCCCTCCGGACCATATCTAGACATTTAGTCTTCCTCCTCTAACTTGTCCTTTGTTTTCAGATACTGAACTCTCTGGTAGTGGATTATGTAAAAGGTGATGAATAAACCAAGAGCGCACGCGGTCGAGGTAACCGCATAAGCCGTACGGTAACATGCGATGCCGTCGTCGCATGATCTTGTGCCATCAGGCTCGACGACGCTGTGGTGGTCGTAGATCCGTCCATACAGCAGGTTGAACACGTTTCCGGAGGCAACGGGAGCCAGCATCATGAACCCCCAGTTCTGGCTCAGCCCGCGGATGCCAAACGTCTCCGCGACAATGGAGGGGAAGACGCCAAAAAGGCCGCCATATGCCAAGCCGGAAAGGCCTGAAACAAATACCAGTTTCTGAGGCATCTCAATCTGTAGAGCGCAGACTTGAGCCAGGAGGAATGTGCCACAAGCGACGGCAAGGCACCAGATGCGGCTAGCATGGAGACTCTTTACCAGATAATCCGAACCAATGCCTGTGAGATGAGTCAGTCAAGCTGCTTCTGGGGAAAGTGGAAATGTGTCGGGGTTGCTATGGACTAACCGCTCAGCAGTCGTCCTACGAAGTTGAAGACGGAGAGAATGGACACGTGGATTTGCTGATGGCTGACCAGGAACGGCTCATCGACAGAGGGGTCATAATGTCTCCAAAGAGCATTGGCATCATTTCCAATATTACTGAAAGTATGTTAGTTTTTGACCAAAACAACAGTGGCTTCGTGTGCCGGAGGACATACTTGATAGTCATGAGGCCGGTTCCAGCGAGGATGGCCATGATGGCGAATAGCTGCCAAAAGTCCAGGCAGAACAAGAGCTTCCATCCTCGTATATCTACTCGATGAGACACGTCTTGATCAACACTAGTGCCCCCAAGTATGTCGGCGGTGACAACATCGGGTATCAAGGGCAATGTCTCATTGAGCAGGGTATCATCACCAGCTTCGGGGTCGCTGGAGATGGCCGCGCGACTGGCGTCGGATGCTGGAGAGGCCCGGGATGATGTGCCTGGAGCTGGGTGAACGGCATCGGGATGAGATGACGTACCGGGTTCGGTTATGCTGCGCGCCCTCTGCCGAGCGGGTGGCTGTGACTCCGGCGCCTCACTTGGCACCTCCTGGTAGGAAACACGAGGGTATACCTTCAAGAAGAAGTAGCCCGAGAAAGTAAGACCGAAGGCGCCCCAAGCCAGCAGCATCAGAAAGGAGCTGGTGCTCCCCGGGAAGAAGACGGCTCCGACGAAGGAGAAGAAAAAGGCGCTGAGTCCAAAAGCTGCCAACGGAAAGGCGGTAGCCGTGCCTCGGTGTGTCGGCCAGTTGAGCGCAGATGTTTTGACTGCACCTGCAAAGGCCATGCAGCCGCCCAGGCCGGTCAGGTAGGAGAAGAAGCAGAGCACAGGGACAGAGCCCGCGGCCTTCTCGAAAGATATGCAGAGGGGCGCATATCCAATGGCCAGGAGAAAGGCGCCGGCAAGAACAGCAGGCCTCGATCCACGCTCATCCACAAACATGCCGATGGGGATGCCGAGCGTGTACATGCCCAGGTTGCCGAAGAGGCCGATCAGGTTGCTCTCGGTGGTAGAGAGCCGAAGCCTCTCGGCGAACTGAGGTGCCCATGCGGAATAGACATACTGCGGTGCGGTCTCGGAGTCAGTTGACACTATTCACCCATCTTTGCTGTCATGGCATGTAGGAAAGAAGAGACATAGAAGAAGATGCTCATTCTTCGGCCCCGAGGACACGGAGAAGCCAGCAGGACCGAATCACGGCAATGTGCGATGTCGCAGATGGCGACGAAGAGAGAGGGATATCATGGTGGTGCCTCACGTTTGTGCCGCAAGCCAGGGAGATGACGGTTGCAGCGACCGTGGCGATTAGCCGCCCACGGTGAGCGTCTCGGTCTTGTTGGTGCATATTACCGAAATATCTGCGGATGAGGAGGATCGAAAGAGGTTGCTATGAGCCCAAAAGCAGAGATCGAGCCCCTAGAATATCAGTTCTTCAGTTCCGCACTGATCGACACCTTGGTTCTCCGAGGCAGCGATGGTCTCCGTTTTCTTGGGAAGCAAACGCGCAACAAGGGCGCGAGAGATGGGTCATGAGACTGCCTCGCAGCGCCCCTGAGCAAGGATTCGGGATAAGCAGAGTATGAGGAATATTGCAATACCTGAGGCGAGAAGCAAATCAGGGGAGATACGACATGGCGAGTTGCAGCGTGATATGGATTAAACTGGGGGATGATGTTGCACTGTCCGACAGACTGCTGGTGAGATGCTCTTGTGAGAAGTGCTGATATGGATGAAGCCGCAATGATGATAAGCCCCCCAATCCCGCGGGACCCCCATCTGGCATGCATGTAGCCGCTAGGCCATATCGGGGAGTACCTTCAAGTTCCTATCATGGCGTAATCCTCTTTTAATCGATAAGAAACTTCCACTAACATCACAGATGATGGGACTTTGGACGCATCTTGATTCGTGTCTTTATACCTAAGGTAGATCACGAAAGTCGTGATGATGGAATACTTCGCTTGCGGTAATGAAGGAACAGATTCGTAGGAATGAGCTGCGTCACTTACAGACATGGCTTGCTGAGCTATCGCCGGAAGAGAGCGTTCGGTAATGGATAGAGTTTGTGGGCTTTCTCAACATGGCTGAAATAACCTGCGCACAAAGGCGACCTCACGTACCTACCTTGATGCCGTGGATATAAATGGCAAGCATCACACCCGTCCCAACAATTAAGTAGGAAAGGTATTCTATTCTCGCACACAATACAGGCCTTTTGCTGTTCGCGGAGACATCATAACAAACACTATGGACGGCGACCTTTCAGAAAAGCTCCGCACCATGCTGGCTGCCCTGGATCGAATCGACGACTTCCTCAGGCTCGTCTTCTACGCCCTGAGCTTTGTCGCCATGCCTGGTTTCTGGGTCGAGACTCTGATCTTCCAGCTGCTCGGCCTCAACACGCAGACGAGTTTCCGCATGTTTCCTCCGGCCGACATTGTCCCCGACTTCGACGCGACCTTGGCGTACACCAATGCCCTGATCATGATCATGTGCATACCATACTTCCAGTATTGCGAACGAACTCCACACGAGGGAGGAACTCTCGGAAGAATGCTCCGTCCTTTGACCACAAGGGCCAGCCCCGCCGGGCAATTCTGCATCATGCTTGCTCGCGTCTGGCTGGCTGCAGCTTGGGTCAACTCGGGAGCAGTTCAGTTTATGATTGACCATGGCAAGTGGAAGTTTGCTTGGCGGCTTGGAAGTCTGGTTATGATCTTGTGATGAGACTAGACTGCTCGGAGACGCACAAAGGCAGTGAGTGTCTCCTACATAACACATCGATTCCCATTGGCGACGATGTCTCGAAACCCGCCACCAACAGCCTTGGTCCGATTGCTCCCCAGATTCTCCACCGTGGTCCAATGCCGGCGCCATGTCAACCCCCACAGTCTCTTCTTGCTCGCACGGGCTGCAGACGCAGAAGATGGCGCTCATACCATGGAGACCCTAGGCTGGGACGGACAACCGCCGATTTGCTCGGACGAAGGAACAAACTCTGGTCTCGAAACCTGCTTCTCGTGCTGCCTTTCATACATTCGATATCAAGGCAGGCGATCATTTGATTGAGTGTGCGGGCTGACGGAACCCTCGTCCCATCATGGCAGGCGGTCGGCAGTGGTGCTTTTGCGGCTGCGGAGTAATACTGCCGGCAGAATATCCGTCACCTGCACAGCGGCTCGTGATGACGGCAGCCCCTGAGCTTGACACCAACCAGACATCAAGACGCACCGCACCGCCTTGTTTGATGGAAGTTTCCGTTGCTCCTAGGGCAGTGGCTCAGCCTGGGCGCATCAATCCCTTGCCCCGTAGCGTCTATCGATAGCACCCACCAGGCGCCTCCCCCTCATGTGGTCGGTAGTCGCGCAGCACCTGAAAAAACAACCTCGGCTCGATACATCCGGGGTCCAGTGGAGCCGAAGTTCCGATAGCGGTAAGCGTCGGCCAGCCAAGCGCCATTTCTCGCATTTAGCATGTGCCGCGGCCTGGCACGTCGCTCCAGACGGACAGACAGACAATCTGCTCGCACTTGTTGAAGCCGCATCTCGCTTTCTCTGGTTTCTGGGCGGTTCCATTTCCTTTAATGTCCTCGACGCTCGCCCGTTATTGACTGGACGAAGAAAGACTGCTCGGCTTCTATCTTCGCAGCTTGGGCCAGTTACCGGACTCTCCTGTTCACCACTGTTGTCAGCCTTGTCCGTGCGCGAATGCGGTAGCATCGATCGAGTCGTCTCCCGCACCAGTCTCCGTTCCCCATGAGCCGCGGTATCTGAGCGGATCTCCCAGCAGCCGATATAAACAACTCCGAAGCCTCGACTCGGCCAACCCCCTTTGCCTCCCTCTATCCTGCCATGTTGTCAGCAATCCGCTCCCAAAGACCGACAAACACCTTCCGACGGGTTGCGCTCTCTTCTGTACCTTTCTCAATGCTCCGTCTCGTCGTCTCATGGACTTGCTGCTGACTTACACGCCCGCTTACGACAGACCCATCGCATCGCCATGGCGCCGCCCAAACGAAACAGCAGCTCGCTGCCTTCCGGTATGTTCTGCGCTCGAACATGGACGACGCGATGCTTCGCTCCAATTGCTGTGCCGACCCGGCAGCTTGGCTCTCTGCTGGTCTCCTGAAGACGTTAGTTGAGCTAACACCGCTATTTCTTGTGCATCAGGGTATGTCGAGGACAAGTCCAAGGGCCCGATGCTCAGATTTCAAGACTCGCTCCCCCGACTTCCGGTCCCGACACTTGAAGAGACGGCCAAGCGATACCTCAAGAGCCTACACCCCATCATCTCTGCCAGCGAGCTCGAGCACAGCAAAGCGGCCGTCTCTGAATTCATCAAGCCGGGCGGAGTTGGCAGCAAGCTTCAGCAAAAGCTCATCGAGAGGAGCAAGGACCCCAAGATCAAGAACTGGATGTATGACTGGTGGAATGACGCTGCATACCTGAGCTACCGCGACCCGGTAGTGCCCTACGTCAGCTACTTCTACTCCCACAGAGACGATCCCAAACGCCGCAACCCCGCCAAGCGAGCTGCGGCCATCACCAGCAGCGTCCTCGAGTTCAAGAAGCTCGTCGACAGCGGCAACCTCGAGCCGGAATACATGAAGGGGCTGCCGATCTGCATGGACAGCTACAAGTGGATGTTCAATGCGAGCCGCGTCGCAGCCCGACCCGCGGACTACCCCGTCAAGTTTTCCCCCGATGAAAACAAGCACTTTGTTGTCATTCGCAAGAACCAATTTTTCAAAGTACCCCACGAGGTTGCCGGCAAGCAGCTGAACACGTCGGAGCTCGAGCAGCAGTTCAACCGCATCTACCAGGTTGCAGAGCGAGTGTCTCCCGTGGGTGCTCTGACCTCGGAGAACCGTGACATCTGGGCGGATGCGCGTGAGCTGCTGGTTTCGGCCAGCCCCAAGAACAAGGAGGCGCTGGAAGCCATTGAGTCTGCCTCGTTCGTCGTCTGTCTCGATGATGCGTCTCCCGTGACCCTGGAGGAGCGCGCCCATCAGTACTGGCATGGCGATGGAGCCAACCGCTGGTATGACAAGCCTCTCCAGTTCATCATCAACGACAACGGCACGTCGGGCTTCATGGGCGAGCACTCCATGATGGACGGCACGCCCACACACCGCCTGAACGACTACATCAACGATCTCATCTTTGGAAACAAGATCGATTTCTCGGATCCCAGCATCCGATCGAGCCTGCCCGACCCTCAGCCCATCAAGTTTGACATCACGCCCAAGATCCAGAGCGAGATTGATCGCGCCGTCGCCGACTTCAACAGCGTTATTGGGAAGCATCAGCTGGCCGTCCAAGCGTACCAGGGCTACGGCAAGGGTCTCATCAAGAAGTTCAAGTGCTCGCCCGATGCATACGTGCAGATGATCATCCAGCTTGCCTACGCCAAGATGTACGGCAAGAACCGCCCGACGTACGAATCGGCCGCCACTCGACGCTTCCAGCAGGGTCGCACCGAGACGTGCCGAAGCGTTTCTGACGAGTCAGTTGCCTGGTGCAAGTCGATGGCTGACCCGTCGATTGACGACAAGACGAAGATTGATCTCTTCCGGAAGGCCATTGCGGCTCACATTGAGTACATCACGGCCGCGTCGGACGGAAAGGGCGTCGATAGACACCTCTTTGGTCTCAAGAAGCTCCTCGAGCCCGGCCAGGAAGTTCCCGCCATCTACAAGGACCCCGCGTACACCTACTCTTCGTCGTGGTATTTGTCGACCTCACAGCTCAGCTCAGAGTTCTTCAACGGCTACGGCTGGAGCCAGGTCATTGACGATGGGTTTGGCATTGCCTACATGATCAATGAGAACAGGTAAGAGAACTCACTGGCATCTTTGTAAGGAAACAAAAGAATTGCGCTGACAAGTACTATAGCATCAACTTCAACATCGTTTCCAAGGGACTCGGAAGCGACCGGATGAGCTACTACCTGAACGAAGCAGCGGGTGAGATGCGAGATCTGCTGACTCCTACACTGGAGCCGCCCAAGGCCAAGCTGTAATCAAGGGATTGTTTGGTTCTGTATACTGCCTGCTATACTACATACACATATACCAGTGGCGCATCTCATAGACTCTTTCTTCAATGCGTCCATTTTGAACAAGGTCAACTCTGTCTGCTTGGTACTTAGTCATGCATTGTTGGTTTCCAAGTTTTTGTTTGCCTGTGATATTTGTTGGACAATTTGGCGGCGTCTATGGGCAATCGTAGGCTTCGTGATGGAACTCGTGGCAACAGCTACAACCAATTCGTGCCACAGCTGCTGATGGCGTGAGGTATCTCCAGTTATGGCATTGACGACACTCGATTTGATGCTTGCCTTGAAACATTGTGTCATGTCTCTCATAAGCTTATCAGATAGAGGAGATAAGGTACCGCGTCCAATTTACCCAGCACGTATTCGCGACGCAGCAATTCGACACCATCAAGGTACTTCCCAGTAGTTTCTGCCATGATTCGCAGCCCAGGTACTCGCGTTGCGTTAGCTCGCCCAGTACCCCATACCTAGCAGCGATGTAACGCGATAAGCTGCCTGCAGGCACATCAGATCATCTCTTGCCGTGATCTCTCGCACGTCTTTCCGCCAGAAATTCCCAATCTTCTTTCAACTCCTTCCCACCTCCCTCACCAAAGGCTGGCCATGGGCTCTCGCAAAGACTCGGACTCCCCCGAGGAGTCCGAGCAGGAACTGGAGCAGCAGCATGCCGACATTGACTTTGTGACCTTTGGCATGCTCATACTCGGTGAGGCGTCCCCCGCTACCGGTCCCTGTTAGCCTCCTAGCAGCCATTTTGGGGCTGACCGACCGTGTCCAAACGCGCTCTTTGTGTCGTCAAGATGATATCGATTTCGCTCCTCCAACGCCCTCCCGCACAAACGTCCTCGGCGGCGCCGGCTCCTACGCCGCTCTCGGCGCCCGCCTCTTCTCGCCCCCGCCGCTCTCGTCGACGGTGGGGTGGATAGTCGACCAGGGCTCCGACTTCCCGCCTGCGGTCACGGCGCTCATCGACAGCTGGGGCACCGGCGCCGTGATGCGCCACGACGCGGACCGCCTGACGACGCGGGGATGGAACGGCTACGGCGGTGGCGGCGCCGGCGACAAGCGCGACTTCAAGTACCTGACGCCCAAGAAGCGCATCACGACGGCCGATCTGCCGCCCAACCTGCTGCAGTCCAAGTCGTTCCACCTCATCTGCTCTCCGACCCGCTGCCAGGAGCTGGTGACGAGCATCATCGCCCGCCGCAAGGAGGCCGCGCCGCCCGAGACGTATACCAAGCCCGTCTTCGTGTGGGAGCCCGTGCCCGACCTGTGCACCCCCGACGAGCTGCTCAACCTCACCAACACGCTGCCCCTGGTGGACGTCTGCAGCCCGAACCACAGCGAGCTGGCCGGCTTCATGGGCGACGATGGCCTGGACCCGGTGACGGGCGACATCTCCACGAGGGCCATTGAGCGCGCTTGCGAGCAGCTTCTGGACAGCATGCCCCTCCAGTCGTTTGCCATTGTCGTGCGGGCTGCGCACAAGGGCTGCTACGTCGTCAAGAATGGCGGCAGGAAACGGCGGCCTGGCGGGGGGTCCAAGTCGACTCGGAAGAAGAACTATACGAGGGGCGGGCTGCGACCCGACATTGACATGACGGCTCTGCTGGCCGACCTCATCCGCGACGAAGACGGCTTGGTCGTGCGCGACGAGATCGAGGTCGACCCGGGCGTCGAACGATGGATCCCGGCCTACTTCAAGGACAGCAAAGAGGTCGTCGACCCTACAGGCGGCGGCAACACGTTTCTCGGAGGCATGGCTGTGGCTTTGGCTCGGGGTAAGAGCTACGAGGAAGCTGCAGTTTGGGGGACTGTCGCGGCTAGCTTTGCCGTACAACAGGTGGGCATGCCGACGCTGGAACGACGAGACGATGAAACGGAGACTTGGAATGGAAGCGTTGTGCTAGACCGGCTGCATGAGTTTGAGGCGAGACTTTGAAAGAACTTTGACTTTACAACGCATAGATAATCGTCGTTTTAATCCTTCTATTTAATTCCCATTCAACGTTGTGGCTCATAAGTCATTCAACCCGAGGTTCGCCCTGCAGTGTCCTTGTAGCACCCACCCAGTACCTTTGACGTTTTCGTTCCACATGAGAAGTCTTCGTAGTTTGGTATAATCCTCCAGATTTCCCCTCCTTCTGATGCCGGCCCCAAATACTTGGCAAATAACTTCAACCGTTCTCGCACTCAAATCTTGTAGATGACATCGCCGTCGCCAAACCTATTGCATCATTGGTTAGTCAAAGATCACTGTCACGATGAAGACAAGCCCGGAAACTCACATGATGTGATTCGCCTCCTCCAACTTCTTCAGCGCCTGGATAGCTTCCGGTCTGCTGAAAGCACCTCCTTCGCGGCCACCGATCCTCTCATTGACGGCCTGAACCACCGCGTCAAGAGGCGCCGAGTCGTCCTCGAACACGCTGGTGTTGAGCAGCTGGCCGAGGTTCGTCCTGAACGCTGCCAGTCGCTCGGGGGTGATGGCCGCCTCCTCAATCTCCAGGTTGCTGGCCGCGCTGGCCAGACCCTCATCCTCGACTTCTCCAGGGGTCTGAGACAAGACCTGTGAGGCGGGTAGTGTTGACGCGAAGGAGCTCTGCGTGTCCACCATGTCGTGGGATGGATGAGAGCTGCTGTCCAGCGCCATGTCGGCTTCCATTGCCCGAGTCTGGCGGCTTGAGCTCTGGCTTGTAGATCCGTTGGTTCCATTGAGCCGTGAACTCCTCGTCTGCATACGTGAACTTGATTGTCGAGAGCTGCTGCCATTGACCTGGGTAGTCTGCTGGCTTCCCTCGTCGCCTTCGTCGTCGCTATCGTCTTCGCCGCTCTCGTCGCTGGACGAGACCAGCCCGGCGGCTTGTGTGCGCCTGCGCTTTCTCCGTGAGCTGTCCTCTACAATTTCTTTGAACAGAGCGAATCGCAAGATGCTCTCTGCAGCAATGGCGTCTCGCTCCTCTACCCGAGATGACAATCGTGACTTTGCGTGAGCAGTAGCCAATCGAATGATGGTCTCGAGAGTACGGACTGTGAGCGGGCTCGTCCGCCTCTGGTTTCCCTCAATCTCGTCATTTCGCAGACCGACGTAGATGTCGGCAATGCGGTCCGAGGCTTCTTGCGTAAGGACTGGCTTGATCCGCTTAGCATACTGGATATACTTCTTCATGAATGCTATGCTGAGAATCTCCGTCTTCTTGCTGGCGCCCCGGCCTGATGTTCGGGTAACGCCTGCATGCAGCATCGCGTCGTACTTTTCGTACACCTCCGTGGGGCGCTGGGAGCCTGTCTGCGTGTTTGCGGACACTCCAAGCGATTGCGAGGTTTGTTCTCGGACGGGCGCACCCTCTTCGGTGCCTGCCTGGCGATACCGGTGCATGCGCAGCACATGTTCGGACACCTGCCTATCCCTGGCGTCCTCGATGTCATCGGTAACAACGAAGAGCAAATCAAATCGAGACAACAGGGAATCGGGAAGAGCAATATTCCTGTGAGGGTCCTTGTGAGGATCGTACTGCCCAAAGATGGGATTGGCAGCTGCGATAACGGAGCATCGAGCATTCAGTGACGTGTGGATTCCAGCCTTGGCAATGGTGACTGTCTGCTGTTCCATGACTTCGTGAATGGCCACACGGTCAACGTCTGACATCTTGTCGAACTCGTCGATGCAGACAACTCCTCGATCAGCCATGACCATGGCACCAGCCTCCAGTTTCCGCTCCCCTGTCTCCTTGTCGGTAGTCACCGCTGCCGTCAGACCGACACCTGAAGAACCGCGTCCTGTGGTGGCGATGGCCAGGGGCGCTGTGTTGAGCACGAATCGCAAGAGCTGGGACTTGGCTGTAGAAGGATCGCCGACCATCAGGATGTTGATGTCTCCTCTCAGATGAGTGCCGTTCTCGAGGTTCTTTTCCACACCTCCCAGGAGCATGAGTAAAATGGCCTTTTTGATATAGTCGTGGCCGTAGATACTAGGCGCAAGTGACTGAGAGAGGAGGCCAAGAAGATCCTTCTTCTTGGCCACCTTGTTGATGTTTCGAATGTCCGTGTCGGTAATGGAGGCGGTAGCCACTCCGCCATTGGATTTGGAGGACAGCAGGACGACATTGTTAGCCAGGACGACAGTCTTGAACAGCGCGCTGTTGTGATTGGCATTCCTGTTGCCCAGGGTTCGGAAGATACCCACGAGCTGAATCCTGTCACCAGGCTTCACCGAGTCGACCAGATCGTCGTCCAAGATGACATCCACGCCTCGAGGAAGCTGCCCGGCGGGCGCCCGTTCAGGCATCTCTTGGATCGAAATCGTCTGGTGGTCCCGGTATGTACAGAACCCATACTCTGTTGTGAGCGGGTTTCCCTCGTCGTCTTCCTGCGGATAGACGCTTGAAGTGGTGACTCCATTGGTCATGGTCTGGTCTTGGTACTCTCGGAAGTGGAACTTGTCCTTGGCTTCATTGTAGTGAACGCTGCGCACAACTTTAGGCCTAATGAGGGAGCATCTGGTCACGATGCCCTCAACGGAGACCATGTTGTTCAAGTGCTGCGAAGACAGCGTGCGGGGATTGCAGGCATTGAGGCCAAAGTTGCCAGCCCAGGCGCAGTAGTAAACGGTATCCCTGGCCGTCTGGTCAGGCCTGGCCTGGGGCAGCGTCTGCACAATCTCTTTCAGGGCATGGTTGAAGGCGAGGGTATAGTCGAAGGGCTTCTGAAGGATCTCCTGTGCAAACTCGGCATTGTGGTCTCGGACGTGGTCGATGTTTACGGTGAGGCGACGCTGGTTCTTGCGGAGCATCAAAATGATGTCCGATCTGTAACTTCGGGCATGAGGGTCATCTGGGGCAGAGAGGTTAGCCAGGGCAGAGCCCCAATATGGGCTGGGAACTCGAGTTTCGTACTGGGAACCAGAAACTCCTCAGCCTGGCGAATGCGATCCCGCACGCCGTCGTCCTGGAGCATAAACGAATCCATGGCGGGCAGTTGTGCTGAAATCACCGGCAGGTTGAGCAGGCAAATCGCGAAAAGGATGCGTCTTCCAGAGCTGTACCGCGTCGACGCGGGATCTCTTAATTGATTTTGCCCTGCTTGGACTAGCACCACTCTTGGGGTCAAGGTGGGTAGGTACGTACCCGCTCGCGTCTACTGTGCAGTTAGGCTCATTATCACACTGTAATGGAGGTCCAACAGGTGGAGCAAGTGACCGTTTGAGCTGATTGCAATACTGTCTTTGGGTGCCCAACTGTGTCGACTTGTAGATATGACGGGCGTCAAGTCGAAGCTGGATTAGTATGTACTGAGTAGTAAGCAGTGTTTTCGTCAAGTAGTCGAAAATGCGATATTATCCCCTCTATATTAATTCCAAGGCACTGGCCAAGAGGCCGGTTAGAAGTACACCTCAACCAGTGAAACGTCCAGTTTCAATAGGAGCAACATGCGCGTGCTAAAAGACTTGGCTGAGCTTCAGGTACCCTCAAAGTATTGCCTACGGTAAGGTACCACTCAGAGGTCTGCATCCGTACCGGTACCTACTGAGATACCCTGCTTGCCTGCTCCTCTCCTAGGGATTCAGTTGGTGGGGGGGCGCCCGTGCCAGACCAAACTCCATCCCACTAGCACCAAGCATAAACGGAGTGCGTGGCCACGAGCTTGCGACACAGAAGGGACCGCCAGTGAAATACGCCAGGGCCCGTCTTACCACTGCCATTGCGCTGCAGACGAGCTGGAAGACATCCAATGTATCCCCGGACCAGCAGCCCAGCGACGCTCTTTTCCCCTATTCCCTATGACGGAAGAGAGGCCAGGCGGCTCCGAGATATCGATCTTCGCGAGGGCCTTGGGGTTTAATTACTGCTGAATCCCCCCGGGCTCCGCAGACCCATGAGCCGGCCCTGCAACGGCGTTACAGGCCACCTACGAACCGCCACGGAGCCTCGCCACTGCCGCCCTTGACTGGCGACTAGTGACTGGCAACTGGCGACTGGTGAGAAAGGCGTTGCCAGACTCCCCGAGACTCCAGAGCTGCCCTCCATCGTCCGAGTGGTCGCCATGGCCGACCGCAATGCTCCCGGAGTGTCATCGCCGCACCAATCCCAAGCCTCATCCTCTGCAGCGCCCCTGGCCGGAACCGCGGGCGCTGCGTCCGTCCGGTCGCGCAACCGCCGCAATCCCGATCATGGCAGCTACGGCACCGGTCGTAGCAACGACGAGAACCCAACGAGAAGCTACGGGCTCGGATCACAGAGGGGTGACAACACCAAAGGAAGAAATGGGACGCCTGGGCTGGGGCAGTTTTTTGAAGACTCATGGACTCAGAGCTGGTCATCGGTCCAAGGCTTCGCATCCTCGCTCCTTTCGGTGGCAGAGAACCCAGGTGACATGCCTCGATCGCGGGCGGGCGCTCAGTCCGGGAATGCATCCTCCACCTCCATTTGGAATCGAATACCGTCGAATCTTGGCAGCATCGCTAGCAAGAGTTTCAATCGAGGGAGCTCTCCCGCTTCCCAAGGCCCAAGGGCCGCGAACCGAGTGGCAGCTGGATCATCGGACGAGCGAGAGTCGGCGCTGAAAACGGCCCAGAGGGCCAGCGTCCTGGAAAACAACCGAGCACTGGATTACTCAAGAAACCACAAGCGTCGAAACTCGGACGAAGTTGCAGCAGAGAACTCGCAACCAGAAGAATATCTAGTGTATATCCACAAGATACAGCCCAGCGATACGTATGCTGGCATTATTCTCCGGTACAAGTGCCAGGAGGATGCCTTCAGAAAAGCGAATGGCCTCTGGTCCAGGGATAGTATCCAAGTCCGAAAATGGGTCGTCCTGCCAGTCGATGCCTGCGAAGTGCGAGGGCGACCATGCGACCCCCCGTTGAGCAGTCAGGACCATGCCGCCGCGACCAAGTCTCACGAAACCACGTCACAAACCACATCCCATACTCCTTTCACACTTGCAGACGAAAGGCCCGCACAGGAAGAGGAGACTACGGAAAAGGAGGTCATGCCTTGGTCACACGTCAGATGGGTCAAGATAGACTCACTACCCGAGCCGGTTGAGATAGGGCGTATTGCGCGCCAGAAGATGGGCTACTTCCCGCCACGAAGGAAAAAGACTGGCAGGACCGTTTCTTTCTCTTCCACGCCGCGACAAAGCCTCGACGCCTCTACCACCTCGGATCATATGGACTCGCCCATGTCCAGGCGGCAGAGCGCGGTCGGCGATCGACCATCGTTGTCGGGCAGACGAGACTCCCTCCGCAGTCATGGAAGCAGCGAGGCGCCGGATATGAGGCCGGCGTGGATGCGACGCGCTGGCGGGGTCGGCTCCTTGAGCAGAAACGTCCGGGCTCCCGGTCCGGACAAGGACTACCTCAATTCGTGGGCCAAGAAGCACTTCCCCGGCCTTGACATGGACAAGTTGCCGTCCATGTCGGTCATGGGGTCAGAGATGGCACGGTTCGGCTTTGGTCGTGAACCTGCCGAGATCGTGGAGGGCAATTTTCAAGAGGGGGGAGATACAGAGTCGCCAAGCAACCAGAACAATGGCTTGGACAAAGCGGCGGCCGCCGTCGAGACGTGGCTCCGAACTGCATGGTCGAAACGGTCCATGGGCCCGTTGATTGGCAACTTGCCACGGCAGAGGAACACAAACGGCCAGGATTTTGGAGACTTGATAGAGCTGACGCCTACGCCAGGTGCCGAGGGCACGCCGCGCTCTGATATGTTTGATTCACAAGTACCGTCGCAGTTCCTTGGAGGTATGTCGAACGACGATTCTAGCATAAAGCGATAAAGGATAGAATTTTGATACACAGCATTATTATCATTGGTTTATATACCTGTTTTGGGAGTGCTCGGCGATTGTGTATGGGACTACTACCTCGTTGCTTTGGTATAATTTCCCACCTATTGATATCTATACACACGGCTGAATTTGATACGAAGTATGCATCGAGTTCATGGGGTTTTTCGGCTCTCCTGTTGAGATCGGGCATTCAACATTCAATTCTATGTTCCCAGACATCTGCTTGCAGCAGGTAGATATTTGCCTTCAACTTCTCCTGAAAGGGGCCGGTCTGGGGGACCACAATCATTGCTTTCGCAGAGGGGTGGACCTTCACTGGAAGTCTAGCGGGAGCTCCCCTGTAAATTAAGGTACTGAACATGTACGGAAACCAAATTCTTATCGATACAGCTCCAGCGTCAGCTCCAAACTTCGAGGTACCTTGCCTTATATCATCAGTCTCCAAGTCGTCCAGATATTCGCCAGACTAGTAATACCCAGCATTTCTATATCTGCCCCAGTCGACGCGTTGATGAACTGGAGAGCTTTACAATTTTGAAAGAAACCATAAAAACAAAGCATATCTTTTCTTGCCCAAGGGTTCAAGACGTCCATCACCGATATTCCAGGGAGCGCAATCCATAACTACCTTACCTACAGCAGGAATAATGCGCGATCGGCCAGCGGCGGCAAACAAAGTCTCAAAGAAAACGCGACATCGGTCTCGCGGATCCGGATCCAACGCGAAGGCGAAATTCGCGTCCACGACCTCGAAGCAAGCCCAGAAGATCAGAAGCGCACTGAATGAGAGCACGAATTCTTCCGCCTCGAGCGTCGCATCCGATCTAGAAGATGAAGGCAGCACGTTGGACCAGCCCAAGGCATCGAAGCCAGCGCGATCACGGCCCAAAGCGTCGAAGAACCGCGACGCACAGAATGGCGAAGACGATGGAGAGATGAGCGGACTCGAGGAAGACCACAGTTCCAATGGCGACGATATCCGACGGCAACTCTCTGAACTCCGGAAGAGCTATTCGAAGCTAGAGTCGAGATATCAGAAGCTCCAAGAGATCGGCGTAAGACAAGCGGAGCAGAACTTTGAACAACTCAAGGCGCAAGCCGAGGAGAATACTCGAGGTGAGGCGGCGCCCGTTGCTACAGAAGGTGGTATAGACGTCTCCAAAAGCGTTGCACACTAACGTCTTGCGCGACAGTGGCCAACGAGTTGATTGCGCAGCTCAAGGAAGAGGTCGCCGAGCAATCCAAGTCGATCCAGCGAGCAGAACAGCTGCAGACGCGCCTAGGCCAGAGCGAGACGGAGGTGGAGGACTTGCGCGCCCAGCTCTCAGCCGCCAACCAGTCTCTGGCCCAGGCCAGGTCCGAGACGAAGAATCTGTACACGAAACTGGCAGCGAGCAGGCACGGCGAGACGAGCAACAAAGGGCCTACGACGGGCAACCGGGCGGCGCAAAGCGAGAAGGAGAGCAAGCAGGTGGCTCAGGTCAAGGAAGACTTGTATGCGGATCTGACGGGCCTCATCGTGAGGGATGTGCGCCGCATTGACAAGGAGGATGTCTTTGATTGCATCCAGACTGGACGCAACGGGAGTAAGTTGTCGCCCTCTTTTGCGATCGAGATAGGAGCCGATGGCTAATGTCCTTGAACAGCTCTCCATTTCAAGCTCGCGCTAGAAGACCTGGAAGCCGCCGAGAGCTACGAGGAGCTGCAGTTCACATACCGCCCGCAGCTGGATGAGGATCGCGACAGTGATTTGATAGAAGTCCTTCCCGACTATCTCACCGAGGAGATTACGTTCCCTCGACATCAGGCATCCAAGTTCTATGCCCGAGTAATAAAGTCGCTAATGGAGCGCGTAGATAAGGATTGAAACACGGAAATCAAGGCAGCATTGGACACGCAGTAGACTTTTCCGGATTATCATTAAGCAATTGATGTGGGCATATGCTTGGAGAATACAAGTTGTGTAGTATACAAGCCTCGAACTGACGATGCGATAGTACCTTACCTATAGGCTAGGGATGCTTCTCTCCTTCGTCGCGAGATATGATGTCGAGACAGAATGACTCCCAACTCAGGTACTGTGTGAAAAGCCAGCTTGTCAAGGCAATCAATCATATGCACTGCTCAATCATAAGGTAAGTTGTCCCCAAGGTAATCCATTGCAGAACAGTAATTCCTCGTCCCTCTCGTTCTCCATCTGTTACAGCAATGCCCAGTTGCTGCACCCTGGCGGATCTCGTCTCAGTTAGAAGCAAGCCGGGTACCTGCAGGTAGACTGCCGTGGCTTGGCCGTGCGGGTGGACACTCTGGTACAAAAGGACCAAGTGCCGTGCTTGGTAAAAGCGGCCGAGGCAGCGCGTCTCACGTTTTGCCAGCGACCTTGAGCTGCCGAGTTGCTTCTGATCAGCTTCACAACAACAAGTTCCGACCCTTTCGAATGAAGTCTTCTCGAAACCGGCGAACAGGCAAACACACACTCTCTTCCACCCACACACAACAGCTGGAGAAGCTCACCGGACCGACCGCGCCGACCGCAGGTACCGACACCGACGGTAACGAAACGGGGTGCTGACGGAGTCGGAACCAAGGCCGCAACATGCCTGCGCTCGCCTTGCCGGTTTGATCCATCTTGTCCGATTGTGCAGCACACAGCGTCTGCAAACCGCCCTCGCCTCCTGGTGTCGCATGCGCCCTTTCGAGTCCTGACTGATCGCCTTGGTCCGGCGTACCTTCGGCGCAGACGAGCTTGTGATCTCGACGTTCGTGCCGGGGAGGAGGTCGCTTTGCCTCCTCCTTCCATCGTCCCCTCCCCTCCTCCGTCTCTGTTCCCGGCCCCGAACGGCCATCTGAGCAACTCGTCCGACTTCCCCGAATTCCGCGGCCTCCAGCGACGACGCCCGCACCATGGACGGTGAAGCGCCCTCTGGCGACGGCTCGTCGCGCGTGAGTCCGCCGCAACAGCAGCAGTCGCAGCAGCAGCCACAGGCGCAGGCGCAATCCAAAACGTCCCCGCTGCCTTCAGCTTCCGCCGCCGCCAACGCCGCCAACCAGATGAGCTTCAGGAGGTACGAGGGCCATGAGTCGGTATCAGCGCTGCGCGGATGCAGGTCGCTAACTCGTCTGGTGTTTCTAGGCAACGAGCGTCACGAGCATGCGAGGTATGTCCATGTATATCATCCTGCAGGTCGCATAACCACCACCCTCTCTCCAAACGTGCCGAGGCATCTCAGCCAGGCGGCGGGTCCGCTGACCGCGTTGCGACTGGGCATCCCATCCCATCTCATACCATACCATCTCTGGACCTGTAAGCACCTCAGCTAACCGCTCGATAGACATGTCACGCTCGCAAGGTACGTTTGTCCGCCGTCGCAAGCCATGCGCCATTCTTCAAGGGTGCTGTTGCATGCTAACCATCCGGCCGTGTCCAGGTTCGATGCGACGCAGCTAGCCTCGGCGTTCCATGCACCAACTGCGTCGCCTTCCAGATAGAATGTCGCATCCCAACACCCAAGCGCAAGAAGACCCAAGTTGCTGGGGCGCCCACAAACAAGGATTCCGACAGGTGCGTGCCCGTGTCGAGCTCAGTTCTATATCCCGCTCCCCTCTTCACATGCTGACCAAGTGCGTGTGCCCGTCTCTCTCTACAGCGACCGCGGCGACACCACCGATGACCCATCGCGGCAGACGCAGACGCCTCACAGCAGCACCGCTACCCCGTACTCGCCCAGAGCTTCGGCTCCGACAGTCGCACACACCACTGACGGGACGCCGCCCACGTCTCTTACAGAAGCCCAGGCCAGGAAGGAGGAGGTCGACAATGGCACCTATCTCAACCTTGTCATGAAGCCAAAGTTCACGCGCGCCCCCATCACCGAGGCCGGTCGTGTTGCGTACCTTGGCGAGTCATCAAATCTCACCCTCCTCGTCCACGACCGCCAGGGCTCTGCGGATGTTGTCCACTACCCCTTACCCGAGAATGTGAGGGGTTCGCGAGCCAGGCTGACCGAGCTTGACAACGTCGAGATTGATATACTGCACCAGCGAGGCGCCTTTCTGTTGCCTCCACGATCGCTCTGCGATGAGTTGATCGATGCCTACTTCCAATGGGTTCATCCCATTGTTCCCGTCATCAATCGCACACGCTTCATGAGACAGTACCGGGATCCCAAGAACCCGCCGTCGCTGCTGCTTCTCCAAGCCGTCCTCCTGGCCGGCTCCAGGGTCTGCCAAAACGCCCAGCTCATGGACGCCAATGGCTCGACTACTCCGGCTGCCCTGACCTTTTACAAACGGGCCAAAGCCCTGTACGACGCCAACTACGAGGACGACCGCGTCACCATCGTGCAGTCCCTCCTGCTGATGGGTTGGTACTGGGAGGGGCCCGAGGACGTCACCAAGAACGTCTTCTACTGGAGCCGCGTCGCCACCATTGTTGCTCAGGGCTCGGGCATGCATCGGTCTGTCGAGCGGTCGCAGCTGAGCAAGTCGGACAAGCGGCTGTGGAAGCGCATCTGGTGGACGCTGTTTACGCGCGATCGATCAGTAGCCGTCGCCCTTGGCCGTCCCGTCCACATCAACCTTGATGACTCGGACGTCGAGATGCTGACGGAGGATGACTTCATCGAGGACGAGTCCGACCGACCTAGCGAGTACCCCCCAGATCCCATCCATGTGCAGTTTTTCCTGCAATACGTCAAGCTCTGCGAAATCATGGGCTTGGTTCTGTCACAGCAGTACTCGGTGGCCTCCAAGGGAAGGCAGCGGAACGCCATCGACCTCACGCACAGCGACATGGCCCTGGCCGATTGGCTGCAGAACTGCCCCAAGATTGTATACTGGGAGATGCCGCGCCATCACTTCTGGTCCGCACTCCTCCACTCCAACTACTACACGACTCTGTGTCTCTTGCACCGGGCACATATGCCGCCAAGCGGCTCGCCTCGCTTCCCCAACGACACCCCCTACCCTTCAAGAAACATTGCGTTTCAAGCAGCCGCCATGATTACATCCATTGTTGAGAACCTAGCGGCGCACAATCAGCTTCGATACTGCCCGGCCTTTATCGTGTATAGCCTCTTCTCTGCCCTCATCATGCACGTCTACCAGATGCGCTCCCCTGTGCCCTCCATCCAGCAGGTGACGCAGGACAGGCTGCGCAGCTGCATGCAGGCAATGAAGGAGGTCTCCCGCGTCTGGCTTGTGGGCAAGATGGTCTACACCCTGTTCGAGTCCATCCTTGGCAACAAGGTGCTCGAAGAGCGGCTGCAGAAGGCGGGGGGCAAGCGGCATCGGAAGATGCAGCAGACCGTGGCCCAGCTGGAGCAGCTCAACAACAGGCACGAGACGGCCAAGCGGAAATACGACGACATGGCCATGGATTTCATGAGCAACACCCCGACGCCGCAGGAATCGTACGAACGATCAAGGCCGCAAACTCCCAGCGCTACCAGGAGCGAGAACACGGGCAATGCCGGTCAGCGCTCGTCAGCAGCGTCTCCAACCGTCCGCCATGGCGGCGCGGATACCTTTATGGGGGGCACCAACTCGCGGCCTCAGACAAGGCCCGCGACGCCGTTCAACCCTTCGTTCTCTCTCCCTGCCACCCCTCCCGATCTGTACCTGGTCACGCGCAACTCGCCAAACATCTCGCAAGCTCTATGGGAGAACTTCCAGCCCGACCAGCTCTTCCCGGAAAGCTCAAGCCTGTCGGCGTTCCCCAATCTTTCGCCCACGCAGACACACCAGACGCTCGACCAGAACGCCATGAACCAAGTGCCTGGGGCCGGTGGTGTGGCGCCGGGCATGCAGGCCAACCAGTACAGAGGCACCGGCCAAAACGCCGCTCAGGGCGCTGCAGGCATGGTGCCCATGTCCGGCTTTCAGGGGCAGCAATCCAGCCTGTGGCAGTCTGGCCTAGACGGCGGACTGCAGGACAGCAACAGTCCCGACAGCTGGGGCACAAGCTCTGCGCAGGGACAGCCTGCGCCCACGACGCTGAACGTGGAGGATTGGTGAGTACCATATGAAAGGAAGAGGACGATGCCTGATGTTTGTCGCTAACGAATTATGAATTACAGGTTCCAATTCTTTGGCATCAATGGAGACATGAGCAGTATCAATCTAGACATGCCCTTGGGCTAAGGATTAGTGGGCAAACATCTCTCAGCATCTCTCAGCATGTGACGACAGACAAACAAACCAAACGGCGTGGTTACATCGACTCAAAGTGTATGAGAAAGTGGCGAATTGAGCGTCCGAGTATAAGAGTGTGGATTTTGTCATCTAAGCGGCTTTATGAAAAGAGCACTTGAATCTGGAATCAAATTTCCTGGCTAAACGCCTCACTGTTCTATCTACAATCATGTCCTCATGATTTGCAATGTCCAATATACTTGGCATATCAGCTCCTTCACGTCACCATATTTCTAGGCAACCTATGACAAGCCGCCCATCGACACATGTATTAGACCCAATTCATATTGTATATCCCACAAGGCCCACGAGGGCGTTATATCATTATGTACTCAGCATCAGAGGGACTGAGATTCCGTGACGAATTCGCTAACCGACAAGAAACACTACACCTGGAAAGACGAGAACCCAAAAAAAGGAAAAGCAGCGACAGAACCTGAAAGGGGAGTTTGTTGCTCCAAGCCATGCAATACGTCAGGTAGTAGACATAGGTGGGCAGCTGCGTAGACGTCGACGTCTAATCCTGGGGTTCGATGAATGTTTCATCGATTTCTGCGTACGCACCATTCGCCGGTGCTTGGTTCGACCCCTTCTGGCGCTGCTGTAGCACTTCGAGCAGATACTGGTCCCCTTGGTGTTTGAGGAAATCATCCGTCCTGATTCCGCGGAACTGTGCCGGGTCAACTGGCCTCTTGGAGCCGTCGCGGCCATGCTGCCGCATGTACTCTCGCACGGGCGCCATGGCAGCATCGCGGCACGCCTCCTTGATATCGCTTCCCGACATGCCGGCCGTGATCTTGGCGACGTGATCCAGGTCAAAGTGCTCGGCATCCACCTTGGCGTCCTTGAGAATCAGTTGCAGAATACGTCGTCGTTGCTCTAGGCTCGGCAGCGTAATGGGGAACTTCTTGGGCATTCGTCGGAGAATGGCTTCGTCGATGTCGTGGATGCGGTTGGTGGCGCCAAGCACGACGATCTGCGCTGGGACGCCGGAAGAGTTGCTCGATGTCAATCCGTCCCACAGAGTCATGAACCTTTCATCGCGTCGTCAATACCGGTTTGAACCGTGGCGCAGTTTTTCACTTCAGCCAGGCTGCTGGAGAGTACTTACTCGGCTTTGACCATGCCGCTGGCCTCGTGCTCGCCGCTCCTCCGCGTCCCCAGAACGGCATCTATCTCGTCGATGAAAACAATGGCAGGCTGCATCTTGCGAGCCAGCGAGAAGACAGCCCGAACTATCTTGTTGGAATCGCCGTACCACTTTTCCGTGAGTGTCGATATGTGGAGGTTGATGAACGATGCGCCGCTTTCCTTGGCCAGAGCCTTGGCCAGCATTGTCTTGCCGCAGCCAGGCGGGCCGTACAGCAGGACTCCGGATGGCGCGGATAACAGCGAAGCGGCATGTTGATAGAGATGTGGCATTGTTAATGGGTATATGACGGATTCTTTGAGTTCTTCGATGATTCTGTCGAGGCCTCCGATATCTGCTCCGAGATTGTCGTCCAATTAGCGGCAACGAACTTCCAGGGCGGAATCCAATTGCTGAAACTCACCATCGAAGCCAACGTGAATGTCATCCGGCGCGACCATTTCAAGTGCTATCAGGTTCTCATATTCATTCAGCACCAGCTCCTCGACCCGCGAGCCGCCTCGGGCTCCGTCGGCCCCATTGTCGCCAATGCCATCGATATGGCGCCTCCGGCTTAGCCGGTCGAGATGGGCTTTCGCCTGTCGCTTCGCCTGCTCGTGCTTCTCTTTATCGGGATCTACCAGGTTGCTCAAGATGGGATTCAGAAACGTGCGAGCAACGTAGAGACCAGCTGTCATCTGCCGAGGCAACGTCAGCACCAATGGCAGACATGGAGCGAAGGATCAGTTTTTACCATGCCAGCGAAAAGGACAATGTCCAGAGCGACATCTCCTAGTTTTCGACGCTCGCCCATTCCGAGTATCCAGCGCAGCCACGAGGCTGTGCGGTTGGGCATTGAAAGAGAGAGGCTGATGAAGTCGGGAGTTTTACACGCGTACGAGTACCTCGTACCGAGGACCGTTGGATTACCAGATAAGGTATGATGTAATGGCTTAGCATCCGAACTAGGCCAAGTGCCAAAGCACTCGAAAGTACCTATATACAACAGTTTCTGGCGATATGTATGGAATCTCTGGGCTTTCTTTGAATTATAATAATTAGGAAAAATTAATATCTTATATATATTGTTATGTTACAATTATCTATATCATGTGTATCAACGGTAAGGTATAAAGCGATGGTAACCAAAAAGTAACGCTTGTCATATGAACATCTATACCATCATTCAGTGCGAGTCACTGCTTTTCTTCCAGCTCATTCGCATCTCCTTCCAAGAACATGCCAAAGTTCATCAACGACCATGGCTCCGTGGAAGAGTGAAGAATAACGAGCCATCCGGCCACCACATTAACCAAGTAATGAAGCATGTATGCCCGTGAAACGCCATAGATTGCCGCACAGAGCGCCGTGCCAAAAAGGAGCCCGCTCGTGATGTGGCGAAAGCCACAGGTTACCTGCGGCACCATCTTCCCCGTCGTCAAGTTCTCCACGAGGAGTATAAACGGCATTATAGACAGCACATTGTGATGTGAAGAAAATGGTGTGAGCCAGTGGACGGCGAGGTTGCGGACCCAGACTGCCAGGATGGGCAGATTGATCGGAAGAACCCACATCATCAGCAGGAGAATCGAGTGCGAGTAATGATAATAGTTGGAATTGGCCGTGGACGGGGTGACGACGTATATGCGAAGCGCGCGGACGACAGTCAAAATCTGTACAAGACAGGCGACCAAGTAGGCGAACTGGTACGGAATAAAGGTCGAAACTAGAAAGAGAAGAATAATGGTCGAAATCACCCTCCGTCGAGGAGTGGACGGGGCAAAGGCTGGCAACGAACCCGGCGGTTTGTTGCCGTTTATCCCAGGCAACGCGGTAGAAATGGCATACGCGACGCCAAGAATTCTTGTCAACGCAAGAATAACGTAATGAAGCACGGTACAGACGCCGACGCAAACAATGCCGATAAAAGGCACGAGGTATATGAACAAAGGGTCGTCAGTGCCGATGAGTAGGTCGTTTTTATGGAAGCTGATGTTCGAAGAAAGGTTTGAATTCGCCTGATTGCTATCCACGAGCGCGGCA
The DNA here is from genome assembly GCA_023628735.1 of Trichoderma sp. PF4103. Classification (NCBI taxonomy): domain Eukaryota; kingdom Fungi; phylum Ascomycota; class Sordariomycetes; order Hypocreales; family Hypocreaceae; genus Trichoderma; species Trichoderma sp. PF4103. Next base: position 15,985 of record JAMAKC010000052.1, on the reverse strand, counting down.
AGAAACGTGGTCACCCTGCTGGGAGAGAGGGAGAGCAGAGTAAGGCAAGAAAGTAAGAGCGGAATGGACTGTCGAAGAGACAGGTCCAAGCCTTCGGAGAAGGAGATGAACGTGCCCGTTGTGTCGTAGACACGGAACTGCTTTCGGAGAACTAGCGTCACGATGAGCAGAGGAAAGGCTGCAAAGACTGTGCGATATCGCATGTACAGCTTCCCAAGGCTCCCCAACGCATCCACATAGAGGTCAATCTCCAGAGGGGCTTGACACGTCGGATCAGACCAGATTCCGAAAGACAGGCCATCGGCGCCCGACGATGTGAGCGGAGGAGGCATGTATGGAGCAACACCATGGAAACTGATCCCAGTCGTCCTGGCATTAACGAAGAACTTGGACTCGTAGGGCCTTTGGATGTATTGGCGGATCAATGGCGCAAAAAGGAGCGGCTTTCCAACGCATGGCTGATTGTTGATTACCATCTCATAAGCTATCAGGCTGGATTTGAGAACCGGGATGTGGATGTCCATGGCAAGGGGACGGTCAGCGGGCAGCCGGAACGAAAGCCCAAAGGTGAGAAGACGGGCGAGGCCGACGTCTTCTTTCTTCTGAAAGGACGAGTGATCGCTGAATTCCGCAACAACGAAGCCGGGCCTGGCGCTTGTTGCTCTATCAATGACGGCAACAAATTGGTGATCAGAGAGGTGCTCGGCATCGTATTGTAGGTACGAAAAGGGATCTATCCGGGACTGACCGTCCAGGTAGAAAGGGGCCTCGATATTTGTTCTTGAAGCCGGAAGAAGGACCATGTCGGACGCAGCATCCTTACATGCAAACTTTGTCGGCGTGGTGCCATTTTTCGATAGATCAACTGTGGAGGACAGAATGGGACTGACACTCGCGACGCTGCACAGGAGGACTTGCAGCTGGTTGCCGTCGACGGGCGCGTTCAGTTGAGCATCGGTCAACAAAGTAAAGCGCTTCGGTTCCAGCGATCCATGAGGCGGCACGGGCAGGAGATAGGCCCTCGGCGCAGCCTCAGAACCCAGTTGCGACAGTACGAGCCGGTCCCCGGTTGGCACTACCGTACTAGACGAGTCATCCAGGGTCAGCAGTATTGTCGGTTCGCTCAGGGACAGAGCCTTCTCGGCGATCGGTTCCAGGCCAGTCAAGAGTCGCTTCTTAAAGACCCTCATCCTCTGTGCCCGAGGTTTTGTCTGGGAGGCTCTGTGGACGTCGACGATATCATACAGAGTCTGGGCCAGAACTCGTCGGAATTGGTCGCACCAGAGAATGGCCTGGTGATCCATGCTGGTCCAGACCGTTGGAATGCCTGACGTGAAAACGGTAAACCCATGGGTCTCGGGCACAAGCGACTCGATGCTGGCATAATCGGAGGGGACGACAGTGTCCAGATTCCCTCCAGCGATAGACACCAATGTGACATGCCACAGCGGATTGTTGCTGGCCCATTTTTGGGTATAAGCCCGCCGCCAATAGTCGTTGATCTCGTCGTATATCTGCACGATCCGGCCGTCGAACGTAACCGGGGGGCGCGCATGCGGTGCTGACATTGTGATGATGGTGTTGATCGAATTCTCCTGGTAGTTTGGCTGGACGAGCATTGCCCTCGCGACAACGCCCCCCATGGAATGGCCCAGAATCAGGACTGATGTAGGGTCCGGGAGATGCGAGTCGCGAGAGACTCTTTGAGGCTCGGTATAGAGCGAAAGGATGTAGCGGACGGCCTCGTTGAGGTATTCGGCTTGATCAAGCAGTGTCTGGCCATGGAACGCAGTAATGTCCTCGTTGAAGTCGACTGTGAAGAAATCAAGGCTCCTGACGCCGGATTCCAGCTGGCTCCTGTCGTGCTGAAGATAGTCGTGGAAATAGTTGGCCGTCTCTGCAGCAATTGGTCGGACTTGCTTGTAGCTTCCGGCATTGCCCGGGATGAAGAGGACGGGAATACCGCGCAGCTTGTTGCCGTGGTGTGTGAGCTTGGGTGCGTCTGTTTCTCCGAGTAGGGGGGAACTGAACCAACCTGACCGCCATCAATCCCTTGCTCGCGATAGAGATAGAGAGAGTATTTGCTCGCGAAACGGGTGTGCTCGGTGTCGAATTCGGAGAAGTGGATGTAAGACGGCCGCATGTACGACATTCGACATCCCTTGGGCTCGATCTGGCGAGTCGTGAGAGACCGGAAGATGGCGACCAAGAGACCGACACCAGCCGTGGCAACCAAGAAGCAGAGGATCGACAGGAACCAAAGGCCGCGGCCGCGCGCCCCCGACGCTGCTGAGGGCGGTTGCTTGGTCGTGGTCATACTAGGCGACGAGGTAGGGAGCGACAGTGGTGAGAAGGATGCGATCGCTGCATGGCTGGGAGGGTGCTGCTGGTGGCCATTCGCCTGGTTCGAGTTCGAGTTCGAGTTCGAGTTCGAGTTTGAGTTCGAGTAGAGGCTGCTCAGCCGCCGGTCCAGAGTCGACGAGTGACGGGATATTAAGCCATTGAGGCGGTCTTCCGGCTCGGCGTCTGGGTTTTGGAGCTCGAGGGAGGAATCGCCGCCGACGTCGACAGAGGACGAGCGCCTCTTCATGGGAAAGGCCGACGGGAGACCTTTGGTGAGGCCGAAGCTGTGGGAGGCTATGGGTTGCTACAGCACGGCCGGAGCAAGGCGATAGTAAGTCAGTAGTAGTATCAGCAACTTCTGGGAAAAAGTAGTGAAATTAAAGCAGAAAGTCACACGGCCGAATGCGACCCATTCCGCGATCAACTGGGCCAATGAGAGCGAGCAGCGCGAGCAGCAGAGCGCTAAGTGGATCATTCGCGGGAAGGCAGCTCGAGAGAAGTTGGGGGGCAGCGTTTCGCGTTATTTAGCAATCCAGCATTTGCGCACTAATGCAGGGCAACCCTGGGCTAGGTAGGTATCCGTATCCTTCATGTTGTCAGCAAGAGGTCAATCACAGAGCTTACCTGTACTTGACAACAAGCCACGCAAGGAACTGTTGCGCCTCAAGGGAATTTCTCACTTGAAACCTATGACGCGCTATTGCTAATAACACTCGAGTTCACTCTCTGCTAATGCCCTGCATGATCGTCGCCTGGCCGCTTTGGGACATTCGCATCGTCTCAGGACCCTGATAAATGAACCCGCGAAATGCATATCCACAGAAACGTGCATGGGCTTAATTACCAGATGCAGTTAACCCCTTCACCACACGGGGACTACCAAGGTACTTCTGGACCTTCAGGTACGAAAGTACCAACCTAGGCTAACGGATGGGTGAGGTCCTGATTACAAGGAGGTAGCACCAAGGTAGTATCACCACTAAGGTAGGTATCATGCTTCCAGTAATGCATCATCCTACCTTTGCTCAATCCAACCACCACAGCGTACCACCGACCACCGCGTTGGACATCCTCTTGATGTAAAACACCAGGCGACACATGCGCAGTCATACGCCACGGCATCCGACGAAAGAACATCCATGCCGAGGCTACGTGTCTTGCCATCAACTCAATGCCTATTTGTATAGAGTGCCGGTATCCCGTCAAGACTCTATGGACGCAATACTCTGGAGCCGATGACAAGTCCAATGGCCATCTGATTCGTCTGACTGTCTGCCGAAAATGCGGCAACTTCTGCGATAAATATGTAGAGCACGACTTTGTTGTTCTCTTTATCGATCTAGTCCTCATCAAACCTCAGGTATTTTGCTTGAACCCGGCATTATTCTGCGTGGCATGTCTCATATCCGAGTCCCCATAGGTCTATCGCCATTTACTGCACAATACCCTGATGCGAGATGGTGATCGCTTCGACGTACGTTGGCTGCGCCGCACCCCTTCCGAACTGCCCGCCAGCAGTCGCCGCGCGCCGATATGCTAACGCCTTAGGTAGCCTTCCATCATCCGCTTGGGGGTGTTGCTTCTACTGTTCGACGTCTACTTGACGTGGGCACGCATAGAGAAGCAGACCATTCCATCGTCGACGCCTGGGGAAAGTAAACTAGGACCCCTCGCCGAACAGCCGATTGTGATCCAGTACATGTTTTTCTGTCGGTATCCCGCCTTTCCACATGCTCAACAGCATCGGCTAACGTCGCAAACTCAGTGGTTCTCTGCGCTCTGTCCACCATCGCCTTCCACCTGAGCATCCGGTTTCTGACATCATCCCGCTTCTCGCCGCTGCATATCACGGGGCTTATGCCACGGTATGCTCGTCCGAACTCGGTGTCGACAGCTCTGCTTGTTTCGTCTTCGACCAAACTATTTCCGATACTGATGGTCATCTGGGAATACGACGTGCCCGCTGCAGCCAGATCCTTGGGATGGGCCGTTGTGGCAAACAACGTAGAAGCCCTGCGGATTCTACTCGACTGCAAGTATTATGTCGCTTGCTTCCTAGCAATTGCCGGCGCATCGGTGCGTTGGGCCGTGGGCCAGCTGATACTGATCTCTGCTGGACTGGGTGATGTAGATTCTATCGGTGATAGCAGCGTTGCCGCAGACGGCAAGGCTCTCTGGGCCTTGCTCAAGTATTTGAGAAACTGGGCCGGCCGTTTGGCTGTAGGATAGGAAAATTCTTGACAACCCATGAGCGTATATCAACCGTACCAAGGTTACAGAGAACAAGTTCGATATTAAATGATAACAGTACTAACGCCGTTCTGTATTATGAAGAATCCGCACAGCTTGGCAACGCTGACCGAACCGAAGCTTGGTCGGCAGCTTTCGTTGTGCACTTCCATCATGGATAGCGTGCAGGGTGTAGAGGTCGCATCCCAAAGAAGATCCCGATAACGATACAGGTCGAAGTGAACAAAGTATAATCCCTAACGCCAAGAGGTCCCATGCGCCTGAAGATGCGCTCGTTGCGGCCAGCTGTTGGATCTAGATGCTATGTCCCACGAACTCCTCTCGAAGATTGCTTCGTCTCGGTGCGATGAGCGGATGCAGTTGGGCGAGGAAAGTAATGAGCCACATGAGATAGCAGCTGACGATGGCCAGGATCAAAGAGGAGCGCCATAACCTGTCAGGAGCAGACGTCAGCGCGATGCGGTTTGAAGAGGGATGCGATAAAAGACTGACACTTGGTTCTCGCCCTTGGGAGACAGGAACCAGGCCGCTGCGCTCAACGCAACGATGACCACGAGGCCGATGAAGATGGAATATCTGTGGACGAATACCCAACACTTCCGTTAGTAGGGAATCCGGTGCATTGCGCGGGTGATGCTTACCCCTGGGCCATGTTGATGGATTGGTGGTGGAGAGACGAGTTGGAGAGAGCAAGACTGTTTGACGACGGACAACTGGCGACGCAACTGCAGGTACGGTATGAAGCTGTCCCCCGAACGCTAGAAGCTGACTGGTGGATTACCGTCCCTCACGCATTGCATTTCTGAACGCCGACCAGGGCGCGTCATCGGGTGGCTTTCGGGAGAAGCCTGCAGTTTATCCGATGTATATTACTCTAAGAGATATACTTATATCAGATCTTGTTCTAAAGTATAATAAAGAATCTTTTAAAACATTTTAAGGAGATTATTTTAAAGTGCTAGAAACAAAATTTAATATATTAATTCTAATATAGAAATCACTTACTTGATTTATATGATTTAGCTCTTTCTAACGCTAGAACTTTGTACTTTGTACTGGGAAGCAGCTGGCCTTAGCTTATAGCCTTGCGCTGCAGTGTCGAGTCTCGAGTCCGGGTCGCCGGGTGGATAGTGTGGGCCCCCACTCCGGACGAGCTAGATGTACAAGTTCAAACTTCTCCCCGCGGCGCAATAGCCTCACGATCAATTGCGCACTGCTTCACATCGGCTCCCAATCGATCATCGCCAAGATGCGGCCGACACTTCGAGCTCTCGCCAACTACCTGGAGCCCGGGACTCCGACCGGCCTCACCGGGCTGTGGACGCACAAGACGCCCCGGTCAACGCTCCTTTACCTGTACAACACCACGCTCAACCGACTGCAATCCATCCCCGAGACCTCTCTGTACCGCCAATCCGTCGAGGCGACCACCAAGCATCGCATGAGCCTCGTCGAGAAGGTTGTTCCCCCCGGATACGAGGAGTGGACTGCCAAGGCCAGGGAGCTGATGCGGAAATACCCCCACCAATTCGAGTCTGCGAGCGATCGAGCGGACGGAAGTGGCGCGAGGGCTGTCAAGTATGGCAACCGCGTTTTCGTCGTTGGAATTGCGCATGAAGCCGGAGACGTCCGTGTCGAGGAATGGAATGGCGAGAGCCAGGTGTCAAGCAGCGATGTCGTCCCCGATGCCTCGGAGCATCAGAACATCAACGACGTCAAGCTGGAGTGGGAGGAAGAACCGCAGCTGACTGCTGAACAGTGAGGCTCATACCGCTGGTCCACGTATCTGTCAGGCGGCTAACGATTGAGGCAGGGTCAAGGAACTTGAGCAGCAGCTGGGTGCCGGCCTCATTGAGGAGGTCATCCAGGTGGCGGAAGGTGAATTACAGTTGATTGATACCATGGAAAAGGCGCAAGTGTAAGTCACTTCTCGGGCATGCAAGTATCGTTCAATGCTGACATTGGCTGTAGCTGGGAAAATCTGGAAGAAAAGCCGGCTCCGGGGCAGTGGACATATTTTGAGCGTCAAACGTCATAAGATTCAGAGCTGTGTATTCTCTAGTCTCTCTATCATCCGTACCAATTCCAATACCAGTTCAATACCATCTCCCGAATCGCTGCCTCAGTCAAGCTATATCATCTGGTGTTTCAAAATGAAGACTATCTCCTTATGAGTATTTTAACCAAGTTATATCGACTGAAATCCATATAAACGATGACATATACCTATTAAAGTTGATATCTGAACTCTAACATCAATGTATCAGCAGTAATACCGTTGTATGAGTGGGCGTTGAATTATTATATAATACTGCTATCTGGTACCTTAGGTTGCTTAGGTACTTTACGCGATAGGCACCTACACTAACGCGCTTCGACTCCCATCAGCGACACGCGCTTCTCTCAATGACATTATCGCATCTCAGCAGTGACATGACAGCTTGAGCATCGCTTTTGAATCATTGACTAGAATTTATGGCCACTATCAAACAGATTGATGGCCGTACCGTAAGCTCTCTCGTGCAATCTAATAAAGAAGCCAGCTCACGATCCGGCGCTAGGTCCATCAAATTCAGTCCGGGCAGGTCATTGTTGATCTTTGTTCTGTAGTCAAAGAGCTGATTGAGAACAGCGTTGATTCTGGGGCGACGATTATAGGTTTGTGCGCGCTCTGCAACAGCTGCAGGATCTTCTGGCCCAGACTTCTGACTGACTCGTGGTCAAGATGTCCGTTTCAAGAATCAAGGTCTTGACTCGATCGAGGTTCAAGACAATGGATCTGGAATCTCACCTGCCAACTACAGCTCAGTCGCTCTGAAGCATTACACGTCAAAGCTTTCCTCCTATTCTGACATAGAGTCGCTCCAGACGTTCGGCTTCCGCGGCGAGGCTCTGGCATCCTTATGCGCCCTGTCCATCCTCACCGTGACGACATGCCTGGAGGAAGATGTTCCCAAAGGCTCCCGGTTAACGTTCCGCCAGTCAGGAGAGTTGGAGGGGACGACAGTCGTTGCCGCCCAGCGAGGAACCACAGTCACGGTTGAGAACCTGTTCCACAATCTACCTGTCAGGCGCCGAGAACTTGATCGGAATATCAAGAGAGAATGGCACAAGGTTATTGCTCTACTTAACCAGTACGCATGCATCTTAACGAACGTGAAATTCTCCGTATCTCAGCAGCCGACGAAGGGCAAGCGCATCATACTCTTCTCCACCAAAGGCAATCCGAGCACCCGTGACAACATCATCAACATCTTCGGCGCCAAAACGCTGGCCGCGTTGATCCCTCTCGATCTGCACCTAGAGATCCAGCCGACGAGTACTCGCCCGGACTTGCGAATTGGTGAGAGGTCGACACCTAGCAGTCATGACGTCCGCATCGTCGGTCATGTGTCCAAGCCTGCCCATGGTGAAGGCAGACAGACGCCGGATCGGCAGATGTTCTTCGTCAATGGTCGACCTTGCTCGCTGCCCCAGCTAGCTAAGGCTTTCAACGAGGTCTATCGGGCGTATAACAACTCCCAGTCGCCTTTCATTTTCGCCGACGTCCAGCTGGATACAATGCTTTACGACGTAAATGTCAGTCCTGACAAGCGGTCTATTCTCTTGCACGACCAGAATGCCCTCCTGGACACACTCCGCGTCTCCTTGTCTCAACTGTTTGATACGCATGAAGACAGTATCTCCATTGCGACATCTACCCAGGGTACGAAGTTGCAGGCTTCTCATAACAAACTCAACAAAATCGGACAATTTGCTCGGATACTTGACAAGGCAGCATCTCCCTCTGAAACTGAATCCCCAACTCCTCCTTTAATAGCGCCCGCACGTGGCTCTGAAGAAACTACATCGAGTTTGACGGAGGACAGTCAGGGATCAGAAGAGGACGATGAAGCTCCGCCAGCGTCACGATTAGTGACTACACCGTCACGAGGTGATAGGACGGAGAAGTCCCACATCGAGGAGGATGATGAGGAGGAGGAGGAGGCTCACGACGACGACGACGACGACGACGACGACGACGACGACGATATGGACTCAGCGCCTGAGATTGATGCCAGGTCATCCTCAGGCACAAGGCATCCGAAAACTCCTCGTTCAAAGACTGTGTTGGTGGATCGTTCCCCTTCTCAAGAGGATTCGATAGCCCTCTCCAGCGCCAGCAGAAGTTCGGGTCGGTCTCGCAGACTATTGAAATCCGTCTTCAACGGACACGCAGAGCTAGGCGATCCTTCCACCTCCGCTGCTCCCGAAGATGTCGTCGTGAATATATACAGCAACGATCTACTTGACGCTATACCGCCTGCGCGCAAAATGAGCAGCCATTCCATTGCTTCAGATGTCGAAGAACAAGCTTCGGAGCCTGAAGAGCCGCGTCCATTATCAACCATCTCCGCTAAAGTAAAGACGTTTCGACTTGCTTCTGAAGTGCTCAACGAGGATACCGAGCCCGTTCTACGGCAACCTCCGCCACATATACCGAATCAGGTCAAGACCACACACAAACACGTCCCGTCCAAGCAACCCGGGCATACCTTACAGCCTCTTGAGACGGAAGCAGAGCCTGCTGTACAACTCATTAGACCTACAATCTCACCACCTGATGGCCGTTCTCCAATACCAACAGCACACGCAAGCCCCTTTCCGTTGGAATCGACATCGCAACCCTGGAAAGCTGCACGACGGAAAGATGCTACGACGTGTCTGATACAGAACTTGCATATAGGGAAGGGCAAGCTCCGAATGCTACAAGATGCACGTCCTCGTCGTCAGACCTCCTTGTCAGATACTACGGCGCGTGGTACTTCTTCTGTGGAGCGAATTGATGCCAGCGACGCGGAGTCTAAGCTGCCTCTTATCATTTCAAAGGGAGACTTCTCTCGAATGAGGATCATTGGCCAATTCAATCTTGGATTCATCATAGCCGTGAAGCCCGCCAACCTCACGAGCTCTGGCACTGAAGCGAAGCATGATGAGCTCTTCATCATCGACCAGCATGCATCTGATGAGAAGTACAACTATGAGCGGCTCCAAAGGACCACTGAGATACAGTCTCAGCGACTTGTCCACCCCAAGAGGCTTCAGCTGACGGCCCTCGAAGAAGAGATCATCCTGGAGAATGCGGCGGCCCTGAATGCGAACGGTTTCAAGGTCGAGACTGATACATCAGGACGCTTTCCAGTAGGGTCGCGATGCCAATTGACATCATTGCCCTTGAGCCGCGAAGTTACGTTCAAACTGGAGGATCTGGAGGAACTTATTTCCCTCTTGGGCGACAAATCCTCTGAGTCCTCGTATATTCCCCGCCCGTCCAAAGTCCGAAAGATGCTTGCCATGAGAGCATGCCGAAGCAGCATTATGATTGGCAAAGCCATGACGAGAAGCCAGATGTATACTCTTGTCAACCACATGGGAGAGTTGGACAAGCCCTGGAACTGCCCTCATGGACGCCCAACAATACGACACTTGAGTCGACTGCAGGCATGGAATGGAGTAGGTTGGGCGCATGATGTACGGCCCGATTCGATTGAAACCTGGCGTGATTATGTAGGCGAGGACAACTGAACATTATTTGCATGGAGTTTGCCGGACAGTCGATGCATATCATTGGATATATGTATATATATACATACTAGGCCATACAACAAATTCGTTGCCGATGCCTCGCAATCCAGGCAATGCGGCATGCGGCAGCACTTTTGCCCAAATACCTGGTCGAGGGTGTCTCTCGGCTCAAGCAAAAGGCGTTGATTCAATTGACTTGCGGTGCACCGGCGAATGCAGAGTCAACGGGAAGCTGCTGGTGGTCGAGCTGAGGCTATCATGACGTTATTTTTGGCTGACCCGATGACTGAAACCATCCCTCAGGTGTTACATATACTATCGTCTCGGGAATGCATCTCATTTTGTCGAGCCTTGATCAACACCAACGGAATCGCGACCTCACCTCGTGGGAGCTGTTTTGCTGACAAAGTTGGTGTGGGGCCGGACTTGTTCAGCCTTGTTCTACTACACGCCTTTTGCCTCCTTCAAAGAGACAAAGAGATTGAACCGTCAGGCCATATCATGCTCTCCTGTTGACGGCATCGCGTCCTATCCATCAGCCGGGATGGCGAGCGTTGACGATGTCAACTTTGAGCTTCCCAAACTGCGCACCTCCTTCTCGCTAGAGGTAATTCAACGCCAGCCCTTGTGATTCTCGCGTCGCTCACGGCTCACTAACATCACCCATCATAACTGCAGAATGACACCAGGTTCCTTGGCAGTGACGACAATATTGCAGGCAAGCAACGGATTTTCGGCACCAAGCGTCTGTCATGCCGCCATGCACGATGAATTACTAACCGCCTGAGGGCACATATAGAATTCTTTGATGTCAAATTCTGCCCTTACCAGCCTCTGGATCATGAGCCTGTCTTTGCTGCTATCAGTAAGAAGCATGTAAGTTGTGCTTGATTGGAGATAGCATTACGACTACGATTCACCACGCACTACCACAAGCATCAGTGTGCTAACACGGCTCATTAGGTGATCATCTGCCGTCTAACAAAAGACCCAGACGATGCAAACCCCTGCCATGTCATCAACGTCATCAGGGACGACGACGTGCGTATCACGCGCTCTAGCACGCGTTGGGTTTCGCTGACCAACCTCCAGGATGAGGCTGCCAGCTGCTGCTGTACGTGGACAATGGATGCCAGCAGTGGACGGCCTTACATCTGCATCGGCGGCGTTGATGCCAAGGTCAAGATATACGACGCGATCAGTGGTGATTTGATCGAGGTGCGTATCACGTCTGACACGAGGGTCAAAAGATCGAATAGTGAACTGAAGACTTTCTCTCTTCATCTAGTGTCTTGTCGGCCATGGAGGGGTGCGTTTCGTTCCAGACAATTTACCCTTGGGTTCTTGAAGCTGCGTTACTCACTGGAAGCAAAAGGACGTCAACGATCTAGCCACGTCCCCTGTTAACCCGCACATCATCGCTTCAGCCTCCGATGACACAAGTGTGCGGATATGGAGCGTGGAAGAAAAGCACAGGCGCCAGCCTTGTCTGTGTATTCTTGCCGGAGAGGGCCATTCATGGAACCTGCTCAGTGTCGTAAGATGCCTCCTTTCTCGCCGCTCGGGCAATTCAGCTGACTTTCCCCCCTCCGCAGGCTTTCCATGAAACCGGCCGCTATCTCCTCTCCGGTGGCCATGACCAAATAATAAACTTGGTATGGTCTCATTCTGCTCTGACTTGGGGCTGCACACATGCTAACCAACACTCTCTACAATGCAGTGGACCATTCCTGATCTCCCCGGTGAACCCATCGAGACACCGCTGCAAATCCATTACCCCCATTTCTCAACTTCTGCAGTGCACAGCGGCATTGTTGATTGGTAACATTGTCCAAGAGAAGGTGGTGAGTTGCCGTGCTAACGGAACTGTAGTGTCTCATTCTTCGGAGATCTCATTCTATCAAGAGCATGCCATGATAATGTCATTGTCCTGTGGAAGATTGAAGGATTCTCCTCAGACGGGCCTCCACCGGCCCAGAGCGCTGCTCCCACGCCACAAAATGTCCTCCCGACGAACTATGAAGACCCCGGACGACTCACACGGTCCGCTTTCGTTCCAGTAACGTCTCCTCAGTGCCCAGTCCAATATACACGGCTGCTGGCCTTCCACACTCCCAACTGTGGCCCTCAGTTCTTCATGCGCTTTAGGCTACATCATGTGCCCAACCAGAATCCGGTGCTCGCGTTTTGCAACGCTGCGGGTAACATCTTTTTCTGGGACCTCAAGAGACTAACTGCGCATCGCGATATCATGTTGGCGCTGTCGAATCCCACGGACAAGGACAAAGACAAGCCCCTTCAACTACCCAGCTGGCAGAAGACGGTCATCCCGCGGTCAAGAGCAGATCCGACGAACAAGTCCCGGGCAGCAGCTGGTCAAGGCCAAGATTCGTCGGCTCCGGGAGTGGTGAAGCAAGCCGATTCTCGAGAATTCAGCCCAGAGACGTTGGAGTCCTGGGCAGCCAAGTATAGCATGGCTGACACCCACGAGCCGCTACGACACCACAAGATGGAGGCATCGTCGGCCAACTTCGTGGGCAGGCAGGCGTCTTGGAGCCCTGGAGGGGACTGGTGCGTCGTCGTCGGCAGCTCCAACACGGCCCTGTTGCTGCAGCGCTGGGCCCCTAAATGAAAGCCTAAGATGATGAAGGGAAACAAGAAACCACATTAACAGAAGGCGGCTGCCTCTGAAGAGGTATCATGATGCCCGTCAGTGCATCCGTGGAACTCCGTAATGATACCTATATTCTCTGACAGAAACGGAGGTTTTTGACATGCGAGTTTCAGGCTGCCGTGTATAATCTCGAGTTGCTCGGGTCTGATGAAGTGAGGTCCTTTGATAGAAGCGACGTGATCTCCCTAAGCCGCAAAAAGTGCTCGTTTTGGGAGTAAGGTGGCTGATCCATGAGTTTCTCCATTCTTTGGTTGACATCCCGGAGACCAGTAAGGGTTCGCTGGGATATGGCATCTCTCCGGGATCCTACCCAGTCTTCTCTTGCCTCGTATTGCGACCCAGCATCACCATATTCATAGCCGGGTCGTCTGGCGGGGAATTTGTGTGCATTTGGCGACGTTAGCATGGCGACGTCTTGGGGCGCAGAGTCCGCATTCTGTAGTCTTATATCGGCCTCCAGTCGAGCGATGCTTCTCAGGTGCTCCGCGTAGATGGTGCTGAGCTCACAGCTCAGTAGAGCCAGCCAAAAATCGAGTGCCGACGGCTTGTTCGGTTGCTTTTGATCGTATGCAAACTGACGGATCAACGTCTCGTAGTAGGACTTGATCTCACTGAGGTTGGCAGAAGAGCCGAAGCGAGGTGAGGCAGCTGCTCGCACTCCATCGCGATCGCCGCCAGCATATGCGCTCTGCAAGGACGACGGCTCCGTGTACCGCTGGTCCATCTCTTGCAGCTGCTCTCTCTGCCGCATGAGGATCTCCGACCCGATGGACCAGAGATTGTGCAGCCGAATGTCAATGGGCTGAGCCCGAGGCCGCAGCTGGAGGACGATTGCAAAGGCTTTGGCTGCTTTCGAGATGTCTCCTTGAGCCAGCCATTGTTCAGTCGCCCGCAGCATCACGTCCAAATGGCCTTTGCGATCATCATCCCGGCGTGTCGACTTCCGCTTTCGCCTCTCGGTCTCGGACTGATATTTCCTCTCATCCTCCCCCGAATCCTGCGCCGAATCCTGCGCCCTGTGCGGAAAGTGCTTCACTGCCCGCCTTGGATCATCCTCATCCTCTGCTCCTGAAAGACCTGCCAGAGTGAGCTGGACATCGAAAGTCGACTGGTTGGAACTGCGAAAAGACGGGAGGCGGGATTGGCCCTGACTCCCGTATAGAGGCTGGTCAAGACTCATAATCAACGCCGCTTGCTGCCTCTTTCTGGCTTTTTTTTTTTTTTTTGCGCCTACGTCTCCCTTGCAATGAATTGCTTCATCTGACTTGGAGGATTTGCCGTTGCGGTGACAATTGATTTTTTTAGAGGTGAAAGGTTACAAACCCGTCACTTCAAGCTACTGGGCAACGGAACGCCCCATAACCGAGGAGTCATGTTTTCTACACTGCTAGAGGGGAAGAGGAATATTCAACTCATCATTCGCTTTATTGCAACATTTCACCATATCTGGTACGATATAATTTCCACAGCCATTGACATTATCATGCATTGCTCATTACAAAAGGTCCAATTCTTGCATTATCGATCTGACAGCTTTGGCAGAGCATCTAGGCATCTTTTAAGCCATGTCGCGATTTCTTCGGTAGCTGGCCTAATAGACGCCCTCAATGTCAGATGCTTATTAGAGTGCTGAGAATTTGGAGGTGCTGCCTACTTCTTGCTCCGTCTGCAGAGTCTCGAGGACCGGCGCGAGTTCACTCAGGATCTCATATGCCTTCTTATGATACTCCATCTGAGCTGCAACCAGCTCGGCGAGGTTGCGCAGCGGCTCAGGCGTGTCCAAGACCTGCATATGCATGATAAATTAGCCTTGAAAATGTCCTTGTGGCAATGTGCATTTGGTAAACCTACGTTCTTCATCACGCCAACCGCTTCCTCGGTTTGTGTGACAAACTCATCTTCGGCCTTTTCAATCTCTTCCTGGGCGTCAGAGCTCAACTCTGCGTCGTCTGGACGTTCACCCCGAGCTTGACCACCAAGCTTGAACGTCGTGCCCTTCACGCGAGCTTTGACAGCATCAAGCGACAACCTTGAGTTTTCCACATTCCTTCTGGCGCGTGCCGCGAAAGTGAGGTTTGTGTTGAGGGTCGTGTTCCACCCAGCCAAGAATCGGCTCTGGATTTGCGAGTCCTGGGCGAGGCGCGCATCGCCCACCCGTTCCATCGCAAGTGCATATTTCTCAAGTGCGGTTGCCAGGGGATCTTCGCCAGCCCCTGTGTGATGCTGGTGCAAGAGCTGGCTGCTAGCTAAGCTCGCGCGGGAGATGGCATGGTTGAAGGTCTTCGGCTGCGGCTTCGCGGATGCCGGGGCCACCAGGGCTGCTTGAGCTTCCGCAGGCGTTGTAGCCGAGGATAGAAGGCTGACCTTTTCGCTCACGGTTCGGCCAAGGTCCTGAAAGGTCTCCTTGATATTGGGCGGGTAGTCATAAGCTTCATTCGCATATTGCGACCTGTCCAAACGCCAAGGTTAGCACAACAGTTGACGAAGCCGGAGGGGCTAGTTGGGCGACAGACGTCACCGCCAGCATCTTCTGGTGGGCTTGTTTCAGAGCATCGACCTTTTTTTCGAGGTCGATGTAATCGGCAGGAAGCTCAGTCTATGACATTGGACGGTTAATGCCACACTCGTCAATCCTGGTACCGCGAGTCGCATACTCGATCATCCGCCTGGCCCAGTTGTTCCTTGGTGAACTGGAGTGTCCGCGACGCAAATGGAGTAATCTGCGCACTGAGGTCGCTGCAAGTGTCGCAATCAAGCCGTCAGTATTACCGATGCGCGCGCCATCTGTGGGAGGATTCTGGGTATGGATTCTTACGAGAAACCCTTGCTGAATTTCGAGAAATCCATCTTGAATACCGTCTTCTGGCTTAAGGGAAAGGCGAGTTGATTTGGAGTGACTTAAAGGACGCAGAGCGTGGTCTAACATAAAGGTCCAGTAGCGCAACCCGTTGCAGTTGCAGTTGCATCTCTATAAGGCCTAAGGCAGTCTTAGTGTTTGCCTTATATAAAAGGTAAGAGGTATTACTATATATATACTAGTAATTTAATATAAACTAAGGTAAGTAAAATAAAAATAATATATATTTTTTACTTAGTTAAATTATATAAATAGTATAAATATATTATATAAGTAATAATAATATATTTTTATAG